>JAHRHZ010000009.1:22041347-22062360 GCA_024137785.1 Ginglymostoma cirratum | reverse complement strand
GCTTGGCCTGCTGTGTTCATCCAGCTCTACACCTTGTTATCTCAGCTGGAGAAGTTCCGCAGGTCTGGCAGTATTTGCGGAGAGAAATGTAGAGCTAATGTTTTGAGCCCAGTGATCCCTCATCAGAATGTTCTTGGCTCACGGGTTCAGATCTCACCAGGGCAGCTGGTGAACTCTGAACTCAATGTTTAAGAGAAATTGGGAACTAAAAATAAAGTTAACCCAATGGTGATCATGTAATCACTGTTGATTATTGTAAAAAAATCATCTGCTTCACTAATGAACTTTAGGGTAGGAAATCTGCCATCCTTACCTGGTCTGGCCTTTATGTCATTCCAGATCCACAGCAATGTAATTCGACTCTTAACTGTCCTTTGGGAAAATCAAAGACGATTAAGGCAGTTAAGGCTTAGCTAGTGATGTCCAACCCCATGAATGAATTTTTGTTTTTTAACAAAAATAGTGATCGTAATACAATTGAATTCCACATTGAATTTAGAAATGACACACTCCAATCACAATGAAGTACCTTATACTTAAAGAAGGCCAACCATGTAATTTTGAGGAAATGCTGGCTACTGTTGTTTAGAAAAGTATACTTAATTTTGGGGAAAGTAGATTTAAAGATATGTTGATACATAAACTGTGGAAAGCGATTATATAAACAATCTGAAATGTTAAAAAAATATATTCCATTAATTAATGAAAATTCTTCCATCTGTGACTCACTGAGGAGGGTAAAGATGGTATTAGATTTTTTAAAAAGGGATTTGTACTGTTGCCAGGGGTAAGCCTGAGGATTGGTAGTGTTCAGAAACTAGCAAAGGATTGAAAGGTTGATTTATAACGAAAAAGTATACTGAGAGTAAACTAGCCAGGAACATGAAAATAAATTCTCAGAGCTTTTTTTTTTACCTGAATGTCAAGGGAAGAGAATAATTAAAGTAAATGTCAATCCCTTAGATGCAGACACGGCATAAATTATTATGGTGACTGGGGAAATATCAGAGGCAGTGAACAAATATTTTGGGTCTGACTTCACAGTAGAAGATATAAGTTACATACAAAAATAAGGAGTAATCTTGTAGTTAATCAGAGTGAGGAGATTAAGATTATCAATACAAGCAGAAAAACAACACTGGAGAAAACTTAGGAGTCTAAAGTCAAGCAAATCTTCAGGACCAGATGGCCTACATCCTACAGTTCTAAAAGAGATGGTTGTAGAAATGGTGGAAGTGCTGCTTTTACTTTCCAGCACTTCCTAGATTCTGGAATTCTTTCCCTTAGCTGCTCTGAATGGATCCAACTGACTGACCACCTTGAGCAACCTTACTGGATTACACCAAACAAGAAGTGCCCAGATCTCTGTTTGATGGCTGCACATCACCCCAATTGCGCAAAGAAATGGAAAGAACAGTACAGCACAGGCACAGGCCCTCAACCTCATCAAAAGTGCACCAACATTTCATGCCTTTCTAAGCTAAATACCATTGTGTTAGCCTTACTCCAAGACTGGCTGATAAGGAGACGCGCAACTGACTGTGGCTCACTCCCTGGACTGCAGAGGTTTGGACTTCACCCTAAACCTAACCCTAACCCTAACCCTATCGCAGATAACTGACCACATCTAATCCCTTGGTCTGGAACAGGAGGCTGCCTTTGACTTATTGAGCCAAACTCCCTGACTGACGAGTGCCTCCATGGATTTCAGTGAGGATTACTCCACTAAGACATTGAGATATGGCTGCTTGCTTGCTGGATATGCAGTGTGTTTACCGTATCTGCTGATGGCACATAGTGCAGATGTGAGATTGACATGGCATGCTGCTATATAATAAGATGTACGCTCCTTTGACTGAGAACTGCTGACCAGCAGGACAAGCTGTCTGGTTGTGTAACTGCATTAACAGCACAGCAAGGCGCAGGCAATAAGTGACCAAGTATGAAAAGAACATATGAGCAGCCCTGTGTTGCAGCCTGATCTAATCCGTGAGCTGGCTGTTTGTCCCTGCACACAACGTGTCCTTGCAAAAGTCTTCAAATGCTAGTTGCTGGTGGTCCCTCGAGTACAGGTCCCTTCTTCCAAACCATCTTGCAAATGGATTGGAGATTTGCCATGAGGATCCTGAGGGGTTGGCAAATATTGGATGCCAATGTGTGGGTGAATGGTACATGCATTGGTACCCATGGATCATGCTCTGAGATGCTATTGCCTGGTGAGCAATATGGAGGGCTCTTTGCAACTAACCGCCTGCTAAAGTTGACAGGCACCTGCTCTGACCACAGCGGTTGGAAATCCTTGATATCTAATATTCTAGTGTGTGTCAGAATAGGAATTTTCATATTACTGAAATGGGATGAGTTGATAAGGTCATTAAAAGTGCATTAATTAATGCAACTTGCTGCCTTTCTCTGCTCCCCAGGAGGAATCTCACCTTAATGTCCAAAATGTAGTTAAAAGTTGAAGCAGGTTGCTTCTGACAATCCAATAGGCCTTAGTGGAATTCCCCTATGCATCTGCCATGTTTCTTTCCATCACCAATGTCATTCAGGACTCAGAAGGTCCCGCCCAAAGTGCTGCAAACCAATTAGTCTGACATTCACCTTTAGGAATGTGTTGGAATCTATCCCAAGAGAATGGCAACAATGTGCTCAAAAATAAAATCATAGAGTCATACAGCAGGGAAAAAGACCCTTCAGTCCAAACAGCCCATGCTGAACTTAATTCCAAACTAAACTAGCCCTACCTGCCTGCTCCTGCTCCATATCCCTCCAAACCTTTCCTATTTATGTACTTCTCTGAGTGTCTTTTAAACATTGTAACTGTGCCCACATCACACTTCCTCAGGAAGTTCATTTCACATGTAAACCACCCTCTGTGTAAAGTATTTGCCACTCATATCTTTTTAAAATATCTCTCCTCACACCTTAAAAATATGCCCCCTTGTCTTGAAATTCCGCCATCCTAGGGAAAAAGACACCTTTTATTAATGCTATCTATACCCATCATGATTTTATAAACGTCTATAAGGTCACCTCAATCTCCTACGATCCAGTGAAAAAAGTTCCAGCCTTTCTTTATAACTTAAACCTTCCATTCCCGGCAACATCCTGATAAATCTCTGCTGAATCCTCTCTAGCTTAATAATATTCTTCCTATAACAGGGTGACCAGAACTGGGGACAATACTCTGGAAGAGTTCTCCCCAATGTCCTGTACAAACTCAACATGACTTCCCAACTCCTTTACTCAAAGGACTGAGCAATGAAGTCAAGAGTGCTAAATGCCTTTTTAACTACCCTGTCTATACGTGATGCAAACTTCAAAGAATTATGTACCTGCACCCTTAAGTTCCTCTCTTCTACAACACTACCCAAGGCCCTATCATTAATTGTGTAAGTCCTGCCCCTGTTTATTGTACCAAACTACAATATCTCGCATTTTTGCAAATTGAACTTCATCTGCCATTTTTCAGACCATTGACCCATTTGGTCGAGATCCCTTTGTAATCTTATGAAACCTTCTTCACTATGCCACCAATTTTGGTGTTATCTGCAAACTTACTAATCATGCCTTCTATATTCTCATTCAAATCATTTAAATAAAAGACAAACAAAAGAAGACCCAGAACCGATGCCTGTGGAACACTGCTGGTGACAGGCTTCCAGTCTGAAAAGCACCCTTGTACTATCACTGTCCGTCTCCTGCCATTAACCCAATTATGGATCCAACTGAAAAGTCAACTCGGATTTACAAAAGGAAAATCCTGCTTGTCAAAGATTTTAAAGTTTTTTTTGTCAATGAGGTTTGAAATATGGAATAAAAAAAGTAGAAGCAGTAAATGCAAATGTTTGGATTTCTAGAAGTACCATAAAGGTAAACATACAACTAAGAGTTTGCGGAGATGGGGGTAATACATTGCCATGGATGTAGGTCTGGTTAACAGACTGAAAGGAGAGAATAGGGATAACTGGGGCATTTCCATGTCAACCAGTTGAGGTGATCTTTCTCATTAAAATAGTCATCATTTAGGCAGGTTATGCTTTAGGATGGAGATCTTAAAAACTCACAAGTTCAATTGAAACTTTTGGTTGGCTCAGCTTGGAATTGGCAAGTGTATTTAATGCAGAAACTTTAAATCTAAACTGTACACAGCTGCAACCCTAGCTCACCTCGGCATTTAATTCTGTTGTGCAGAATATTTTCATACAAGGCTTAGCTTGGAACAGCTAATTGACCGTTTATAATTATTCTCTGTCAAATTTAGTGGATCCATGTGAATATTAATTGTGAAGGTTTTGAGACTGACAGGCTTAGTTAAGAGATTATTCAGCAATGACAATTCAGCCCTAAGTGAGAAATGGGATCAGTCAAATTTGGCTACTTGTATTGCAAGAAAAAGTAGCAAATTTTATGGACCTTTATTCTTGGCTTAAGGGCAATTGTGGACAATTTAAAAGCCTACTTTGTTTGGACTGAGTTTCTGTAGTAGATTAAAGGAGGCTAGAGAATCCCTGGCAAACTCTTGTATTTTGCTGCATTATTTCCTTGATAATTTCTTTTCGATGCAATGTAGGATGTAAATTCATTTTCTAACTAGGTAAATATGTCACACTGCTTCAGTAGCTCCTTGTCAGATTAAGTTCAAATTTAATTGAGGCCTATTTCTCTCTTGATTAAAAAACAATACTGTAATATGTGTGTACAGAGCATTTCCTCAATCTTGCAGCTAGGCTTTTTCAACCAACAGTAATTAAAATTTTGTTTGTCATCTTTGATAATCACATAAGGGAGAAAGGCATCAAAGAATATGCTGGTAGCGTTAAATAAGGAGAGGTGTAGCATATACACTGGCATAGGACCAGTTGGGCTGCATCAATCTGAACTGAGCCAAAAAGAAACCCTTGCTGAGCACTCAACGCAACTAAGTGCACTCTTTGTGTTTGGTGCGATAATCTGTTTTGCTTTTCTCAAGTGGAATGTGTCTCATGAATAAAATCAGTTAGATTATCACTGGGAGCATACTTACACATTAGTGACTTAAATACTGTAAATGGACACATGAAATCTTCAGGGAGGGATGCAGAAAGGACACTCTTCATGCTTGGAAATTACTGCAACCACAATACTACTACTTGCATATGCAATAACTGATATAAACCATCAAAATAATTTGAAACCCAAATCAATCCAGACTCCAAAGTTGGATACTGCCAAGGTACAGCTACACACAGAAATAAATAACTTCCACTCTACACGTGCATCTGGTGTACAGCGTTACTCCAGATTCAGATCTGTTCATGCACGTCATATTTAAATGTGGCAGGGGACTCCAATTTTAATGGGCAAAGCAATTGGGAAGTTGCTTAAGATGATTACATGCAACATTAATAAAGTAACATTGAGACTACCATCCAGCAGCGGAATTACAGAATACTAATTCTTAGGGGACAAAGCTTTTCAAGCACATTATGATTTGCATTACAGTTTAAAAAAAGAATCATAAGCTCATTTTGCATCCAATGTGATTCAATTTTCAAATCTCTAAAATATTTAACTCTCCACTTTACCAGACAGCCAGGAGTTAAATTTCATCAGCACCACCATGCTGCATTTTATTTGGGACAGTGGATTCTACCTCAGGGACGCCACTTTAAAAGTGTACAGACAAGAAAAGTATAGAATTAAATTTTGCTCAGTTTAGATTAAGTAAGGTGGGAGAAGTTCTGTATGGAGCATTAATGTTGGCATTGTAGTAGCCTGTTTCCCATATGATTCCATGTGCATAACTATGCTATGTAACAAATTTTCAACTATCAACCATTGTGTTTTCAGCCGTCTATCGGTTGGAAATGGCAGGGCCACAGCAACTTGGTTAATTTATTTGATGACAGAGCCACTGGCTATGCAGGCATTTGTTATCAATCCCTAATTGCCTCTGTGAAAATGGTGGCAATTTGCTTTCTCAAACCGCTGCACTCCTTGGTGGTAGAGAAACCTGTGGTGCTGTGAGGAAGGGAACTCCAGCATTTTAATCCAGAGACATTGAAGGAATGGTAAAGGAACTAGTTTCATGTCGGCAGTGTGGGCGTGTTTGACGAGAACCTGCAGATGGTAGTATTCCTACGTATCTGCTGCTCTTGTCCTGCTGGGTGGTGCAGGGTCACAGATTTGGCAAGTTCTTTTAGGAGGAGCTTTGGTAAGGTATCGAAGAGCATCTTGTATGCAGTTAACATTGTTGCCACCATTTGATGGAGATGAATGGATTAAATGTTGATGATGGAGTGTCAATTAAGTGTGCTGATTGGTGGATGGTGCCAAGTCTTTCGTGTTGTTGGGGATGCACCCATGCAGGTAAGTGGGAAGCGCTCCAAGATACTCT
Organism: Ginglymostoma cirratum; assembly: GCA_024137785.1. NCBI lineage: Eukaryota > Metazoa > Chordata > Chondrichthyes > Orectolobiformes > Ginglymostomatidae > Ginglymostoma > Ginglymostoma cirratum. Next base: position 22,055,978 of record JAHRHZ010000009.1, on the reverse strand, counting down.
TGCTTCGCGCCTTATAGATGGTGGACAGACTTTGGAGAGTCAGGTGGTGAGTAAGTCACCGCAGAATTCTCACGTTTTGACCTACTGTGGTAGCCACAGTTTTTCCAACTTGGTATCTGGTTAGCGGTAAACACATCATGGGGTGTCAATGATGGCAATGCCACTGAACTTCAAGGGTGAGGCTTAGGTTCTCTATTATTTGAGACAGTAATTGCCTGGCCCTTGTGTGACATGAATGGTACTTGCCATTGAACAGGTTTTGGTACATAAGTACATGATCTGCTTCATTGTCTGAGGAGTTGAAAAGTAGACTTAGAAGCTAGAAACAGAAGTAGACCATTTGACCCTTTATGTCTGCTCCATCATTTATATAATCATTTGTGATCATCTATTTCAATGTCATATTCCTGCTTTCTTCCCATACCCCTCGATGCCTTTAAAATCTAAAAGAAAATCTATCTCTTTCTTGAATATGCTAAACAGCTTGATTTCCACAGCCTTCTGTGGTAGACGATTCCATAGGTTCTCTATCCTTCGAGTGAGGACGTTTTTTCTTGTCCCAGTCCTTATTGATCTATCCCATACCCTGAGTCTGTGACCCCTGGTGCTAGAGTTCCCAACCAGGGGAAAACATCCTCCGAGCATTTGGTTTGTCTAACCTGTTACAATTGCATTTGTTTGAATCAGATCACCTCTCATTCTTCTAATCTCTAATGAACACAGGCTCAGTCGAACTAATCTGTCCTCCTATGATAGTCCTGCCTTTCCCAGCTTAGTAAACCTCTGCTACAGATATTCAATGGCAAGTGTATCGTTTCTTTAGCAGAGAAAACAAAGCTGTGCACACTACTCCAGGTGTGATCTCATCAAGGCTCTGTGTAACTGTGGTAACACATGCCTTCTTCCCAACTCAAATTCTCTTGCAATATTCTATTTGCCCTCCTGGCTGCTTGCTGCCCTGTCTGTCTGCTTTCATTGACTGGTGTACAAGGACACCCACATCCATTTGTACATTCTTATTTCCCAAAATGTCACTATTTAAATAACATTCTGCCTTTCTGTTTTTCACACCAAAATTTACAAATAGCCACAGTATACAGTATCTGCCATGTGTTTACCCACTCACTCAGCTTGGCTAAATCAGCTTGAAGGCTCCTTGGATCCTCCTTGGATCCTCGTCACAGCTCTCACTCCCACCCAGCTTTACATCATCAGCAAACATGGAAATGTTACATTTGATTCCATCTCGTGGATAATTTATAGATATTGTCAATAAGTGGGGGCCAAGCACTGATCCTTTCAGCAGACTACTTATCACTGCCCATTGCCTAAAGGAAGATCCATTTATTCCTACTGTCAGTTTCCTGTCTGTCAACAATTCTCAATCTATGCCAAGATATTACCCTCTATCCCATGTGCTTTAATTTTGCCTACTAACTTCTTCTGTAAGACCTAATCAAAAGCCTTTTGAAAATACAAATTCACCACATATGCTGGTTCTCCCTTAACTATTCTACTCCTTACGTCCTCAAAATCTCCAACAGATTTGTTAAGCATGATTTTCCTTCCCTAAACGTATGCTGACTCTGTCCTAGGCTGTTCATGCTTTCAAAATGCACTGTTATCTTGTATTTTGTTAATAGACTGTGACATTTTCTCCATTACTGATGTTAGACTAACTGGTTTTTAATTCCCTTCTTTTTTTCTCTTTCCTTTTTTAAGCAGTGATGTTGCATTTGTCACCATCTAATCTGTAGGAACTCCTCCAGTCTTTCAAATTTTGGAGGATGTATCTGAAATTTCTAGAGATACTTCCTTTAATACTCTGGGATGCAGATTATCAGGCTCGGTGATTTCTCAGCCTTTTAATCCCATTAATTTCCATAGCACTATCTTCTTACTAATACTGATTTCCTTCAATTCGACCCTGGGTTCCTTTACATTTCTGACAGGCTAATTGTGTCCTGTTTGAACCAAAGTGTGTGTTCAATTCTTCTGCATTTCTTGCTCCTCAGTATAATTTCCCTAGCTTTGATTGTAAGGTGCCTACGTTTGTCTTTACTAATGTTTCTCTCCAGTTACTTACAGTAGCTTTTACAGTCAGTTTCTATCTTGCCTAAAATTTTACTCTCATATTCCATTTTCCTCCTCTAGAACAAACTGTCCCCCCATTTTGCTGATTTGTAAATTGCTCCCAATCATTGGGCTTACTACTTTTTCTGCCAATTGTGCCAAACATTGTGCAATCATTACTAAATATCCCCACCGCTGACCTTATGATGGAGGAAAGATAATTGATAACATACTTGCAGATGGTTGGGATTAGGACTCTATACTGAAGAGCTCCTGCAGTGATATCTTGGGGACTATGATGGCTGATCTCCAACAATCAAAACCATCTAGCCATCTTCCTTTATTTTAATTCTAATCAGTGGAGAGTTTTCCTCCTGATTCACATCACTTCCAGTTCTGCTAGGCACCTGAGGTCTGCCTGAAGCAGTTTTGCATATGATCTGATAAATCAGTGACAATTATTCTTTCCTTAAGCTTGCATAAGTTAGAAGTCCATGCTCATTATATAGTCTCCTTGCTGTTCTCAAATAAAATGGGCAAATCATTTGTGCTAGCTATAAGCAGGCAGGAATGATCTTTGGAGATTGATTTCAAAATGATCTGAAACATTTTTGAGTGGAATTTCCAAGTAGCAGGTCCTCCTGGTCTTATTTAAGTACTGTGGCTGGTCAAAGCAGAGTCCCTTGTTCTCACATTTCTGATTTAACTACATTGCTCTCCTCTACTAGTGTTGACTTCTGAGGGGTTTGCTGGAGGAATTTTTTTTTAAGGAAGTGATAGGTTTCACAGAGAAAAGTTTCCCCCTTTAGTCGGGGAGGCTAGGGTAAAGAAATATAATCCCATAATCTGAACTAGGCCTTTCAGGAAACAAGTAAGAAAATACATCCTTATTCCAAGTGCAGTAGATGCCAATTTGATTAATCATTTTATATCGGAGGCTACAGGCTGCTGTTACCAAGGGCATTGAGGGAAATCAGGACAAGATGGAGTTCAGTTACAAACCATCCAGTCGAGTGGTCAACCTGGCCTGACATGCTGTCAGATATCAATGAGTGAACATCCATCTCAAATGCTGACTCACAGAAGTCAAATGGAAAGATGCATTTCTAGGAAATTACAACCAGACGAGACGAAGCAGCCAATAAAAGCACCTTTGATTTGCAGTAGATAAAGACAAAAAAAGTCTCTGTTTAATAATATTCACCCACCATGTTTTTGTATTTTATATCAAGTTAAACTTTAGAAACAATTCTCAGAGACATCACATCTTAACAAGCTGAGGAAATCTACAGAGCTGGTGATTTTCATTTTTAGACTCAACACAATAAACAGTCATGATACAAGATTTTGTTTTCACGTTATCCAACCACAAAATAATAAATAGACCCGTAAATCTGTAACAGACTGAGCGCAATTGCTTGTGCACACACCAGGTGGCGCTGTGCTACTTATTAGATGCTTATTTATTAGGAAGACGACACTGCGTCCATTATCTCTTCAGCTTGAAGTTTTTATTCTAAATGACAAATAAAATGTATGTTTCTATCCTTTCCTGTATCACTCATTCACTGGAAAGCAATGTAACATTTGCCAATTTAACCTCTTTCTAACAATGTTCAGGAACATTTTCCAGTCATTCGTGCTTGTCTTTCTCCACATAAACTCCAAATGCCATCTGAGTTTTATTAACATTTCAAGGTGACCTTTCACATCCCCTGCACAGTTCACCCTGGAGAACCTTAAAAACAAGCTAGTCTGGTGTTTTCTGTAGCATTTGGATTTGGCATCATTTTTGTTTTATGTGATTATCAACAGGAAATCGATGCAGTGAGGGATCATTTCTCCTCTTTATAAGTACTTTTCTTCTGTAATTGCATATATATGGAGTCGATTAGCTCAGTTGGTTGGGCAGATGATTTGCAATGCAGCATGACTCCAACAGTGTGGCTTCATTTCCTGCACTGGCTAAGGTCACCATAAAGGTTCTGCCTTTTCAAACTGGCCACTCACCTGAGGCATAGTGACACTCAGTTTAACCTCACCGCCAATCATCTCTATCTAATGGGAGAGTTATTTTGTGATTCTATTGGACTATGGCGACTTTACGTTATCTCTGTTGAGGCTATCAGAGCTATCAAATACATCAAAGTGTCACTTAGTACTAATTGCTAAGTGCTTAGGCCAGGAGGAGACGCAGGTGATAATCAACTTTGCGAGCGTGTAAAATGTAATCACTGTTGTGAGAGGAGTGTGGAATGGGAGTGTGGTAATTCATGTCCTAATTCATGTATCACACAGTCAGTGGGCAAAACATTAAACAGGTTGACTGAAGGTTCATGTGCCATTTTGCCTCAGGGATGTGTTAAACATGAAGCCTGATGAGGCCAGGTGCTTTGACAACCATATCGGGGCCACTGGAGACTGTACCTTTCTGTTCAGTGAAGAAGCAGACCATAGATCATGCATTATTGAGAGTTTCTGCAGTCAATGTTAGAATACAGAGGATTATGTAAAATATAGAGCGCATGAACTGGCCAGAAGTTTCACCTGGTCCATGCTGGTCTTTGATTGATTGATTGATTGACTGATTGTCATGTGTACCAAAATACAATGAAAAGCTTTATTTACAAGCAGTACAGGCAGGTTATAGTAAGCCAGGATGTATAGATCAAAGGTTGTAAAAAGCTTAGACAGGGGCATACAGGCTACACTGCACAGGGCGAGCGCTAGGCGAGATCAACATTAGAAGACCAGCATTATTTGATGCTTGAGAGACATCAGTCTAATAACGGCCAGAAAGAAGCTTTTCCTGAACCTGCTGGTGCATGTGTTCATGCTTCCGTATCTTCTGCCTGACGGAAGAGGTTGTAAGAGATCGTTACTGTGTTTCGATGGATCATTGATGATGTTGGCAGCTTTTCTGCGGCACCAAGCTGTATAAATGGAGTCCACGGATGTAAGGTTTGCTTCCATGATGGTCTGGGCTGTGCACACAACCTTCTGTGGTTTCTTACGGTCCTTGGCAGAGCAGGATCGTAAGCACAAGTTTCCTTCCATCCATCTTCATCTAATCCTACCCATTTATTATTCTCTTATTTTCTCCTCTACGTATGTAGCCAACTATGTTGTTTATCTCAGATGCCGTTTCTGTTTGCAAATTCCACTATCTCTCAGCTCTCTAAGAAGAAACATCTGAACAGCCTATTTGATTTATTGGTGAATATGTTTTAATATATGGTTCTGTTTTTAATGTTGCCTACAAGTGAGAAGATTTGGTTTTATATTTGGAGTGAAGCATAAATAAATCATTACTGGTACTTGGCACAAAATATACTATAAAACATTATCACTATTGATCCTATAAGTAATATATAAATCTGACCAGTTTGACTTTTGATGTTGTCTGTCATTAAGGATAGGACTTCGATATTTTGAGACAAGGGTTCTTAATTGGGGGCCCATGACCCTTAAGGGATTTGTAAGATAGTTTTAAGGGATACACCCAAAATAATGAGGGAATGTAGAGTAAAGAATTCAACAAATTATGTAATTGTGCCCCCCTATGGGAGCTTTTACCTGATATGGCAATACTTATAATATCTCCCATAACATAAGAAGTTGGACATGCTTGTCAAGTCAGTAAAGAATCCAACTGATGTTTATTATAGCTAATTATTGTCCACAAACATTAGATTACACAGAGCAGCATTGAATGGCATGCATCCTGTAGCATGTCATGCTTTAAGAGATCCTTGACTCAGATAGAATATGAGACATTCTCATCTTCTGGTCATATGTTATGAAACAGTGATGACATTGTGAGCTTATCTCCCTCAAATATGTTGACCTGCTAACCTTGAGAGATAATACAATAACATCTATCTATAAATCAACTGCTTCTTGCTCGGGAGAAGTATTTATATTCGTCTGACCATGCTTGTCTACCTAAATCAATTTGCTGCATTCCAACCCTAATTTGCTACCATCTTTTACGCTACCTTTATGTTTTCAGATGGCTGAAGTGCAGGTCCCCAAGAAGTATTTATGCTTTTACTGTCTCATAGCAACTGGATCTTGTCTATTTCACCTTCTGACTTTCCCATATGTCGAGTGCCTGGCAGCTGCTAGATGTGACTCAGAGTCAATATCATTGTTGCTGTTTGGAGCAAATGCTATTCTTGATAGTGATAAATCAGACACAAACTTTCAGGCAACTTTTGGAAGGAAAATCTCTCTCTGTTCAACCCTGCACAATGATCATCACAGCAATCAATCAAGGCCTTTATCCTATTGACCTCAATTTTTGATGATGGGCTATTCTCTTCACTCCAATGAAAGATGAACCATCAGCAAAAATGTAGACAACAACATTTGTCACCTGACAATGATGTACAGTTTACTTTGAAAGTCAAGCATCAATTGATGCTTGTCCTCTCACTTGCTTCTGAAGTACACTTTGATCATGCTAAAAAAAATTCCTGGATATTCCATAATTCAAGTAAATATTCTTGTGTAAATCACTTCCATAATTAACTATTTATTAATTATTATTTTTGATTCTTATTTGTTGGGCTGACATTCAAACCTAATATCACACTGAACAAATAAAATAAAAGGAAGTATTGCATATGCTGGAAATCTGAATTAAAAACAGAAATTGAGGGAGAAACTCAGCAGGCTCGGCAACATCTGTGGAGAGAAAACCAAGTTAATGTTTCGGACATGGTAACTCTTCTTCAGAACACTGTTCTGCCATACTGTTTCTTTGTCAACTAAAACACACTTTTTTTTTATTAACAACTCTTCTATCACACAAATCTCAATAACAAATAAGCATTTTGCTATCTTCCATTAAGCTTTACAGTTTGGATTGAAGCAATTTCTCGTAAACCATTAATTAGCTCCGAGTTGTATCCAGATTGTGGGCTTGATGATTTTTTTGCCTCTGCCATCTAGTTTCAAATTGATGTGGATTTGGACAGAAGTTTCAGGGAAATAAGGTGGTGATTTTCCAACTGCCTCCTCTCGCCAATTCATCATATTCTTGCCTACCCTTGCTGAGATGTCATTGGTTGTCCCTTTGCAAGCTATTTCATTTATTGCTTGAATTTACAAACCACCTCCCTCCTTTCAACCATTCCTACCCAGTGGAAGGTGGATGTCTGTCTACACTGCAAACAGTAATGACCTCAAAATCTCCTGTTACAAGAAGAAGTCTCCTGCCTTTGTAATTGTGTCGAAACATTGTTTATTTGGCCTCACTCTCTGATATGGCCTAAAAATATACTTGCTACATTTTTAGACCCTACTGATCTTTTGAACAAAATCAAAATACTGCAGTAGCTAGAAATGTGAAATAGACACACAAAATGTCGGAAAAATTCAGATCTGGCAGCATCTATGGAGAGAGAAAGAACATTAATGTTTCGAGTTGAATCACTTTTTCTTTCGAAGAGGTCCTGAGTTCCTCAGTTGCCTCTTCTAATTAGTGGCATGGCCACTGGGTTTATAATCCCTATCAGTGAATACAGCAGAGTTATTGTACTGGTAGTGAATATTACCCTGTTCCCACCCCCAGTACACAGATACACGTGTATGGCTCCCAGTCTAGATAAATGAGTGGAGTAGAAGCAGGTTAGATAAAGAGGGTAAAAAATTCTGTCAAATCGTAATTTCTGTTGAAACAAACACAAAACAAATGTTGGAGAAACTCGGCAGATCTGTTAGTATTTTAAGAAGAGTTATACCGGACTTGGAGTAATAACTTATTTTCTCTCAGTAAAGATGCTGCTAGACCTGCTGTGTTTCTCCAGCATTGTTTTGCTGGTTTCAGATTTTCAGCATGTGTAGAATTATACTTTTATTATATCATCTGTTGAGTTATGTGTCAATTCCAATATGTGATCTAGCTAGAGACCATGCTCATGATGATACAATCATATCATGGCATGTGACTGAATGGTATAAAGCTCTCACTCCAGCTTATTGAGCTCTGTTCTCTTGTAGCATGGTACGCTGAGATAAACAGAATACAATAGATCAGAATTGCTTAGTTTCAGGCCCAGACAAACTGTGAATGTATTATGTATATATATAGAAATACAAGGAACTTTAATAAACATTTATCAAATTCTTCGGTACTGGGTGACCAAAGTCTCATATTTAAGTTACGGGAACTAACATAGTTATCATAGCATGTTAGTTGAAGATTGTCAGCGTATTTTACCACCTCACCTCAATATCAAGTAAAGGGCATCCAACTAGATTTACTTACATCAAGGAATTATCTCAAATCTACATTTTACATTTGGTGATGCTGATGCCAGTTTAAAAACATTTGCGGCAATACATATTTGACTGAGACTGTTTCAATATATAAAATATAAAATAAAACTCTGTTCCAAAAATAGTCATGCCAAAAATGATATAATAAATGTTGCTGTACATTGAATAACTGTGCTATTATTTTCTTGTGCATATGTCCTTTACAGGGGTTGTGACCACAGAATATTGTGTAGATGATTAGATTTGACTTCACGGCGAGTTTTATTCACTTGATTGTTCATAATCTTGTAGAAAGAGACTAATAATCTTCTGATTCTCTACATCCATTAATTCAAGCATTAATCCTTTAGAGTAGGATGGAAACCTTTTGGACCAATTTTTGGGACCCCATCCAAAGTATAGAATGGTACACCATCATTTAGCCCATCATATTAATGCTGGCTCTTTATAAGAACTATCCAATTAGACCTGCTCACCTTCCTTTTGCCTCTGGAACAATCTCTTTTTCAAGTATTTAACCAACTCCCTTTTCAGAGCTGCTGTTAAATCTGATTTTACAACATTTTCAGGCATTATATTGTTTTCCAGTTCTTAACAACTTGTTAAAAATATTCTGTTCATTTCCCCATGGGAAATTTGGCGATCATCTTAAATCTTTACTTACTAACCCTTGTCCCAGTGAAGCTAATTTTGTCCCATCTGCTTCATCAAAGCCCCTCATTATTTTCAACATTCATAACAAACGGTTGCTTCACCATCTCTGCTTTCAGACAATCAATCCTAATTTCTCTATGTAACAGAATTTCCTAATCATTTTGTTGTTTGGTTCAATATAATTTTACTGAATTGTTCATAGTTTTTTATATAGTAACTTTGTTTTCAAGATGACTGATATAGTAGGATAGGACATGTTCAGTGTTCTCTCTCATGACCAACTGCATCTTTTTCAAAATTTTATTTTTTTTTGCATTAGACCTTTGAATCAGATTCATTTTTCTTCTGTCTGCAGCTGCAGTTTTGGAGAGAGGCTGTAGGGGAAGTCCATTCCTCGTGGTCATGGCGGTCGTAGCTTGAGCAACTTCCAGTGTTGATGGATTGGAGTTGGCTCTTTTCCTTTTGTGTTTCTGCTGTGTCTGCAACGGTGGCGGTGCGAATGATCCCTGGACTCTCGGGAGTTAAATTGAATGGTCTGCAGGCCCTCAGAAGCTGAGAATGGGACCCAGTCCTTGAGAGTTGGGACAACCTCCAGGCTATGGCAGCAGCTGGAGTATTGGCGGTGAAAGGGGCAGCTATAGCAGAGGCAATGTTTTGGGTCCAGTCAGCAGTGTTTGGGGGCTGCTTCAATGTGATTTCTCCTTGGTGATGCGCCCTCTGGGAGAGCTTTGGTGACTGTGGTATAACGCACGTTGCGTAGCCATTTATCAAATCAAGATGGTTGATCCGTGGTTGTAACAAAAAATGAAATTTGTCTGGACTTTGTGCGCATTATTTCTTTTCCATAATCTATACAATTAAAATGGTGGCCGATGAATCACGGCAAGTTTTACATGAAGTAATTATTTTCATTAATGCATTTAACAATAAATTACTATTACTATTGTTAATTTGCTTGAGGTTAACAAGAAAGAGGAAAACACCAACCTCATTTGAATTATGTAATAATCATGGAAGGTTACTCTCTAGAAACAAATCCTTACTCCAAAACAACAAGTCACAGCTAAGGTCTGATTATGTTCAGACTTTACTCTATAACACTGTTTCCAGTATGTATTAACATTGCTCCATCTGTTACTCCATGTAGAACCGATTCTTTTATGCATTGCCTTTCTTTTACGTATGTCTCAACGTGTGGCAGATATTTCCAGTTCACTCATTTCTTGTCCAAATAATTTGATCATTGCAGCATTTTCCATAAATCTAGTGTGCATGCAAATGATATTCGAGGCCCATGCAAATCTTTGGGCTGTTAAATTATTCTAGCAAAAAAAAACCAGGATCACATAGCATCATAACATTGCACGGCAAGTGCTCATGTCGCTCTGTACCAAATTGAATGTTGTCTTTGAGTCTACTGAATAATTAATGAATTATTCAACCATTCCCTTTATGTTTTTGTTAATCACTTGGTACAATTAGAAGGAAAATAACACATGCAGCATATTGAGGGGGAAGCTGAGAGTGTAATTTCGAAGCAAACCATTTAATATGGTGACTGATAGCTGTTCTCGGATTAAATCTGATGGAGGCATTGTGATTTCAAGATCATTAATGGAGGGTTTTACCATGTTAATATGTGAATCTTGGTGAGGTACAAAACCTTTCTATCTCTGATATGAGGAACAGAAGAAATGAAGCTGATGAAATAAGGTTTAATTTTCAGAAAGGTATTGACACTTTATCTACTGGCAATTAATATTGTTTTACCTTCTTTGCAGTAACAGGTTGAAGAATAAGTTCAGGAACTGCATAAAAGAGAACAAATTAATGAACAAAGAACAATATTGTCCGGGAACAAGCCCTTTGGCCCACCGAACCTGTGCTGATACTAACCCTTATTTACACGCGTTACTTATTGCCCAAACGCAGTTTCTACCCCTCTGTTCGCCTCCCGTTCATGTGTCTATCAAGATATGCCTCAAATGTTGCAAACGTGCTTGCTTCCACCACCTCCACTGGCAGTGCGTTCCAGGCACCCAGCATCCTCTATGTGAAAAATTTTCCCGGCACTTCTCACCTCAACTTTCTCACTCTTACCTTGAACATGTGTCCTCTTGTAGTTGACCTTTCTACCCTCGGAAATCCTCTGACTATCCAACCTATCTATGCCTCTCATAATTTTGTAGACCTCAGTCAATTTGCCCTTCAGCCTCCTTCTCTCCAGTGAAAACATTCCAGGTTAATCAAATCTCTCCTCATACCTAAAACCCTCTAGACAAGGCAGCTTCCTGGTAACCTTTCTTGACACCTTTTCCAAAACATCTACATCCTTCAGGTAGTGTGCTTACCAGAACTGCATGCAATATTCCAAACGTGGCCTGACTAAAGTTTTATACAGCTGTAGCATAACCTGCCAATTTTGATATTCAATGCCCTGGCTGATGCGGCAAGTGTGCTGTATGCTCTCTTTACCACCTTACCCACCTGTGTTGCTACTTGCAGGACTCTGTGGCCCAGTGTGCCCAGATCCCTCTGTATGTCAGTGCTGTTAAGGGTTATGGAATTTATTGTTTAATTCACACCTGAATTTGATGCTCCAAAATGCATCTCTTCGTATTTGTCTAGATTAAACGTTATCTGTCATTTCACTGCCCAAATCCACAAACTATCTATATCTTGGTGCATCCTTCAACAGTCCTCCTCACCATCTGCAAATTTTGGTGTCATTCGCAAATGTACTAATCAGACCACCCACATTGTCCTCCAGATCATTTATATGTATTACAAGCAACTAATAACCCAGCACTAATCCCTGCAGAACACCACTAGTTACTGATCTCTACTCCAAAAAAAAACCCTTTCACCGCTACTCTCTGTCTTCTATGACCAAGCCAGTTCTGTTCCCAGCTTGCCAGTACACTCTGGATCCCTTGAGTCTCTACCTTTTGTACCAGCTTGCCATGATTTATGTTATTAAACGCTTGACTAAAGTCCATGTAAACAACATTCAATGCCCTTCCCTCAACAATTATTCTTGTCTCCTCCTCAAAAAACTCAATCAAGTTGGTGACACATGAAGTTCCCCTTACAAACCCATGTTGCCTATCACTAAAAAAATCCATTTGCATCCAAATGTGGATAAATCCTGTCTCTCAGTAGCTTCGCCAATGATTTCCCCACCACTGATATCATGCTTGCCAACTTGTAATTACCTGGATTAATTCTGTTCCCCTTTTCAAACAAAGGAACAACATTGGCCATTCTCCAGTTCTTTGGAACTTCGCCTGGGGCCAAAGAGGATGCAAAGATATCTATTTAGGTCACAGCTATTTCCTCCTGTGGCTCCCACAGTTTCCTGGCATAGATTCCATCTGGCCCTGGGGACTTGACAACCTTAATGCATTTCAAGACACCCAACACTCCTCCTTCATTATGTTGACCTTCCCGAGAGTATTCACACACCATTCCCTAACCTCAACATCCGTCATGTCCCTGTCTTGGTGAATACTGATGTAAAGTACTCATTAAGGATCTCACGCATTCCCTCTGGATTCAAACATAACCTCCCTCCTTTATCCTTGAGTGGGCCTACTCTTTTCCGAGTTACGCTTTTGCATCTTACGTATGTATAAAAAGCCTTGGGATTCTCCTTAACCCTGCTGACCCAGGACATTACATGACACCTTTTAACTCTCTTAACTCCCCGTTTAAGATCCTTCCTACTTCTTCTATATTCTTCAAGGACTTTGTTTGGTTTTAATTGCCTAGACATTAGGTGTTTTTTTTTGACGAAGGTAATAATTTCATCCAATGTTCCCAAATCCTGCCATTCCTATTCTTCATTTTCACAGGAACATGCTTATCCTGAACTCTAATCAATTGGTCTTTAAAAGCCTTGCACATGTCAGATGTGGATTTTACAATCCAATTTACAATCCACATTGTCCCATTCTTGCTGAATTTAGCTGTCCTTCCCCCAATTTATTACCTTCATCCAAGGTCTACTCATGTCCTCATCCATAAGTATCCAAACACTCATGGAATTATGGTCACTATTCTCAAAATGCTCCCCCACTGAAACATTGATTACCTGGCCAGGTTCATTTCCCAATACCAGGTCCATTATGGTCCCCTCCCTTGCTGGACCAGCCACTTACTGTTTCAAAAAACCTTTTTGGGCACAACTAACAAATTGCTCCCCATTCAAATCCCTGGCGCTCAAGGAGTCACAGTCAATAGCCGGGGTGGGCTGGGTGTGTTAAAATCACCCACCATAATAATCCTGTTATTTTCACGTCTTTCTATATCTTTTTCTCTAAGTCTGACTGGTAGCTAGGAGGTCTGTAGTACAGTCCCATCATTTAGATTGTACTCTCTCACAGTCACAGAAGCATCTGTCGGTGCCTCTGACAATCAAATCTTGAATTACTTTTGCTCTATGCTTTGCCCTCTCTCCTGTACAGGAGGACCATCCATGGTGCCACGGCTCTGTTTGCTGCTGCTGCTGTCAAATGACAGAAGGAGAACAAAGGATCACTCAAGGATCAGGATATTCGGAGGAATATCTTAGGAAGGGTCACCCGACCCAAAACGTTACCTCTGATTTCTCTCCTCAGACGCTGCCAGACTTGCTGAACTTTCCCAGCGATTTCTGTTATGGATCAGGATACTTTGAATCTAGTATTCTACATTGAGAAAGAATTCATTAATAACCTTATGATACAGGGGCTTTTAAGGATGAGTGATCATCAGGTACAATTAATTATGGGGTTAAAGAAATTATGTTAAGTCTGAAAATTGAATCTTAAATCCTGAAAACAAAGCAAAACTATATAAGTAGACAGTTGAGTTGGCTAAAATAAAATAGGAGCTTACACTGAAAAGCTTTGGTAGACCAACAATCACAAGAATTTTAAGAATTCATGCATAAACTACAAAAAACGTCCAATGGTGACTTAGAGGATAAGAAAAATAACATTAGATCAATCAATTATTCCTTTGTATGCTTATTATAACAATAGTTAAAATTATTTTCTTGATCAGCATATTTCCATCCCGATAAGGATAAAAATATTTTGGATGTTACAAGGGGTAATGTTAGTCAAAAGTCAGTCAGGGAAATTTAGGGAATAGTGATCATAAAATAAGGTGTAAGTTACCGACAGAAAAGAATAAGGATCAATTGGAAAAAAAACATTTAATTGTAGGAGGGCCAGTTTCAATGGGGTAGGAGCAAATCTGTCCCAAATAAATTAGGACTCCAGATTATGAAGTAAACCTATAACTGATAATTGGCTCATTTAAAGAGGTGACAACTCAGATGCAATCAAGGTATATTTCACAAGAGAAAATGTAGGACAACAAGAGCCGAAGCTCCTGGGATGATAAAAGATAGAAAATAATATAAAGAAGAATAATTTTGGGTATGACAGATGTCAGGTTGGTATTAACAATGTGAACCAGACTGAGAATGGAAAGTTCACTGGGGCAGCAACAGGAAATTAGAGAAGCAAACAGAGAATGAAAGGAAGATAACAAGCATGGGGCTGGATGAACACAGCAGGTCAAGCAGCATCATAGGAGCAGGAAAACTTGACTTTTCGGGCCTAAACCCGA
>JAHRHZ010000009.1:22011112-22040947 GCA_024137785.1 Ginglymostoma cirratum | reverse complement strand
TTCGGGCCTAAACCCGAAACGTCAAGTTTTCCTGCTCCTATGATGCTGCTTGACCTGCTGTGTTCATCCAGCCCCATGCTTGTTATCTCGGATTCTCCAGCATCTGCAGTACCTTTTATCTCTGAGAGAATGAAAGAAAAGTTGGTAGTTAACTTGAAGTGAATCGAAGAGTCTTCTATCAACCTATAAAAAGAGCGGTAGGTAGAAGAGTAGGACAATTAAGACACTGAATACGGTATCTATGCATAGAGATAGAGGACATAGCCAAGGTATTTTGTCACAACACCTGATTGTTATCCATTCTTTGTCTATCCAACTGCCCTTCTCTCTCTTTAGGCTCTATCCTATCGATTACTCCCTACCCCTTTCTTTTTTGCATCTTAACTAATGTTTTCCCAGCCACCATTAGCTCGGAGGAAGGTTCATTAGGCTGGAAACGTTAAACCTGTTTTTTCCTTCACAGATGCTGCCAGACCTGCTGAGCTTTTCCAGCAACTTTGTTTTTGCTTCTGATTCACAGCATCCGCAGTTCTTTTAGTTTTTACAAGGTATTTTGTCCCTTTCTTTATAAATACAAAGAAGCTGCCCAAGCAATATTGAATGAGTACACCATTGAGATTCTGGATCAGCTGAAATTTCATAAAGAAATTTCCATCGAAAAGACTGGCTGCAATTTACACTGGTAAGTCACTAGTGTCAGATAGGATGCAACCAAGAATTCTTAAGGAAGTAAGAGTGCAAACATTAGATGTACTGGCCATATCTTCCAATCCCCATGTGGCGGCAGAAAAATATTACATTTTTACTTTGGCCCCTTGGTTGACTTACAGCTGGTTCAATGACTTTCTGATGGAACACTGCCTGCTAGCACCTTGGCAATGAATTTTCAATGGTACAACAAAATAGTTTTCTCAACATGTGATTTATATAAGCTTAAAGTTCTATTGTCAAGAAGTGGTGGTACGTTGGATACAAATCCTGTGTTTTTGTTTGCCACTTTGAAATTTACCCAGTCTAGTCTGGTTTGGGACCATCATTATACGCTGGAAGGTTGATGTGGACCAAATTACTTTTGTCCAACAAACAATAAGTTTCGAAGTTTCTTTTGTCACTAGTGAAAAAGAAAGGCGAGCTGTCTGGAATGTTATAAATGCTACATTAATTATTTATCCTTACACAAAGAGGTTCCCTGAAATCCTTGGCTTGCTGCAAGTTTCCATTTGTCATGAGGTATTCCTTGAAGCTCAGGACTGTCTGGAACTCAGAATGTTAAAGAGGCCACATGGTTTAAAGCATTAACTATTTAGCCAGTTGTTTTCAATTTTTAAAGTATTAATTGAAAGATCAGAATATACTGGAACATAAAAGCGGGTTGATAGGCTGTAACCAGCAGGGTTCTTCAAGGCTCAGTACTTGAGCCTCAGCTATTTGTTATTAGTGGTTTAGAGCGGGGATTAATTCTAATGTATCCAGATTTTCTGATGGTGCGAAGTTAAGTAGAGAATGTTAACAATAAGCAGGATGTAAAGAGCCTAAACAGCACTGGAGACCAGTTGGATGAGTGAGCAACAACATACAGATGAGATATAATGTTGATCCAGTTTAAAAGGAAGAAATGGAAATAGAATATTTTTAAATGGTGAGAGATTGGGAAATATTTCCATCCTCATGATCTTCACAGTAAATCATAGTAAGTCAACTTGCAGGTACAGCAAGCTAAAGGAAGGTAAATGGTATGTTAACTTTTGTTGCACAGGGATTAGAGTATTAGGATCCTAAAGCCGGACTCTGTGTCCAAGAATACAGTAGTTAGAACTACACCACATAGATGGTGAGATAACAAGGTGTAGAGCTGGATGAACACAGCAGGCCAAGCAGCATCAGAGGAGCAGGAAAGACCCTTGGGACTAGACCCGAAACTTCAGCTTTCCTGCTCCTCTGATGCTGCTTGGCCTGCTGTGTTCATCCAGCTCTACACCTTGTTATCTCTGATTCTCCAGCATCTGCAGTTCCTGCTGTCTCAACACATAGATGGTAGTGTTTTAAGAAGATGGCTCACCACCACCTTTTCAAGGACAATTAGGGGTGAGAAATAATCGCTGACCTTGCCAGTATTAGTCTTAACACACAAATTACTTTCTTTATATATCTAAAAAAGATTATCAGTTCATCGTTGAGCACAGCTATGTACAAATTGACAAGACAGTGACAGCAATTCAAAAAGAACTCTATTGACCACAAGATTCTTTAAAATATTGTGGTTTTGAAAGGGCACAGTAGAAATGTAAACCTTCCTTTTCTATCTGGAATGAGCTGTACATTGCTACATGATGTGTTTTGAGAAAAGTATGCATATCTGCCTGTCAGCTAGTGAGAGTAGGAAACCATGTCTATACACAAATGCCAGAAATTCTAAATTGCTCCAGCAAGGAAAAAGTTGTTATCCGATAGGGGGCAGTCTAACACCACCATTTTAACCATCTTCTCTCTTCCATGCAATCCAAGTTTTCATTTTAACTTTTTCACATATCTGAGCTTCAATTACAATTGGAAAGAAAATTTCTGATATATTTAGAATTCATACAAAATATTGGGAGATGCATTTTGCATTTTTCACCCAAAGCAATCAATTAACACTTTTAATGATAATGACATGCTAACTCTGAACTCTTGAACAAGAAATGGTTAAGAGTCATCTCTGTCCAATAAAATCACATGGGTAGTAGCAGAACTTATGAGTAGCATTACCTTTCAGCCTGGTCCATAAAAGATATTTCCGAATACCTTTGAATTATTGATAAGTTCAGTAAACATAGCCTAAGGGCAGGTAAACAAACTAATCCTCAATTAAAATCACACAAGTTTTTGGAGCACAGTCCCTTTGTCGGGTGCAGTGAGAGAGTAGAGCACACAAATCCAGGGTTTATAGGCAGAGAGATCAAGGGCAGAGAGATCAAAAGATCATACAACTGGTGTAGGTAGAGTGTTAAATGATAAGTTTCTGCAGGTGACCAGGAGTGCTAGAATGTTAGAAGCTGTTAGTATTACTTAGTGAGGCAGAGAAATAATTACAAAAATTAAAAATAAGGTGGTGCTGGACCTTATTTTATTTAAGCACCACCTTATTTTTAATATTTTGTAGTTATCTCTCTACCTCATTTAATTGGATTATGGGTCATCCCTTCGCTAGTTATTCAGCTGTTGACACTTTACTCAGTGTCTAAAACTCCTGATGTTAGAGACTTATCATCTGACAGGCCACTCGCACCAGTTGTATGATCTTTTGATCTCTCTGCCTATAAACTCTGTGTCTGTGTACTCTCCTCTCTCACTGTACCTGACGAAGGGGCTGCGCACCGAAAGCTTGTGTGATTTCAAATAAACCTATTGATCTATAACCTGGTGTCCTGTGACTTCTGATCTTGTCAACCCTAGTCCAATACCGGCACCTCTGCATCATGATCCTCAATTAAACGTTTAGTATTACTTTGTGTGACAAAAGTCAGCAAATCAAAGATGTGCAGCAGTAGATGTATCCAGTGACTCACAAATCAGGAAGTCATGGATGGAAAGTATCTTGAATTGATCACCGCTGAAATAAATTAAATATGCCACCTTTCCTTTCACAGTGTCCTTTCCTTCAAATTGAAAGTGCTACAATTTATTCAAAGAATTTAGATTTATATATGAAACAAAATAAAATGAATTTCTTTTCCTTCCAAAGAGAGACAAAAACAAAGATCTAATTTGTTTCCTGAAGCTCAGGAAGGTTTTTGACAGTCATGGAAATAAGCTGAGTCAATGATGGTGCTTATTTAAGGAGAAAGGGAATTTTAAAGGGATATTGTTTTTCTCACTCAGAGTAATTTTGTCAATGTCTGTGTGTTGTATATGCATTATCAACAAGAGTGGACACACCTTTATCCTTGGCTGACTCTAAACTTTGATTACAGCTAAATCCATGCAGGAAAAGATTCTCACAACTAGGGCTGTATTATCTATGTCCCCTTGTCAGGCAGCAAATCCTGGAAGAAAAAGGAGCCTGGATGGTAATATTCACTGTGTCTCATTAGGGCCAATGCTACTCCACCCATTACCCCCAGCCCCACCCTCATTGATGATAGTGGAGCACTTAGATCGCAAGGTAGGGGAGAGAGAACTGGGAATGTAGATTTGTGAGGCAGCTGATAGGCACAATTTGTCCAAAGAGCAGGCATCTCCTGCACTGTGTCCAGCTGACCGTAAGGCTCACAAGTTTTTACTGCGCCAACTTGGACACCAGCAACCACCCCCTCTTCCATGGCTCAAATCATACTGATGGCAGGAGGAAGTCCATAAGTGTCTAATTAATTGGGTAACTTGTATTATAATGGTGGGAACCAAGAATTGCCACCAATTCTTCCGACTAGTTTTAGTTAACATTACTGCTGGCAAGTGGAAACAGATGCCCACATGACATCTTAGGCAGAAGGTAGTCTTCTTGATAAACAGAATACGTTCATTATTTATTGTTTCATAGCTAGTGTTATGATCCTAAATGATGTTACTATTTGACAAATCAGATGCCCCAGAATGAAATCTGGCTTGCCAGATCATAAGTTAATTTTTGCTTTTAGTCAGTTAATGTGATAGTTAATCACTAAAACATGTTCTCACAAGGCCACAGGTGTTCGTTAACGCTGTTGTGGTATATCTTGCTACTTTAAAGACGGCACAGTGTTTCAGTGGTCTGCACTGCTGCCTCATAGTGTCAGGGACTTGAGTTCAATTCCAGCCTTGGGTGACTGTCTGTGTGGAGTTTGCATGTTCTCTCTGTGTCTGCAAGAGTTTCTGCCAGATCCTCCAGTTTCCTCTCACAGTCCAAAGTTGTGCAGGTTAGCTGGATTAACCATGTTAAATGAAGGGTTGCAGGGATATGGTGAGGAAGCTGGGACACTCTTTGGAGTATCAGTGCAGACTTGATGGGCCAAATGGCCTCTTAGAACACTGTAGAAATTCTATGATTTTAGGTTTCAACAGACCTGCTCATCATCATATCATGTCATGTGAGCTAATTGTTGAAACGTCGCGATCTCCATCTTACTGAGCTCTGTTCTCTTGGAGCATTACACACTATATCAAAATTACTTAACGTGAACCCAGACAAGCAAGTGCCGGTGATTGCAATGTACATATGTAGATATGTAGATATGTAGATATCATATGCTGTAATAAAAGTTCATTGAACTCTTCAGTAATATGTGACCCATGTCCTATCCTTAAATTACTGGAGCTAAATTAAGTATCACAGCATGATCGTTGAAAATCATCAGTTTATCATGTCACACCATAGCACGGCCTCGCCTAATGCCATGGTTACAGCATAGTGGGAAGCAAACTGCTTATAGAAAATTTCTCACTGAAGTGGACTGAACAGCCAACCCCGTATTCTACTTCAGTAATAAATTCCATAGACTTCAAGCAAAGGAAGGCAAGTATTTGACTGAATTGCACAGCATTTTACATTTTTAATGAAGCACAACTATTTAAGCAACAAATGAAGCTTTGCTTTGCAGATCAAGCCATTAATAATCCTAAGATGAGATCTTTTAAAATATGACTTGCTATCAGCAAGGAGAGAATATGTGATACATGTCTTCTCCTTACGTTATGAAAGCTAACATAATTATCACAATGTGATAGTGGCAGATCATCAATATATGTGGCCACATCATATCACACCAAACACCAAAACATAAGCTTATTACATAATAATTGAAAGCAAAACAACTCTGTGATATAAATATCAGAGACAGTTTGGAAAGATTTTAACACAAACAGCAAAATATACTCTAGTTTCAACATATTTCCCACACTATCAGTTACAGAGACTCAAGCCCAAATATATTACCATTCTATATCAATTCTTGAAGTTTTATTTCTTTTCTGTGATTCCATTATATGTGGGGGAAGAGAAAAAATCAGAGTCTTTTACAAGTCGGTGGACATGAAATGTTGACATTTCTAAAGGCATAAAATTTCTCAGTTCTATCAACTTAAAAACTTTCTCTACAAGCTCTCCTGGCTTGAAAATTTCACAGACTAGAAGGTATTTTTGCTGAAGTGACTAGTTCCCCGGAACCAAACTATACTGTGGTTCTTTTGAAATGAACAGAAAAAAATTGATTCTTCTGCTCTGAAGGACTATGCTGTTTGCGTGTCGTAGGTTCACCAGTACAAGCATTTTATCCTTTAACATTTCAGGCCCTTACTTGCGGACACATGCTTCCTTCACAATGATCTACATAAGTCATAATTTCAGGACGAGCTTATGGGTTTTTAAAGAAAAAATTCACAGAACTGACCAAAATATCTCTGCCTCAGTATGGAAATATGATGATTCTGCTTCCATCAAACTCAGTCCATTATATCTGAGATACATGAAAATCACTGTAAGATCTCAGACTCAATTTAAGATAAGTTCACATTGCTAACAATGAAACGTCCACGCTGTAATGGTGCCAACATAGAACCAGAAGGAGAACAGGAAAATGTTTTATTTCTATCTTGTTGGACAGAGCTCATTTCATGCTGTCAGCTAAAATTTTCAGGTCGTGTACAACATTCCTCCCTCACCTTTCCCCAACCCCTCAAGGTTTAACTAGATTTAAATTTTTCATACAATTGTTTCAAATAAATTAAGTCCGGTTATCACAGCATCATGGCATACTTGACACCTGAGCAAACACCTGACCGTCAACCTGTATGATCTATGTCATATTTGGTTCAGATTAATCGACTATTACCCCGAAGAAAATTTGATTTGTATCTTCCAAAGTTGGCATAACATCATATGATGTGTGCTCCAATGAATGTATACCCTGATATTCTTGATTTTCTTCCAAAGATATTTGGTTTAAAATGTTAACTTCTTTGTGCATCTAAGCATTAAAAGTTCTGTGGTTCAACGGTCATTTTTGATTCCTACATTTTCGCTGGAAAGTATTAACTCAGAGCATCCTTTGGTTCAAAAGAACAACATTACAAATGGGCAGTATGGTGGCTCACAGCACCAGGAATATCAAGTTCGATCACAGCCTCAGGTCACTGTCTGTGTGGAGTTTGCATATTCTCCCCGTATCTGCATTGGTTTCTGCCGGGTGCTCCGGTTTTCTCCCACAGTCCAAAGATATGTATGATAGGTGGATTGGCCATGGTTAATGTAGGGTTACAGGGATAGGTAGGGAGACCTCAAATGAAAAGTGCCTGACTTTAGGAAAGGCTGATGATTAGGTTGAGTCAAACAGCTGCAGTTCAAAATCATCAGGTACAATCTGTTGGCACACTTAACCATTGGTGGATCTTTGATTCCCCAGATGTTCTTTGCTGAGGATGTCTTTAGGTATTGATGATTCTTTAGAATATTTATTTCCATTGAAGGGTCTTTTGCTTTCTCAAATCATGTTAGAGAATATAGTTACGTTTCTGAATAAGTTAATCTTCTCCTTTTGATGTTGCAAGGAGAGTAGATATGCATGTAATCTTTCCATTCTCACATGCATTCTTTTGGATAACATCACCATTTATCAGGTTCAATCATACAGAGTAAACATTGCTGTGCTGTTTTGGTTCTGCTTCTTCTCAACAGCTGAATTGACTTCCTTAAGAGTCTACGACTAACCCCGGTGGTTGTAGTGTCGGGGATATCCAAAATCAGATTCTGAACATTCATCCGTGGCTGGAAGACAATTGATTAATTCCTCCAAATCTGTGAAATCTGTAGAGTCTTCAGATCTCTCAGTCATGACGAGATATCTAGCACTAATGTGATTCATATCAAGTGGTGTATTTTCTCTGTTCAGTGAATATTCTTCTGAGACCAATTAAGCCCTCCCCTTATTGAGTTGTTTGCTGGTATCTGGCTTCTGAGCTGATTGTCGTTCTTTAAACTATAGAATTTTACATTCAAAGCATACATTTTCTGCTAAGAAGTGTGATATTGTGTTGATTTCTGAATATGTCCACCTATTCCATATATATGAGTACAGTCAGCATTCCTTTGAATTTGAGCGTTGTTTTGCTTGTAAGATGCAGTTTTCTATCAGTCATTTGTGGTTTTGTTCCCTTGAAGCAAGAAAAAGCCCATGCTAAAACAATAACATTTGCTCAGCGTTAAATATGCAATGAGTTGGATGATCTTCAACCTGTATGATCTATGTATATTTGGTTCAGATTAATTGACTATTACCCCGAAGAAAATTTGATTTGTATCTTCCAAAGGTGGCATAACATCATATGATGTGTGCTCCAATGAATGTATGCCCTGCTATTCTTGATTTTCTTCCAAAGGTGTTTGGTTTAAAATGTTAACTTCTTTGTGCATCTAAGCATTACTAATTCTGTGATTCAACGGTCATTTTTGATTCTTACATTTTCTCTGGAAATGTCTGGCTTTCTTACAAAAGTTCTGTTGGTATGTTAAAGAGTGATATTCATTTTTAGCTCCACATCTGGAACAACAACCCCTTGTACCAAAGAAATAGAACATGTCATGTCAGTCAATCATGCAAGATGCTACTTTTGCTTGGATCTTAGAAAGTTAGGAAGTCTGATTAGTTTCTTGCATTAGATTGGCTTTCTGTTCCCACCAATATTCTTTCTGTTGATTTCAGCTTTCAGCTTCCACCACCAGCTGGTTACCTCTTTCCAACATGAGATTATCTTTTGATTATAACATATCTGAAAGAGATATGTCACAAAATCTGATCATAATTCAGTTCCAATTCAATTTGGTTGCAAATCCCAATAATCCGAAAATTCTGACAATGTGTAATGATAATTAATAAAGTTATCAACAAGTTCTCCTGGAGGTGTATTCTTAGGTTAAATCTTGCTTTCTCTATGATACAAATGGCACTTGATGCGAAGTAAGCTGTAAATGTTCTTACAATATTATTTAAACTAACTATCTCTTTAGGCACCATGCACCAAAATGATATCAGTACTGAACAGATTGAATGAGAAGAGGTTTCATAAACCAACATAAAATATTGGATTTTATTGAGATCAGAAGGTTGAAGAATGATATAATTGAGGCAATTAATTGGAAAAGGATCTGTTAGAACAAATGCATGAAAACATTTCCTCATTTGGATCAAAAGTTACAAACTTACTGTTAGATTTCAGCAATTCATGTCCACTGGTAAAGCTCTCAGCTAAAGTGAAAAGGTGAAAAATCTAGCCCTTCCTGATTTAGGCTTCAGTAAGTATAGCTTCTAATTTGATGTAAATGCAACTTCACTGACAACTGGCTCAGTTTTGAAGCTTATTATGTTTCTTTTTCCTACTGCAGCCCAGGTCAATCTGGGAATCTAGGGAAAAATCATTGTGAAAAGTTGCTATTTAAATGTCCCAGGTTTTGTTCTAATCTTAACATTTCATTTAAATTATTCAAAAAATTATTAGGGATGTTTTCTCTGTATCTCTGAAATATTGTTTCATATATATTTTTGAGTATATTTGTTTCTCGAGGGCACAAAAAATTGAATGGTTGAAGGGGCGTAAAAAAGATACAAAGCATGCCAGAGAGATCAGCAGGTACCAGACCACATTACGAGACCTTGTTACACCTACTAGCCAATGGCCAAGAAAAATCACCTCAGTTTGCTGTGTATCAGCAGGAAGCCAGAGGCAGAGATTAAGAATTTGCAGCAAGGATGCCTGAAGCTAACTGAATGCCAAAGGACAGCATAATTAGTGGTTGACAATGTCCCACTGCCCAAAACTGCCATGTGTCTAGCTCATTACTATCTAGCACTGCAGTATCAGTAAATATTCTTTTCACACTTGTGAAATTTTCCTCTTCTTTCTTGAAAAATAGTATGACAGAACTGTCCAATATCACTGCCTTGTTGAATTTCCTAATCAACAAAAGCTCACTCTTCAAGATAGGAACAGGGTAGACTTTTCTGTCGCACAAGTTTGTTCTATCATTCAGTAGCAGAATGACTGACCTGTGCACCACTTACTCAGCAATAACCTGCTCACTGCTAATCAATTTGGATTCTGCCAGCCCCCACAGCTCCTGACCTCATTACAACTTTGGTCCAAGAATAGGCAGAAAAGCTAAACTCTAGACATGAGGTGAGAATGACAACATTTGACATCAGCATTTCACTGAATGTGGCATCAAGGAGCCCCAGCAAAACTGGAGTTGATGGGAATCAGGGGAAAACTCTGTCGTTTGAAGTCATGCTGAGCACACAGGAAGATGGTTGTGGTTCTTGCAAGTCATTGATCTCAGTCCCAGGACATCTCTGCAGGAATTCCTCAGGGATTGTTCTCTGCCAAATCTTCAGCAGCTTTATTACTTATTTTCCCTCCACCATAAGGTCAGAAGTGGGAATATTTGCTGAGGAGTGCTTGATGATCAGCATCATTTGTCTCTTCTCAGGTACAGAAGCAGTCTATATGCTGATGCAGCAAGTTCCAACAACACTCATGAAGCTCAACACCAACGAGAACAAAGCAATCCACATGATTGGTACTGACGTGAATTTTATTTCCAGTGAGGTATCTTTATCTGATGTTGCAATGTTTATGTTGTCCCACATAAGAAACTAGGACATAGTTGACATGAGATCCAACAGCAGTTTATTACAGGTCACTAATATCTACAAATATTACATACACAGGCACTTCAGTGACTGGTCTAATATAAGCTATTCAGTAACAAACAGCAGCATGCTATCATCAGCATGTAATGCTTTAAATGTCCTGAGGTAATATGGAACCTGAGACATTAACACTCTCAGGTCACAAGCTATGATCCAGTAATGGTATATTCTCTAGACGGTATACTGATGTGCTGACCATGAGATATGATTCAACAACTTCACCTACCACCCTTAAACGTTCTTTTCTCCCAAAACTGAAAAAACAGTGGCAGCAGGACTATCTTCAAAATGCTTTGCATTAACTCACCAAAGTTCCTTCAACAGTAACATCCAAACCTATGCAAGAGACGGATAATGCATGAAACAGCATCACGCAAAAGCTCCCCTACCCCTCCATTTAAGTGTGAGCAATAAATGTTGGCCCAGGAAACAATCCCCAGATTCTAATAGCAAATGATTTTAAAATATCTATTTTCACTTATTTTTCGCTCAGACTCTCAATAAACTTATCTAATGAAAGTCTCTTGTTTTCAATCTTAAAAACTTCACTTGATGCAGGTCCAATGTATTTAGAACAGAAAGTTTCTGACATCTAAACAGCAATTTGCTCAAACTCATCTTACACCATGTGGCAAGGCTGTTATGATACAATGGTAGTGTCAGTATCTCTGAGCCATTCAGCTCAGAGTCAAACCCTATCTGCTGCAGAGTTATGTAATACCATCTCTGTGTTGGTTGGTTATAAAATATCTACACTGGGTAATAATAGATGATCCATGTCTGTATTGCACTCGACTGGTGAGTGACTCCTTCAAAGATCCGAGTGTAGCAATTGGACGTTTTCAGCTGCAGAAAAGTCTTATTGAGGCAAAGGCACAAATGAAAACAATCAAAGGACTGGAATGTATTATTAGGAGTTGGCAACGGGAGTGCTAAATTTGGAAAACAGTTGACAGACAATATTTCATGGAATTTTGGACTCTCTACTTCAGTACATTACCGTTGTAGTCTTAGCTTACATCAGGAACTTTTGAAAATTTACACAGAATTTATCCCTATGGAAGTACTTTAGCTTCCAATGGCCACATTACCCATGTTTATTGAACAGCGGAGGAGGCTTGTGTGCCTTTAAAGTTTGTAACCTGCTCCATTTCTTTTATTTTCCAGACCTGAAGTCCTGTAGGATGTCTGCACAAATATCATCCATCCAATCACTCCACCCATTTTTACACAGAAATCCTGTGCAAGACCTATCTGGGAGATTACTGGAAATTTTGAACTGATCTCATAAGATGGTGTAACAGATTTGATAGGCAAAATGCTCTACTTCTGTTCCTACATCTGATAGCGTAAACTCAATCAACAAAAGGCAAAATTGGGATTTCAGATGGAATAATGAAGAAATGCAAGTTAATAGAA
Source organism: Ginglymostoma cirratum (assembly GCA_024137785.1). NCBI lineage: Eukaryota > Metazoa > Chordata > Chondrichthyes > Orectolobiformes > Ginglymostomatidae > Ginglymostoma > Ginglymostoma cirratum. Next base: position 22,028,873 of record JAHRHZ010000009.1, on the reverse strand, counting down.
GAGACAGAATGCCAGAAATGCAATGTTAGGTGTTTCAGACTGTGGTGAATTGTGAAGCTTTGCATTGTGCATGGGTTAACATTGTAATAGACAGAAAATGGCCTATAAAACCCATACTGATCTGAACATCAACACTCTGGACAGAATCTTCCCCTTAGCACAGTAAATATCAGCAAGAGTAGGCCATTCAGGCCTTCAAGCCTGCTCAGCCATTCAATATAATCATGGCTGAACATTCAAATCAGTACTCTGCTCTCACTTTCACCTATACTCTTTGATTTCTTTAGCCCATGACATGTGGATTGGCAAGAAAGATGGGAGATCTGTGTGAGATAAGCAATGAGGAGATTCCTGCCATCAAGAGTAAAAAGTCCCATTTTCCAACTAAGTGGTAAATGATGAGAAAAGATTCTTGCTACTGAGTGATGTGAGGCTTATTTGCATGTATTAACATGCATTAACATCCTTATTGTTATGCCATTGCGATCTCATTGATATGCTGTTTCTTATTGTCCCACCCACTCAAGTGAAACAAGATGGTGACAATTCTGAATGTGTCTAAATGTTAACCAGCACACCCTTTGCACTTGAAGACTTCCATCAATCGCCAACATATCAGGGCATTCATCATGGACAGCAACCACCTACACCCTCTCCCATTTGGCAGGGCCTCTTGGTTCCCATCAGCAAAGCCGGGTGCGAATGACCCTCTGTCTGACATGTCCCAGGGTAAATAAACCAAGCCATTCAGGGCGCTGCAGGTTTTAGATATGGCAACAGCTCTCAGAATTCCCAGCAGAGATCATTATTTCTGCCTGTGACAAGTAAGAGACTAGAATGAGTGGAGTGCCATGCAATGTGGTGCATGGGAAAATAATGCGAGAAAACTCAGTTGGGTTCATGAAGAGAAGCCCTCCGTGAATCTCACCAAAATTGACATATGGCTAAATTTTGGCTAAAGTTTGGCTTTCGATCCCCCCTCTCAACAAGTCAATTTGCTTGGAGAAAGGAGAGAAATAAATCCAGAATCAATGTAGGGAGAGAATAGTGTGGAAAACACCCCTCTCATCACCTCAGAAAGTCAAAACAATTTCAGGAAGTCATATATTGATCCTGTGGTATCTAAAGAGCCACTGACCTTCCACATGGTGCAATATCTACTTTACTCAAGGCTCAGTCCAGCTTCCTGAATGTAGGCAGCATCACTTATCACTCGACCAGCAACACATTCCAGAAACATGCCACTTTTTTATAAAAGAAAAAGAGACCAACGGCCAATCTATTCTCATTCTTGTTCCCTGGTCCTATCCAAGATGCTGAGCTGAGATAATTTATCAAAATGGAGTCTATAGAGCCCTTTAATCAAATCACCCATACATCTACATTATTTGAATGCAAATAGATTGAGGTCTTTAAGCCTCTCAGAACAGTGAGTTTCTTTAAGATGAGAAGTTATTATGGCATCACAGTATTGACTGTCACTTGGATAATTGAAAAGTAAATTGCCAGATTCTAATACCAAGAACTTTACGTCCTCTTGGCATCCTGCAATGGCATCCCCTAGAGATCGAAATTTATAATACACACGTTCAACTTATCAATAATTGTCAGTGCAATTATGATATGATTAAACCACTACGGGCTCACTGTGTCAATAAACTTTGACCCTGAAAGTTGGGACAAACAGTCTGAGTACCTGTGACTGACAATGGTACCATCTAATAAAAGCACATTAAATCTTAAGCACAGACCAAGAAAAGCTGCAGTAAATATGGATGAAAAGCTGTTAAGCCAAATCAAAGTGGAAAGGAAGAGAAAATAAAGTCAATAAAGTCATCTCCACTTGATTTCATAAGAGTAAGCTGGGAGAGCAAAAGGAAGGATAATAGAAAATAACGTTTGAAAACCTCTACAGGTCAATGGAACATCTTGAACAGTGGTGATCAATCAGCCAGTAACTATCACAGCACAGCTTCTCACAACATTTGGAAAGCAGAACAATGCAGGAAATTGAGTTTCTTAAAATGTGACAAATGCTGTAAGACAGAAATTTAGGAAGAGATTAAAACAAAGGAAAGGTCAAATTTTAAAGTAAAACAGTTGAATATTTTGCTGACTTTTTTGCATCAACTGGTATCTGGGAAAAGGTAAATATGTCAAAAAAATACTTTTTCTTTAACATAGCTACTTTGAATTAAGGGATGTTATAAAACAAAAGCCAATTGAGCCACTTAAAGCAAAGTTAAAGCAGATTCCAAATGCTTGGTTAACAAGAAAGGTTTTACTGAATCTTAAAGGACAAAAAAAACAGATTCAGATGTAATTCAACAGCTTACGGCTGAAGCATGTGAAGATATGGTGGAGCACTGAAAATTGGAATGCTCTACAGGACAGAATTACATGAAGCAGACATCGCTGAGGATTGCGGGGCTTGAGGAGATTATAGAAGTAGGGAAGATTGAGGCCATGGATGGGCTTGGAAAGTACGTTGAGATTTTTAAAAAATTAAACTGTTGCTTTAGGTGTCTGGATGGTTTGTTTGCAATGCCAACAATGAGGGTTCAATTCCCACACCAGCTAAGATTACCATGAAGGATTCTCCGACTCAACCTTTCCCCTTACCTGAGGTGTGGTGACCCTCAGGTTAAACTACTGCCAGTCACCTCTCTCTCTCTCTGTAATAGGAAAGCAGCCTTATGGTGTGATAAGACTATGGCAGCTTTCTTCTCCAGCTTGACAACTATCTGTGATTTCTCTGATCTTCCAATTAAAGCTGATTGAGTATCTATCTTTTTAATCTCTCCACCAAGGGCAACCACACTCGTAGATGCTTAATTGTTAGACAATGAAATTCCCTCCCTCAGTCTCTTTGGCTCTTTGCCAATTTCTCCTCATTTTTAATGGGCTCTTTAAATTCTATTTACTTGTCTAAGCTTTTGGTCACATATCTTAACATATCCTAACGTGACTCAGCGTCAGGTTTTAAAAGATAATACATTTCTGAAGCATTTAGACTGTTTACTGGTGACAGATGAACATTCATCAAATCAGACTTCCATTCTTATTCCTGTTTGGAATGCTGGAGGCTTGCTATGTTCATGGAAATCAAGCACATAAGCAGAAAGGAATACCATTGCATTTGATAGGAACTTGGGTACATTCCAACATTAATTGGAGATGCATTACTTGGTTTGACTTTATTCTTTCATTAAATGTGAGCATCATAGGTAATCTAGGATTTGTTGCCCATCTCTAGTTGCTCTTGAATTGAATGGCTTGTGAGACTGTTTCAGAGAGCAGTGAAAAATCAAGCGCATTACAATGGTTTTGGGGTTATATATGGGCCAGGTCAGATAAGGACAGCAGGTTTCCTTCCTTTAGGGAAGGAGGTGGAATAGTGAACCAGACAGATTGTTACAATGGTGGATGTTACTATCATTGCATTATTAAGACAGTGTTTACGTTCCAGGTTTATAATGTCATTTAAATCTCACCAGCTACTATAGATAGATTGAACCTATTTCCCACTGCTTAAGTCTGGATTTCGGGATTTTAAGCCCGACATTGTTATGATACCACCACCTCCCCAACAAGGGAGGATCAGCATTAGCTCAGTTAGTACCACTATCCCTCTGAATCAGAAGGTCTAGATTCAAGTGCTCCCTTTATGATTTGAGCTCACCAGTCAGGGTGGGACTCGTACACTGTGCTGAGGAAATGCTGCATTCTAAGACGTTTCATTTTTTAGATGAAATATTAAAACAAAGCATCATCTGACTGCTCAGGCAGATGTAAAATATCTCATGGAACTACTTGGAAAAATGTCACAAGAAGTAAGCTTTCTAGTCAATGTCACATTGCTGCTTGTGGGAAATATCTATGTGCATTCTGGTGTCTGTATTTCCTATTTCACTTCAAAAGTACTTTATTGGCTGTAAAGTGTGCTTGTCCAATGGGAATTGTGAAAAACACTGCATGAATCTTTCTTTTACAAGTAATCATTTGTGCATCACAACTAAATCATCAAGAATCTGAATACATCCTTAGCTGACTGAGAGGGAGTTGGTTACCCCAGAGATTGCCCGCAACTTGGAACCATATGCCCCATGCAACATTAGCGTTGAAGCCACTTGGGTTCATTTCAACTATGAAATTAATCTTCGGGCATGTACCCACCAGCAGGCTGGCAATATAGCATGGATTCATCACCATTACTCAGTAATAAATTCTTTTACTCTACCTATCACCTCTTAAATAATCTCAAACAGAAATCAGGCAGCTGCTTTTAATGCTTTATAGAAGGATTTTTTTTGACTGAGTTTGACCCCATTGAATACATTTCTTTTATGGTCATTTGTATAACTTTACAAGAAGACTATTACTAGCAGCAATGGGTCACAGAGCACCTCAAGTCTGTTCAGTCAGTCAATTCTCTTGCACAGGATAACACCTCTGATGGAATTAATCTTCTTGTAATACTGAGTTCATCCAATCTGATGATGTCACATACAGTCTGTAGTGGAGTGAATGAGTTCTATGCTAGCGGACATAGGGAGCAGATCTATTGCGTACAGTTCCCAAGTGCTCGTAATACGTATGCCCGACTTGTAACTGTACTTATTACAATTATGTAACAAATCATCTTTTATTTAAGAATAATCCTCCTTTTGCAAACATCCTAGAGAGGTGTACCATTGGCCACTGGTCATTAAGATGAATGCTAAGCAAAATACAGATAAAAAAAACATGATGACAGTGAACGATTTCAAACAAGGCGGAGTTAACATGCTCTGTGAAAGTAAATCATGTTTGACCAATTTTGTGGACACCTTTTAGGAGTTAACATGAACTATGGGCAAAGGGGGACTGGTGGATGGATTGTACTTAGATTTCTAAAAATATTTGACAGGATGTCACATCAAAATTTATTACTAAACAAAAATTAAAGGTATGGGGTTAACAAATAGTTGGAAAATTAAGATTGATTAGCTAACAGGTACAGAATAGGAGTAAACAAATCTTTTTCAGATTGGTAGCACGTAATGTGTGGTGTGTCACAGGGATCAGCGCTGGGGCCTCAAATATTTACAATTTATCAAAATAACTCCAAAGAAAAGAAAGAGGGTAAGTTTGTCAAATTTCCTGATGGTTTAAAGATAGGTTGGAAGTTAAGTTTTGGAGAGGACAGAAGGAAGTTAAAAAGAGGTTAAATATTGGACAAAAATGAGGCAAATATAGTGCGAAAAATGCAAAATTATCTGTTTTGATAGGCAGAATAAGAAAAAACTGTATTACCTGAACAGTGAGAGTGCAGACCTCTAAGATGCAGAGGGATCTGTTGTCCTTATGCACAAATCACAAAATGTTAGTTGGTAGATACAACAAATAAGGAGGAAAGCTAATGGAATGTTCTCACTTACCGTGAGGAAAATCTAATACAAAAGTAGGGAGGTTATGCTTCAATTATACAAGGCTTTGGTGAGACCTCATTTGTTGCATTATGTACTTTAATATTCTCCTTATTTAAGACAAAAAATGTGAATGAGCTGAAGGCAGTTCAGAGAAGGTTTATTAGAATAATACCTGGAATAATTTGGTGGTCATAAGTCGAAAGGTTGAGCAGGCTAGGCTTGTATTGTGTATACTTGAGTTTAGAAGAGCAAAAGGTGACTTGATTGCAACACAGAAAATCCTGAGGGACCTTGACAGGGTAGATGTGGAGAGGATGTTCCTCTTATGAGTGAATCTAGAATAATGGGTAAATATATTTTTAAAAAATCAAGCGCACCCACTTAAAACAGAGATGAGGCAAATTTTGTCTCTCTGAGGGTCATGAGTCATAGATTTCTAAAGCTTTACAGCCTAGAAAGAGGCTCTTTTACCCATCATGTCCAAGATGATCATCAAAAACCTAGATACATCACTTTTTCAATACTTGGCCTATAACTTGACCTAATACATTTCAGGCTCTATCTAAATACTTCTTAAATGTTATGTAATTTGTACCTCTTACATCCTTTTAGGCAATGAGTTCCAGATACCTATGGGTCTTTGGGTGATAAGTTCTTCATAAATCTGCTCTAAATCTCCTGCCCCTTGCTATCAATCTATGTCCCCTTACTATTGACCCGTGTCTCTTAAAGAGGAAGATTGTTTCTTATCTATCCTATCAATACAATTCATAATTTTTTGCACATCAATCAGCTCTTCCTCCTTGCCACCCCCAAACCTTAGCCTTTTCTCTTCTATGGAAAACATCCTTAGCCTATCTAGTCTTAGCATAACTAAAATATTTCAGCCCAGCAACATTTTGGTGAATCTCCTTTGGATCCTCTCTAATATAGACATATCCTTCCTACAGTGTGACCCTCGAAACTGTACATAGTACTCCAGCTGTTGCCCAACTTATTTCTTATACAGCTCCATCATAACCTCCTGCTCTTGCATTTAATGCCTTGACTAACAAAGGCAAATATTCCACATGCCTTCTTCATAACCTTACTCATCTGTTGACTGCAAGGACCTGTGGACTTGCAGGCTAAAGTCCCTCTGATCCTTTATAGTTCCAAGAATCCTATTATTCATCATGTACTTCCTTGCCTTGTTAGTCATCCCAAAAAGCATCATCTCACATTTTTCCAGATTAACTTCCATTGGTCATTATTCTGCCCATCTGACTAGCTAACTTACATCATCCTGTAGTCTAAGACTTTCCTCCCCACTATTTTACCACACTACCAATTTTCACATCACCTGCAAACTTGCCGATCAAAGATCCTACGTTCACATCAAGAGCAATAATGTACAGAGCAACCAGTAAAGTACCCAACACCAAACTCAATGGTATACAACTTGACAGAGAGTTCCAGTCATTAAAAAAAAACCTTTCAACCTCTGCCTCTTACCACTAAACCAATTTTGGTTCCAATTGCCAAAGTGCCCTGGATCCTGTGGACTCTTGTTTTCTTGACCAGTCTCACACACAACTCATTGTTGGTTTCCTTATTGAAGTCCATCAACTACATCCACTGCACTCCACTCACTTACACACATAGTCACCTCTTCCAAAAGTGCAATCAAACCTGATAAACACAATTTCTCCCTCGCAAAGCTATGCTGAATTTCATTGATTAATTCTTACTTGTCCAAAGGCACATTAATTCTGTCCTGAGATTTTTTTTCAAAGGGTTTCTCTGTCATAGATGTTAGATTCATGAGCCAATAGTTCCTTGTCTTTTTCCCTCTTATCATGTTAACTGTCCTTCAGTCCTCTGACTACTGTCCTGGAGCCAGATATGGCCCCAGCAATTTCCTCTTTTGTCTCCCACAGCAGCTTGGAATACATCTCATCTGGAACTGGAGATGCACCCAATTTCAAGCCCATTAAAACCATTAGTACCTCCTCCCCCACACTATTAATTTGTTCAAGTATATCGCAGTCTTTCCCCCTTCTCTATGGTGAATGCAGATGCAAAGCATTCAATTAAGGACCCATCAAAGACACGATCCCTCCCTACTCCGGTAATTGCTACTTCGATAAATATTGTGACATCACCACCCCTTTTATTCCCCTTTCCTGTCTCACCTGAAGATTCCACACACCGGAATATTCAACCAGGCCTGTTGCTCTTCAAACATGCCTCCCTGATAGAAATTATATCATTGACCACGTGTTAATTAGTAGCGTCAACTGCCTTACTCACAGCACTCCATGCATTAAAATAAATGCTGTCCAGCTTTACCATGCTCTCTTGTGCTTTAGCTATATATGGTCTGCCTCCCAGGCAGACTTGTTTTATCTTCTATATTTTTTTCTGTACATAATTACTTCTTGCACCTTCACTCCAAATCCTTTCCCCCTGCCGAATTAGTTCAAATCCCACCAACATCACTAGTGAGACTGAAGTTTTTGCTGGAAGCAGAATCCTTGAATATTTCCAAAGCAGAGGTAGATATATTCTTGTTAAGCAAAGGGGTTGAAAGATTGTCGAGGTAGATAGATGACATTCAGACCAACCATGATGTTATTGAATGGCAGAACAGGCTCAAAGGCTAAATGGCCTGATCTCAATTCTGATTTCTGTGTTTATATGTTTGTGTGCACTCTGAAACACATACTGACAGATGTGGCAAATACCATAAGGCAACCATGGTATAATGTTCATGATTGATCTGTATCTTAACTCCGTCTTCCTGCCTTGGATGCCTAACCCTTAATATTTTTATTCAAAAGAACTCTATCAAACTGTTTTAAAATTTAAATTTGATCCATGAATAACCATAGCATCAACAGCATTTTGTGGGGAAACGGTTCCAGATTTTCCATTATCCTGTGCTTAAAGAAGAATTTCCTGTCATTACTGTGGAATTGTTAATTTGAAAAAGTTAAGGCTATATCCTTTCAGGAAAACAGTTTCTCTCCATTTATCCTATCGACTCTGTTAATTATATTAAAAATCTCAGATGCTAAATGCTTAGGAAATGACACTATACTAATTTTATTTAAAAGTAGCATTTACCATATAAACAATATGGAAAATTAACAATGCACGGGACGAATTTCACAACCATTTTCCTGGATAAATTAAATGTTTTTTAATGCAAAATTATTAATAAAAAACGAGAGAGTGGAGGATTTAATAAATGCCTAAATCAGATGAATAATTGAACAAGAGAAAATAAGTAGGGATATTGAAAAGAAGTTGGGGATTGGAACACACCAGTTGTACCTTGATTAGCTGAATGACATCCTTCTTTGTTAGGTCATTTAGTGATTCAGATTTGCTTCCGAAAATTTGATTCATGCTGAATTTGTCCCGTGTCATTTTGACCATTCAGATGTTATTAGTAGGGATTTTGGAAACAGTTGAAGCCTAGAGATGAAAACATCTAACTGAGTGACCTTGGCGGTGTTAAGAATGAAGTTCTTCATAGGTCAGCTGTAGGATGTGTGACTGATGGGCCATTAATAAATCAGTAGTTGTAAAAGAATACATGGCTTGAGCACCGTGCCAAATGTTTGAAAAGGCATCAGTTTACGGGGCAGCACAAATTTCATAGCAATTAGGTTCAGACTGAAAATCCAGAATGAAGAGAGATTTTTTTTGACATTCAGTGCTTTTTTTTGTGGTAAGAATTTGTTAGGTTCTACGCTCTGTGCTAAGAAATAATGAAGGAGGAACTTTAAAGATCTGATTTTCAAAGACTATCCTGCTCACTGTGAAACAGCATTGTAATTTGTTTGTGAACCATGCTATTTTTGATTTCATTCCACCCAATCATTCATAGCCTGTAAATCAAATGACAATGATATGTTTCAATTGACACTAAGGATCACAATCAGCAACTTTGTAAAGGATGAATTACATATGCATAATGATATTTGTATTTTCAATTGCGGAGATGAGATGTGCAGCAAAATGGAACAAAATAATGTATGTAAATTACTGAGCCTACCCATCCAGCTCTTCTTCCTGAGTGTAGGTCATAACACAAGTCTCACATGAGATTCTTACACCACTTATTAGAACAGAATAATATCATTGTCCATTGCTTTCCTCGGAGCTTTTCATTTAATTTCTTGGGAATTCCATTACTCAGTTGGCTACAATCAAGGTTATAGGCTGCAGGCCCCTCAGCTACCTAGCTAAGCAGGTGAAGCTGGATTCAGTAGAAGTAAGGTCGACAGCCAGTCCAGGGGCAGCAGCAGAATGCTTTGGAGAATGAGGAGCATCCAGATCACTGCCGCAGAGCCCTTCAGGGCATGTGGGGAGTGCGGGAGGACTGCAATACTCTGAATTCAACTCCATTAACTGGGGACGGGCAATGTGCATTGTTGACGAGGGGCACGGTGACAGAACGATTATGCAAGTGGCTGCTTCCAAAGAGCCACTGGCAACCTCTGTGGGATCTTCAGTCCTTGATCTGAATGTTTATCAAGGCTGATAGTGATGCCATTTCTACCGGACCCTGCCACTACTTCTCTCATGTTCCCATTGATGAGGCCTGTGCTGCAGCCCAGGCACCTCCTAACATTGCTGAGTTTCTCCTGTTTAAGGGTGCTTTAGACAGTATAAACGTTACATTGTGAGTGTCATTACACAACTAGCTTCATCAATAAAAACAAGAGTTTAATTCCATTGAGGTACAAGTCATCTGTGATAATCAGTACAGCATCTTAGACATCTGCTCCAGGTATCCTGGAAGCTGCCATGATGTCTATGTCCTTGAGGATTCCCATGTTCCTGTTTCATAAAGGATTGAAGGGAAATATTCAAGATGAAATTTTGCATCGGGAAACCAAATGCTTCTTCCTCCTTCACCTGGAACTTTTAAATATGTAACTAAAATAGATTCACCGTTGGAGAGATCAAATTGTAATCTAAAAGACAATGTTAAAAGTGAGATTGAAGAGATGAATGTTTCCTTTCATCTCTCATTGGTCACAACAAATTTTTAAATTTAATCAGATTGGTACATAATATATTCAATTATGTATGTCTCAGACTGTATCAGTTTTGTTATTAAGACCCAGTCAGTCAGTCAGATTTCTTTCGACAACAACAAATATTCTGATTTAATACCAACCCAACAAACCTTTAAAACAATGATGCAAAGATTATTGACAGTTTGGATTATGCAACTATATTGTATCTTTTCTTTAAAAATGAACTAAACACAGGTGAACACATGCACGTATTTAAGGGCGGGGGGGGTAAAAGTAATACTCTGTAGAGTGTTAACTTTAAAGTAACAAATACAGAGAATGCTGGAGAAGCATCCAGGTCTGGCAGCATCTGTTCAAAGAGAAACAGAGTTAACATTTTGAGTTCAGTATGACTCCTTCAGACAATTCTTCTGGCTTCAAAAATGCAACTGCCTTATTTCACCCAGAAACTGTGCCATCTGATGTCTCCCTGAAATTTCTCAAAACTGTATGACAACATTCCAGCTTCCAGCTCCTTGCAGGCACAACATTACTGCTGCTGCACGCAACGTATTTTCCTCAGCAAAGTGCCTTTCCTTTAAAACACCAAGGTATATATTGACATGGGTCCAGATAGTCCTTTAAAAGAATACTTCGATACTACTTTGCATAATAAAGATGCAGCTGAAACATAAAACTGATTAAATGCACATAACAAACTGATACTTGAAATTGCCCTGCTGCTGCTTGCAGCTATTCTTGCTAGGAGATCTGCTGAACTTGAATTTAAACTGCTTTAAGTAACGAAGCCACAAATGCGCCACAAATGTGTTTAAGTACTTGGCAAATATAAGTAATCGGTGCAGAAATAGTTCATACTGTCCCTTGAGGTTGTTCTACCATTCAATAAAAATATGGTTGATTTTCCACCTCCAATCCATTTTCTCACCTTATCCTGTTAGCCCTTCTTTCCTGCAGCATTAATTGATCATGGCTTCAAATGTACTCAATGAATGAACACCCACTGTCTTCCAGAGTTGATTCATAAACCTTTGAGTGAAGAAACACTTCTTCATTCTTTTAAACTGTTCAGCCTCGACAAATTCGTCAACAGATATTGGATGTAGATTAGTATATTCTCACGATTTGGCTGCTGTATTTTAAATGTAAAGTATTATTGCAACTCTAAACAGGAGAAATGATTTTTTGTTCGTAAAACAAGTGGCTATAGGGCCTTCAGCTTTCCGGAGAAATTAGACAACCTGGGATTGTGCACCTTAGAATAGAATAATAAAGAGACAATGTGATAGAGATGTTCAAAATTATCCAGGATTGTGATTGAGGAAATGGGAATAAATCCTTTCTAAAGCTGGTCATGTAGACAACTAGGCTGCGTCTATTGGGTCTAATTGTGTAGACTTGCCCAAACTGTTCGCAATGTGTCGCCTGTCAATTTCTTTCTTCCTCCGAGGGGGGTAGCCAGTGAGCAAATTTCAGAAAGTTAAAGATTGGCAGAAGAGTAAACATGAAATACAAGAAGAATATTTCAAAGCAATAAATTAATCATTCAAATTAATGTGCAATTAATATAAAATTGGCCATTAAAAAAGACCAAGCAGCAGATCTAATGAATATAATAACTATAGCTACGTTGGTTGAGCAACAGAGGTAGAGAAAGAAAGACAGATGGTCTCCATCCTTAATCCTGATGACCAGAGAAGGTATTGGTAACTGCTGCTGAGTTGAATTGAACAAATACCAACCTTGGTGTTTGCCTCTGGTGGGGTACAATCTGATCTGATCTTGTGGGCTTCTTAAAATAGTGGGAGTGGGAGTGGGAGTTGGCTGCCTGCACAGCAATTCCTTTAAACTTATTTCGAACATACCAGTAAATTGTGACTTTGTGTGCTTTAATCAATCTATTAACATTTGTAGTGACCCTGGAATAGCTTGAAAATCAACGTACCTTCTTAAGTGGGTCATAACAGCTAAGACTTCAAAGAATCACTATTTATTATTTTATACAGTAATATTAAACATTGCTATAGTGATAATCATTGATATATCATGATCTGTCTTATAGTTTCATTAAGTGAATACAAACTACTTCTTTTTGTCATGTCCATGTTCTCTTGATATGTCTTTCTGAGGGAGCATTGCAGTCTGCTTTCGGAATGCCTAAAATTCTAGCATGCTCTAAGTCCAACCACACTGTACATCACAATCAAGAATTCTCCCTCTTGAGCATGAATTCATGTCATGATTTCAATCTTCTTCAAATGGTGGATGAAGTTAAATTAGGTAAAGTCAAGTAGAGTCACAGGAATTTATATGGCATGGAAAGAGGACCTTCAGCCCATCATGTCCACATAAGTGGTCAAGCATCTATCTCTTGGGACCGATCATGTTGAGGAAGGAGGGAGACTGCAGAAGGACCTGAATAGGTTAAGAGAGTGGACAATGCAGTGGCAGGTGGAATGCATTTGGGAAATTGTGAGATTATGCACATTGGTAGGATTTTTTTTAAATGGGGAAAAGCTTCAGAAATCTAAAGCAAAAGGGTCTTCAGAGTCCTAGTTCAGGATTCTCTTAAGTTTAACGTGCAGGTTCAGTTGATAGTCAGGAAGACAAATGCAATGCTAGCATTCATTTTGAGATCCTGGGAATACACGAGCAGAGGTGTCCTGCTGAGGCCGTGTAAGGCTCTGGTCAGAATATTGTGAGCAATTTGGGCCCTATATTTAAGGAAGGTTGTGCTCGCCTTGGAGTGGGTCCAGAGGAGATTCCCATGCATGATTCTAGGATTGAAGGAATTGTCCTTTAAGGAGCAGTTGAGGACTGTGGGTCTGTACTCGATGGAGGCTAAAAGGTGAGGGATCCTCTCATTGAAACCTACAGAACACTAAGACACCTGGGTACAACTGATATGGAGAAGATGTATCCGCTCATAGAAGGGACTAGGACCTAAGGGCAAATACTTTGAATGAAGGGACAATGATCTAGAACTGAGATGAGGAGGAATTTCTTCAGTCAAGGAATCCATAGAAGTCCTTGCGGCAAGAGATTATGGAGGTCAAGCCATTGAGTGTCTTTAAGACGGAGATAGATAGGTTGTTGATTTGTAAGGGGATCAAGGATTACAGGGAGAAAACAGGATAATAGGGTTGAGAAACGTATCAGCTTTATCGAATAGCAAAGCAGACTTGATAAACTGAATGAGATAGTAGGAACTACAGATGCTGGAGAATCTGAGATAACAAGGTGTAGAGCTGGATGAACACAGCAGGCCAAGCAGCATCAGAGGAGCAGGAAAGCTGATGTTTCGGGTCGAGACTCTTCTTCAGAGAAAAACCTTAGTGTACAGGCCCATAGATCATTAAAGACAGAAGGACAGGTGGATAAGGTGGTCAACAAAACATAAGAGATATTTGTCTCTATTAGTCAAGGCATTGAATACAAGAACAAGGAGGTCGTGATTAAGCAGTATACATCAGTAACATCAGTTAGACCACAGCTGGAGTACTGTATGCAGTTCTGATCACCACACTATACGAAGGATGTTTGAGAGAGGGTGCAGGGGTGACCGACCAGGATGTTTCCTGGAATGGAGTATTCTGAGATAAGGAGAACGCTACTCAGCTTTCCTGCTCCTCTGATGCTCCTTGATAAACTGATTGTTTTAATTCTGCTCCTATATCTTATGCTTTTATTCCAATCCCATCTTTTATCTCTTGGCCCATAGCCTTGTATGCTGTGACATCGGGCTACAGTTTCTACCACCCTTCTGGGCAGTGAGTTTTGGATACTCACCACACTCTGGGTGAGAAACATTTTCCTCAAATCCCCTCAACTCCTGCTTCTTGCTTGAAAAATGTGCACTGTGATTATTGACCCTTCAATTAAGGGATAGGTTATTTCCTAATCCACCACTATCTACGCAATTCATAACTCTGCACATCTCAATCAGGTCCCTCCGCAGTCTGTTTATGCTCTCTTCATAGCCGAAATACTCCATTACATTATTTGAGGCTAGAGTCTATTCAACAGTCCGATAAGGGCCAGAAAGAAGCTGTTCCTGAACCTAGTTGTGAGTGTGTTCAGGCTTCTGTACCTTCTCCCTGATTGAAGAGGTTGTAGGAGGGCATTACCAGGGTGTGATGGGTCTTTGATGATGTTGGCTGTCTTTCCGTGGCAGCGAGCCGTGTAAATAGAGTCCATAAATGGAAGGTTGGCTTCTGTGATGGTCTGGGCTGTGCACACAACCTTCTTATGGTCCTGAGCCGTTCAGTTGCCATATCAGGCCGTTATGCGCCCCGACAGTATGATTTGAATGGTGCATCTGTAGAAGCTGGTGAGGGACCTTATGGACATAGCAAATTTCCTTAGATGCCTGAGGAAGAAGAGACATTGTTGTGCCTTCTTGACTGTCGTATTTACATGGGAAGTCCAGGTTAGGTCTTTGGCTATTGTCACTTCGAGGAACTTGGTGTCCTTCATTCTCTCAACCTCAGTTCCATTGATGTAGATGGAACATGTTCTTCTCCTTTCTTTCTGAAGTTGATATTTAGTTCTTTAGTTTTGTTGACATTGAAAGATAGATTGTTTTCATTGCCCCATGTCACCAAACCCTCTATCTCTCTTCTGTATTTTGACTCGTCTGTTGTTAGATCTCCATCCCACTACAATGGTGTTGTCAGTGAACTTGTAGCTGGCATTCATTCAGAATTTAGCAACACAGTTGTGGGTATACAGGGAGTACAGCAGGGGGCTGAGGACACATCCCCTGGGGGCTCCAGTGTTGATTGTTATTGCGGAGGAGGTGCAGTTACTTATCCTTATTGATTGTGGTCTGTGAATCAGAAAGCTGAGGATCCAGTTGCAGAGGGTGGAGCTGAGACCAAGGTCATGCAGTTTTGGGATCATTCTGGAGGGGATAATGTTGTTGAAGACATGGCTGTACTCAACGAGCAGGAGTCTGATGAAGGTGTCTTTGTTGTCTAGATGTTGCAGGGATGAGTGCAGGTCGAGGGATATGGCATCTTCTGTGGACCTGTCATGTGGGTAGGCAAATGGTAGAGGATTGAGGCAGGTTGGGAGACTGGAGTTGATGTGGGCCATGACCAGCCTCTCATGATTATTTAAGTTAGAGCTGTTGGGGAGTAGTTATTAAGGTACACTGCATGTGCTTTCTTGGTATTGGGATGATGGTGGTCTTCTTGAAGCAGGTGGGGGCTTTGGCTTGTAGGAGGGAGAGGCTGAAAGTGTCGGTGAATACCTCAGCGAGTTGGTCGACACAGGATCTGAGTGCTTGGCCAGGGACACTGTCCGGGCCCATCGCTTACATTAGGTTAACTCCCAGGGACACTGATCTGACGTCTGCAGTGGTGACAGAGGGAACAGGTATGTCCAGGGCTGTCGGGGCAGGTGTCGCCATGCTGGTGGTATCCTGCTCGAACCAAGCGTAGAAAGCATTGAGCATGTCAGGGAGGGATGTGTCATTGTCTGCCATCCTACACCGTTTCAGTTTGTATCCCGTAATGTCATTTAGGACTTGCCATAGATGGCAGGAGTCTGTTTGGTCAGCCTAGGCCTCTAATTTGGTATGGTACTGCCTCTTGGCCTCCCTGCTGGCTCTGTGGAGGTCATATCTGGATTTTCTGTATTGGTCCGGGTCATCTAGCTTAAATGCTGCACGTCTGGCCTTCAGCAGGGAGTAGATTTCCCGGTTCATCCAAGGTTTACTGTAGGGGAACACTCGGATTGACTTCTTTGGTACATGGTCCTCCACACATTCGCTAATGAAGTCCGTGACGGTGGTGTCATGCTCGTTAGGTTTTCCACTGAACACTTGAACACGATCCTGACTACTGAGTCCTAGGGAGGGTCTTCCACCGCCTCGGACCATCACTGTACTTTTTTTCATGAAAGACTCTCCTGTTTCAGATCTGCTTGTAAGCTGGGAGGAGGAGCACAGTGGTGTGATCTGATTTTCCGAAGTGTGCATGGGGGATTAAGTGGTAGGCGTCTTTGATGGTTGTGTAGCAGTGGCCTAGAATGTTTGGTCCCCTGGTGGGCCAGGCGATGTGTTGGTGGTAGTTTGGCGTCACCTGCTTGAGGTTGGCTGCATTGAAGTCACTGGTCAAATTGAATAGGGACTTGGGGAATTTTGTCTTTGTGTGTTTGTGGCAGTGTAAATCACGTCTAGGGCATTAAGACCTGACAAGGTAAAGAAGGCAGATTCCTTTCCTAATGGACATTAACGAACCAGATAGGTTTTTCCTGACAATTCTCAACAGTTTAATGGTCATAATTAGTCTCTTAATTCCAAATTTATATTGGATGCAAATGCCAACATCTGCCATGAAGAGATTTGAATCCAGGTCCCAGAACATTACCTAGGTTTCAGGTTTACTGATCTAGCGAAAATACCATTCGGCAATCATGTTTAGGATTTTGAAGAAATATCTACTGACATGAAGGCCAGCAGGAAGTTGTTGTGTACATTGGAACTAACAACATAGGAAGAGGAAAGGATGAGATTCTGAGGAGAGAATCTAGGAAGATAGGCAAGAATTTAACAAGTAGTTCCTCAAGGGTAGTAAAATCTGATTACTCCCAGTGCCATGAGCTAGTGATGATTGGAATAGGAGGATAAAGCAATGAATGCGTGGCTGAGGAGGTGGTGTAGGGGACAAGGATTCACATTTTTGGATCATTGGAATCTCTTCTGTGGTAGAATTGAGCTGTATAAGAAGGACAAATTGCACCTGAATTGAATCGGGGAGAAAGTATCCTGCCAGGGAAATTGCTAGAGCTGCTCCGTAGGATATAAACTAGTTGGGGGCATGGGGTTGGGAATCAGGGAGATAGTGAGAAGGGAGATCTGCCTGAGACTGGTGCAGATGGGAAAAGGCACAAGCTAAGCAGTCAGGGCAGCAGGGACAAAGTAGGGAATGAGGTAGGACTGATAAATTAAACTGTATTTATTTCATTGCAAGAGGCCTAGCAGGTAAGGCAGATGAACTCAGGACATGGTTGGGAACATAGGACTGAGATATCACAGTAACTACAGAGATGTGGCTCAGGACATTGGTTATGCCACTATTGGAATACTGCATGCAATTCTACTCTCCCTACTACAGGAAACAGGTTGTGAAAGAATTCAGAAATATTTACAAAGATGTTGCCAGGATTGGAGGGTTTGAGATACTGGGAGAGGCGGGATAGTCTGCGGCTATTTTCCCTGGAATATTGGAGGCTGAGGGGTGACCTTTTAGAGGTTTATCAAATCATGAGGGGCATTGATAGGGTGAATAGCCAAGGTCTTTTCCCCAG
>JAHRHZ010000009.1:21971623-22010712 GCA_024137785.1 Ginglymostoma cirratum | reverse complement strand
TGTTATCTCGGATTCTCCAGCATCTGCAGTACCTTTTATCTCCAACTATTCATGATATTACAAAGAAGAAATTGCCTTTTTTAGAAGGAAAGTGTTGTCTGCAAAGAAATCCAAGAGATTAAATATTCTCCACATTACAGGGAAATTCAGATTGTAAACTGTGAGGAAGAGAATCAAAGATCATCTGGAAAACTATTAGTCTTCTAAGTCCAAAGAGAAGGTCAGAACCTCAGTGTCATCTGAATTTGTAAAGACAAAGATGTGGAAATAGAGTCACGGTAACTGCAAAATTATACATTAATCTGTAATGTAAATAATGGAAAATAAAATTTGGAGGAAATGTATCAGAGTGTAAAGGTCTGAAAAAGTTATTATTAAAGGGTTCATTTGGCACCACCCACAGTGATAGTATCATATGGACTTACAGCTTAGAATCTCAAAGGAGTCAGGCCTAGTCCAGGTTCCACAAGTGATCTCTGTAACAATGTTAATCATGTTAGCTTAATTTGTACTTCGTTGCTAAGATGCACTACTCGTTCAACACAACAGTTTTTTCTAATTAGATCAGTATTGAGAGGAACATATAGGCCGCTCTGGTGAGATTAATGGCAGAATCAGTTGACCTATCTGATGAGGCAAATCTGAACATCAGGAGCATCTCATGCCATTTTTTATTCTCCTGACTGACAGTATGGTCAGAGTCTCAGTAGGCAGTAGCATATTGTCAAGAAAGAAAGAAAGATCATTGCTTCATAAACACCTTGTTGATAGCTCAAATTGTCTAGTAATATACAGCTTTCTACCTTGCACAACTCGCCAAATAAGGTATTCATTAAGCAACTCGATGAAATCAGAATGGGTACAAGTCGGATTCAGCTTGCTGCTTGCCCTGAAGGATCTCTCTGCTGTACATATACACTGACAACACAGGGCTCCAGCCACATACACCTCATTTATATGGGCATTGACATTCGATATATGCCAGCCTCGAGGCACATCTCCAATCCACTTACAGGATGCTTCTGCATCTTGTATCAGGAACTATCATTGTCATGCTGCAGCAAGGGAACACACATCCAGCAGGTGGACTGAACTAGGCTGCACCTCCGGGCTGTTCACTCACTGTCACAGCACATAGTCACTCTAAACATACCTGGAAGTTTATACATTCCCTTCCTTGCTTGGCTTTACTTTTTGTGTTTTATGCCCCTCAGCCAGTGATACCAGACTCATGTTACTTCTGTTTTGCTTTGTAATTTGGTGCAGATAAAAATCTGGGATACTTTGGTTGACAGCAGGCATCAGTCAAGGGGGACTAGCCTTTGTTCGGAGGGACTTAGTGCACTAAATCAAGGGCAGCATCTGATACAAGCCCAGCGACTTAGCTATGGTCATTCAGCCATTTTGGGGTGGGTCAAAGTCAGGATGTTCTCCACATGAAGGGTCAGGAGCTGAAAGTTGGGCAGACCACCACTCGTCTTGATTTTTCTGTCCAACTGTGGACTGTTTCTTTCTAGAATGAGAGACAGATAGGTATTCAAAGAGAAAAAAAACGGGTGGCATAGCAGTTATTTTTGGTCCAGATTTTGAGGAGTCTTGAGTAAGTGAGTAGGCAGTGAGGAGGGCATGCAGAGTTAGTGCTATCTTGGCCTAGGATTGGCCTGGGTGATAGGGAGTGAAGCAAAATGTTGCAGGCAACAGTGAGAGTGGAAGAGCATGAGATGTAGCAGGAGGTGAATACAGAAGCAGATAGAGTGAGTGTGAGTTATCAAAGAGAAGACACTTATTCTGCCAGAGTGGAAAAAGTGATTGACCTTCTTCCTACACATCGCTGAGCCTGCAATAACTCAGTTAGGAACTCGGACTAGGCTGGTAAGGTCTGGTGTCATAAGCTGCACTGCTGATTGAGGTGAGATGTGGGTGTGGAGACCTCCAGGTCCCTCTCAAAACAGTAAAGTGCTGAATTTCCCCTGTCTACCACATCCAAGGCAAACATCAGGACTTTCTCAGAGCAGCTGTTGTCTTTGGTGCACAGGTGGCTTTCAAAGACATAAAGGATGCAAATTACTTTAGGGATATCCAGTAAGTGATGAGTGGTACAGGAAAAGCACATGATAAGATGGACTGGAATCAGACATGAGGGGTATTATATGGGTGCGGTAGTTAGTTAATGACAAGGGTTTGGTAAGATGCAATAAAAAATCTCTCTAGCCAGAAAAAAAGCTCTGAAACACTTAAATCAATTTGGACTCATCCAAAAAAAGCCTCAGATTCAGCCGGATTGATTTTTTGCATTATGGAACAAAAAGGTCCTGGAGATTGCCACACTTGAAGAAGATTATGACAGAAAACCTTCTCCATGGTGAGCTGCAAAGCCTGTGGTGGACTTTAATCATCTCAGTCCTGGGATATCACTGCAGGTTTTCCCCAGGTAGTGGCAAGTAATACTCATGCAACTCCAGAGTCCGACAATGGTCAACTCCAAAAAAGAGAGCTGTGAATCATCTCCCCCTGCAGCTCCAACACTCAAGAAGCCTGATAGTATCTAAGACAAAGCAAACTGTTTAATTGACATCTGGTCCACTACCATCAACACCCATTTCTTTTGCCATTAATATAAAGTGACTTCATTCACAAGTACCATCTACAAGATACACTGAAGCAATTCTGCAAGTTTTCTTCAATAAGACTGTCCAAACCCATAACCTTTACCACCTAGAACAACAAGTATGTATGGGAGCATCATGACCCACAACTTCCTCTAAGACCTACATCATGCTGACTTGGAAATATGTCATCATTCCTCACCTGGTACTGAGTCAAAATCCTGGATTTCCCTCCATAACAGCACTTTGAATGTCGCTAGACTCCATGGATGTCAACAATTCAATAAAGCAGCTCATTAAAATTTCTCTAGGGCACTTGCGGATGGGCAGTAAATACTGGCATTGCCAGATGCACCTACATCCTGTGAACAAATTTAAAAACAATTTACCTTTCTTGTTGCTTGCCTGCTGGTGCCCATTGTCACCCACACTCTGAGGAACAACCTAATGAATTGTTGACAATATTTCAGCAACCCATTGCCAATTCATCAGCAAACTGTCTCATTTATATAAGGCTCAATGCCAATTAATGGGTGTGCCCCTGGCTTACCTCTTCTACTGCGGGAATTATTAAGTGCTCACAGTTTCAGGACAGGCTGAGAAAACTTGTAGAGCACTGATTGATTTTTCCTGAGGACTCTGCAGAGTAGATGGTCATTGTTCATTTGACCCATATTTCTGAAGAGTGTAGGTCTGCATGAGATGACCGTAAGGGCCACGAGTGATCTGCAGTTTCATACCAATTTATATTAATTCCTCATATACATGATGCAATTTTCTTACTGCTGCATTTTGATACCCCCAGGTACTGGTCATTTGAATAATATTGTGATGCAGAGAAATCAACTACATCACTGGGGATATTTCAAAAAGAGTGTATTTATTGTAAAGAATTTCAGTATTAAATCTTGACTATCAAAAAGAAAATGCTAGCAAGTCTTCATTATCTCCCTCAGAAAATGGTTAAAACAGCTAAATATTAATGAGGACATTTAGATTTACAGCTGTAAATGGAATCTTTATTGACTGGCTGAAACATTTCATTCTGAAGGGTATACTGAACCCAAATGAGTTAGCAGCAGTATAATTTAAGAAATGCTGCTGAAAAATTCAAATGAGGTCAATGCTAACAGGTCAATTCAGTAAATTATTTTTAATGCACAATGACATTCTTTCAACTGAACTTTCAAACAACACAGAAATAAAACTGTACATTATTCGTACATTTGAATAAACAGTGATAGAAATGTAACTGAATACAGTAGCTCATCGGATTGGAGGATTCAACATTTTGTTTTAGTGCAGCTATAACAAAGACTGATTATAATATCACACTTTATCCCTTTCCCTAAAGTTAAGGTTGACTAACATTAATCTATCTGAATGTTCTTTTATTTGTTTATAGGATGTGAGTGTCACTGGCTAGGCCAACAATATTGCCCATCCCCACATTTCCTGGACAAGATAGTAGTGAGCTGTTATCTTGAATCTCTGAAGTCTTTGGGATCTTAGGGACAAACTCAGTGATGTTAGAGAGGGGAGTTTAGGATTTTGAAGCAGTGTCAGTGAGGTCCAAGGGAAACTTGGAGATGGTGATATTCCAATGCTAGATGGTAAGGGTTACAGGTTTAGAAGTTGCTGTTAGAGGAGGCTACATGAATTACAGCAGTGTCTCTTATAGGTGAAATGCCCTGCTGTCACTGTACATTGGCGATGAAGGAACAGAGTGTTAAAGGTGGTGGATGGGATACATTTCAAGTGAGATGGATTGCCCTAGATGGTGTTGTGCTTCTTGAGTGCTGTTGGAGATGCAATGACCCAGACAAGTGGAGGGTATTCCATCACATTTCTGAATTGTGTCTTGTAGGTGGCGGACAGGCTTTTGAGAGACAGCAGGTGAGTTTCTTGCTGCAGAATTCCTGACATCTGTCCTGCTTTTGCAGCCACAGTATTTTTGTTGCTGATCCAGTTTAGTTTTTGACCAATTAAAACCGTGGATGTTGAAAATGAGGGATTACTGTCGGTAGTTTCATTGAGTATCAAGAAGGTATGGTTTCCTCTTGCTTAAAATGGTGTGTTACTTGTCACTACCAAACCAAATCTGGATCTGCTACTGGTCTTGTTGCAAATGGACATGTATTGTTTCAGTATCTGAGCAGTAACAAATGATGCTGAACATTGTTTCTGATTATTACACATTGGACTGAAGGCCACAATGAAATAGCTGAGTGTGTTTGAGCCTGGAACACTGTCCTGAGGTACTGCTGTAGTGATGTCCTTGGAATAAGGTGAGTGATCTCTAACAGCCACAACAATTTTCTGTTGTGTTTGTTATGACTCAAGCTAGTGAAGAATTTTCCCCAAATTCCGTTTGCTCTGTTTTCTTTTAGGACTCCTTGATGCATAGCTTTAAACAACAATAAAATATAATTACAATTCAAATGCAGTGTGTAGCATGCAAACATGATGCCTAAGCTTACAAATTCAACAGTATTGACGACTTCACCTGCGCAATGCTAACAGCTCACATTCAAATCACATGATTTGTGGAGGCTAAGATTTGGGGCTTGGTCATAACAATGGTACAGCATTAATACTGTGAATAATTTTTTTGTCTTTATTCATTCATGGGTTGAAGGGAATTGCTTGCAAGACAGCATTTATTGACCATCCTTAATTGCCCAAAGGGCAGTTAAGAGTCAACCACATTGCTGGGTGTCTGGAGTCACATGTAGGCCAGACCAGGTAAGGATGGCAGTTTCCTTCACTAAAGGACCTTAGTGAACCACATGGGTTTTTCCCGACAATCAGCAATGGGTTCACGGTCATCGTTAGATTCTTAATTCTAGGTGCTTATTAAATTCAAATTCCACCATCTGTCATGGTGGGATTCAAACCCAGCTCCCCAGAACATTATCTGGGTCTCTGGATTAACAATTCAGCGATAATACTACCATGCCATCACCTCTGGTAAGTGATTGGTTAAGAATGGCAGAAAGTGGTGTGAGGGTGGGTTTTCAGAAGGACTTCTGGGCCTGAGTGTGTGATTGGAGGACTACTGGGGCTGAGGGAAGAAGAATGCAATGATCTGGAGTATTTCTGGTTGATTTAAACATCCGTCAGTGTATGTTCTAGTAGATCAGACTCAGGACTGAGGTTGAAAATCTTGGGAAAGAAACAGCAGCGTTTAAGATGGGTCATCACTTTTCGCTTAATTCCAAGCTGTTTGTCCTGGTTTGCCCAGAGGCAATCAGTAGTAAGGCTGGCTGTTTCCACTGCAAATCACATTTACAACAGAATGTAGAAACGGACACTCAATTGTAAACAGAGATAAAAAGTACTGCAGATGCTGGAGAATCCGAGATAATAAGGTGTGGGTCTGGATGAACACAGCAGGTCAAGCAGCATCATAGGAGCAGGAAAACTTGACGTTTCAGGCCGAGACCCTTCATCAGAAATGGGGGAGGGGAAGAGGGTTCTGAAATAAATAGGGAGAGAGGGGGAGGCGGATAGAGGATGGATGGAGGAGAGGATAGGTGGAGAGGGGGCAGACAAGTCGAAGAGGCGGGGATGGAGCCAGTAAAGGTGAGTGTAGGTGGGGAGGTAGGGAGGACATAGGTCAGTCCAGGGAGGACGGACAGGTCAAGGGGGCGGGATGAGGTTAGTAGGGAGGAAATGGGGGTGGGGCTTAAGGTGTGAGGTGGGGATAGATGGGAGGAAGGACAGGTTAGGGAGGTGGAGATGAGCTGGGCTGGTTTTGGGGTGCGGTTGGGGGAGGGGAGATTTTGAAGCTTGTGAAATCCATATTGATGCCATTGGGCTGCAGGGTTCCCAGGCTGAATATGATTTGCTGTTCCTGCAGCCTTCGGGTGGCATCACTGTGGCATTGCAGGAGGCCCAGGATGGACATGTCGTCTGAGGAATGGGAGGGGTAGTTGAAATGGTTCGCGACTGGGAGGTGCAGTTGTTTGTTGCGAACTGAGCACAGGTGTTCTGCAAAGCAGTCCCCAAGCCTCCGCTTGGTTTCCCCGATGTAGAGGAAGCCACAACGGGTACAGTGGATGCAGTATACCACATTGGCAGATGTGCAGGTGAACATCTGCCTGATGTGGAAAGTCTTCTTGGGGCCTGGGATTGGGCTTAGGGAGGAGGTGTGGGGGCAGGTGTAGCACTTCCTGCGGTTGCAGGGAAAAGTGCCGGGTGTGGTGGGGCTGGAGGGGACTGTGGAGCGGACAAGGGAGTCACGGAGGGAGTGGTCCCTCCGGAAGCAGATAAGGGTGGGGAGGGAAAGATGTCTTTGATGGTGGGGTCAGATTGCAGATGGTGGAAGTGTTGGAGGATGATGCGTTGGATCCGGAGGTTAGTGGGGTGGTATGTGAGGACGAGGGAGATTCTTTTTTGGTTATTATTGTGGGGACGGGGCGTGAGGGATGTGTTACGGGAAATGCAGGAGACACGGTCGAGGGCATTCTCGACCACTGTTGGGGGGAAGTTGCAGTCCTTGAAGAATGAGGACATCTGAGATGTACGGGAGTGGAATGTCTCATCCTGGGAGCAGATGCGGCGGAGGCGAAGGAATTGGGAATTGGGGATGGCATTTTTGCAGGAAGGTGGGTGGGAGGAGGTGTATTCCAGGTAGCTGTGGGAGTCAGTGGGCTTGAAATGGACATCGGTTTCTAGGTGGTTACCTGAGATGGAGACAGAGAGGTCCAGGAAGGAGAGAGAAGTGTTGGAGATGGTCCAGGTGAACTTCAGGTTGGGGTGGAAGGTGTTGGT
Source organism: Ginglymostoma cirratum (assembly GCA_024137785.1). NCBI lineage: Eukaryota > Metazoa > Chordata > Chondrichthyes > Orectolobiformes > Ginglymostomatidae > Ginglymostoma > Ginglymostoma cirratum. The sequence continues at coordinate 22,003,330 of JAHRHZ010000009.1, read as the reverse complement.
GAAGTGGATGAACTGTTTGAGCTCCTCGTGGGAGCACGAGGCGGCGCCGATGCAGGCATCAATGTAACGGAGGAAGAGGTGGGGTTTAGGGCCAGTGTAGGTACAGAAGAGGGATTGTTCCACGTAACCTACAAAGAGGCAGGCATAGCTTGGGCCCATGCGGGTACTCATGGCCGCCCCCTTTGTCTGTAGGAAGTGGGAGGAATTGAAAGAGAAGTTGTTGAGGGTGAGGACGAGTTCGGCTAAGTGGATGAGGGTGTCGGTGGAGGGGGATTGGTCAGTTCTGCGGGACAGGAAGAAGCGGAGGACCTTTAGGCCATCTGCATGGGGAATACAGGTGTATAGGGACTGGACGTCCATAGTAAAAATGAGGTGTTGGGGACCGGGGAATTGGAAGTTCTGGAGGAGGTGGAGGGCGTGGGTGGTTTCACGGACGTAGGTAGGGAGTTCCTGGACCAAGGGCGTGAAAATGGAGTCTAGATAGGTGGAGATGAGTTCGGTGGAGCAGGAGCAGGCGGAGACAATTGGTCGACCAGGGCATTCAGGTTTGTGCATTTTGGGAAGGAGGTAGAAGCGGGCGGTGCGGGGTTGGGGAACGATGAGGTTGGAGGCGGTGGGTGGGAGGTCACCTGAGGTGATGAGGTTGTGGATGGTTTGGGAGATGATGGTTTGGTGCTCGGGGGTGGGGTCATGATCCAGGAGGTGTCTTATTTGCATATCCTACAAGCTTAACACCTATTTCAGATTTGGATAAAAGGGAACTCTTCTTTGCCCTAATCCAAAAGGCATTCAGTGAAACCGACAGCAAAATTGTCCAAGCACATCATAGACACAATGTTGAACAAATAATATTTCGGTAAAATTTAAAAGTTGAGTGCAATAGAGCCAAATTGCAAATTTGTTATTTTGGTCAATTGCAGACTGTGTAGTAAATTTTGCATGAAGATATTGTCAAATCCCAGATGTGTCACACAGCTTTGCAAAATTTGTTATTTTCCTGCTATTAATGATTCAGATGCATTAGCTTTGAAGCTTTGGCTTTAGATAAACAAAATAACTTCAGAAACGTTGATCACCATCAGTTGACCATGAATGCATTGGTTTGCCACAATTGCATTGAAATCAAACAAGCTCAAACTTGTTTGAGTTAAAGCCATCTTTTGCAGATTTTTCTAATCTGATTCAAATCAATTCTGACAGTTTCTGATTAATTTAACACATCAAACAGTGGTCAAATGTCCTTTAGCAGTTAATTTGAACTTAAAATCAAAAATTGCTTGTTCATCATTCAAATCAAGAAAAATGATGAAACTCTGAAACTTGAATGCAAAGCCACAATTGCACGTAGATTAAAACATCCCTCAAATTCCAAGTTCTAATTTGTTTCTAAATTGGAATGCTCAAAATCCATCTTTTCAGTTGTTTGGGTTTAGGAATAATGTTGATCTTAGAAAGCAGGGTGAAACATGCAATTTTTTCTCAGCCACCTACTTGACACCTCTTCAATCTTTGTTTTTGTTGAAACTACTGGACAAATAATGTGATCAACATCTACGGCTATTGTGCAAAATGAAAATTATCCCCATATCTGATTGTAGTGAAATTGAGTGTTGCTGAAGAAATATTTTTTCAAAGCTTTTCATCTTGCACTATCGGGGCAGATCATAAGAAATACTGTAAAGAGAAAACAATCCTTTTGCGTTGTGTAGGAAAGTGCTGAAGAGTTGGCAAGTGGACTCTATTTGGTGTAGTCATTGCCATGGAGAATGTACCAGTTAAATGATGGTGAATAGTTATCTGCCAAAATTTGTTTGAATGTAGACCAGATAAGGTTGACTCTCATTAGTCAAGCCATTGTCCTGAGAAATGAATGAGAGTGTATTGATCAATATATAATATTTTGTTGTTTCAGTAGATGACTACAACATAAACTCTACCAGTTCAAAACTGGACTAAAAATTCACTTAAATGGAAGAAATTGGGAATGTCACTAACAATGACACTAAACTCCAAATCTCACAGAGTATGAGCTCTCTGAAAGCAAGTCCTGGCACATATTTTCTTTAAAATTTTAATGTGCCTTACTTCCACATCAAACAGCAAGTGGTATTTGCTGAATTTGAACTCCTCTACTCCTAGTTCTCCCAGAACACATCAGTGTCCAGTGCAGCTTGTGAATCATTGAAAGTGCACCTAATTGATCAAGTGCATGCATATTGAATGATTCCAAATACTTATCCAGTTTTCACATGTAACGCACATGTTGAGCAGCATTTTAAACCCTTAAGGCCAATCAGACATAGGAGCAGAAGTAGGCCATTCAACCAATTAAGTCTTTTTCACCTTTCAATAAGGTCATAACCTGAATCTGATAATCCTCAACTCTATAATTTCCTGCCTGCTCTCCATACCTAACTGATTAAACATGTGTCTGTCTCAGTTGTTATATACATCTAACAACGAAACCTCTACAGACATCTACTTTAAAGAATTTTACAAATTCAGTACCATCTGAGAGAAGAAATCTCTCCTCATCTTTGTCCTAACTGGACAACCCTTTACTCTGGTCCTACATTCTCCCAAAAGGGGGACCAACCTCTGACTTTCTATCCTATCAAGCCCACTGAGAATCTTATATGCTTCAAACAATTTGTTCTCATTCTTTTAAACACCAGTGAATACAGTCTCAACTTACTCAAGCTCTCTTCGTAAGAAAATACTTTCATACCTTCAATGACCTAATGGTCCTTCATTGGACTACTGCGTTATCTCAGACTCCAGCATCAGCAGTTGTTACTGTCTCTGAGTGAGTTAATATGAAAAGCTTTAACAAAATGCATGTGTAAGAAAAAAGACACAATAAAAAATATTATACTTTACAAACCTTGACTATGAATTTGTCAAACATTTAGCCCTGAAGACATCCCAGACCTTATGATATAACTCCTAATGGGACAAAAATTACATTAAGATTTACTTACATAACTTTACTTTCATATTTACTTTACATACAGGTTTACTTAACTAACACCTGAAATGAGTAGATTGCCTTATGTGTAACGATTACACAGACTGGGTCTATATGCTCTGGAGTTTAGAAAAGTCTGAGGTAATTTAAGTGAAACATTTAAGATCCTGAGGGGCCTTGATTGGGTGAATGTTGAAAGTTTGGTTCCTTTTGTGTAAGAATTTAGAACCAGGAGGCATAGTTTAAAAATAAAGGTGTCCATTTATAACAGAGATGAGGAAGCAGCTTTTCCCTCAGAAAGTTGTGAATCTTTGGAATTCCTTATTTTCAAAAGGCATGCAGGATTTTTAAATATTTTAAAAATGGAGGCAGATAGATTCTTGATTACTGAGGGCATGAAATATTATTGGGGATATGAAGGAATGTAGAATTAAGGTCAAAATCAGATCATCCATGATCTAATTGAATGGTGGAGCAGACTCGAAAGGCTGAATTGCCAACTCTTGTTTCTTGTTTATATGTTTGTATTAAATAACAATTCTAAAGTGGACCAAACGTGAGCTTTCTTTTCTGGCCTGAGTACGCTACGTTTGTTTTATACACTTGTATTACTTGTGTCCACTTGACATTGAATATCATATTCCACCTATTTGTCCATTCCGTTTGACAATCCAACATTATCCTGCAGTCATTCACAATCCTCAACAAACTTGCCATGTTGGCAATTTTTAATTTCTTACCTGTATTTGAACAAATAAAATTGGTTAAAGTGCATTATGGGTGATCAATCTGATATTGCTCCATTCTACAACTTCCACCAAAATTACACATTCCTGCCAGTATGCCCTGAAGCCCTGAAGAGTGTGGCAACGATTAGAACTTTATTCCGTAACAGGAGGCAAGTTTCTGTGTTGAACAGCGATGTTTTGGAAGAAATGTGAAAATATGTTCAAAGGGAGCTTGCCCTCACTATCACAATCAGTGTTCAATTTCGACTTTACAAAGCCTGAAATATTGTAGTCTCTTGGCTGCTTACCATTTTTATCCTTGTCATTTGTTCCTCATCATGCCCAGTGCCTCTGATACTAGCTTGACTAAGAACATGTTTCAATAATAGGTGTCATCAATTGCTCTACAGCATCTTGCGAAGTAATTACCAACAATAAGCTTTTTCATGTTTCCCCCACTGTGATTAAAAATTGCACCAATACAATGTATATTTTGGATGTGATATATTCTCACAAGTCTTGGTTACACCTGATTGAGTATAAAACAATCATGACGGAGGGATTCTGTTTTTGGCTTTTTCAGTCTTCAGTGACAGACTTTTCCCATCATGATCAGGGTAAAGAGTAATTTGATCAAAAAAGCCACTTCATATTCCTCTGTGTTAAATTTTATCTGCCATACATCTACCTCCTTCACCAGCTGTAATCATTCAGTTTCATGGTGGCTCAGTGATTAGCACTTCTGCCTCGATACCAGGGACTTAAGTTCAATCCCAACCTTGGGCAACTCTCTGTGCGGAGTTTACACGTTATCCTCGTGTCTACGTGGATTTCCTCTGGTTTCCTCCTGGAGTCCAAAGATGTGAACTTTAGGTAGATTGGCCATGGCAAATATAGGGATAGGATTGGGGCCTAGTCTGGGTGAGATGTTATTAGAAGGTAGGTGCAGACTGGATGGGCCAAATGGTCTCTTTCCCCACTGTAGGGACTATACGGTGCCTTTTATTGAACTTACCCAGTTATTGCTTGAGACTCGAGTAATGCCAAGTTCCCATTGCCAAACTATACAAACTAATGGTTGATCTTTCAAAAATTCAAAATAAACATGAGAGCAGCTACTTGCCTAGTCCAAAATCCCAAAACAAATCATAAAGTGGCATGCTTATGTCTTCACACACGCATTGCAATTATTCTGCCTAAATATTGTAGTTCTATATGAAAATCCTAAACATGTTGAGAAAAATAAGTTTGATTTTATCTACTTAATTGTTGCTATATCAGATCACATATCTATCCTCCTAAGAATAGCTGAAGCTGATTGTGAATTTAGTCAGGTCAACCATGAGTGTTAAAAAAAACTCTGAAAGTGTTGAGGACTGTAGGAATGATAGTGACATAATTTCATTCTCCCTGCTTCCTCACATTTACTACTTTGCATGATGACTGGCTTTGAGAGGGTTCATCAGCATCTTTAATCTCTTGACTCTGTGTTAAATTTGTTGAGGGAATTTGTTTCCAAATTTGACTGTGCCGTTTCTTTGTCTGTGCACCAAAGCAGAAACATTTAAACTTATACTGCTAGTGGAAACATATCTGAGCAAGTGCGAATTGCTGAAAATTGCCTCTTCTTTATTGGAGTTATATTATTCTGTGTGAAAAAACAAAACATGGCTGCAGAAATCATTGTTACTCTTCTTAGAAGGGATAGGAGGTGTTGTTTGATTTTTAAAAACCATAAGGCCAATTGCATGAGTGTCTGCTGTTCTCATAGAGCCCAGTTAGTAATGAGAGGAAATTTTGCAGTGAAGTTCCATGACCCAGAAGTGTAGCATGCTGTAATTTTTACAAGGAAGAGATGTGGACATGGTGCCATTGTTAGAACATTGACAGATCTGTTAGTGGCTACATGTCACAAGTTTCAATCTTTCTGTAACTCTAGCATTCAGTTTGCACAGTTACAATGACTTTTCTGTACTTTGATTTTAAAAGCACATCTCCATAAACAAGCATATTGGAAAACCTAGGTTTTATTTTCTCACTCATTAGTTGTACTTGGTTGTCCTTTGCCCCTTAGTGTTTGAACACCCTAATGTCCTTAGTTTAGTACTTTTTCAAATACTTTTCTGAGCATTACTTTTCCCCACCATAACTCAACTTGCAGCTAACAGTATTAAGCATAACAACAATTCTGGGGGATTTTAGTAAGACAACATAATGTAGCTGAGGAAGGATAGACTCATGGGAAGCATGCATTCATGAGACGGACATGTTCAGAGAAAAAGTTTGGGTACAATAATGCCTGAGGCAAATAAATGCAAGATAGGGATAAACTTGCATCACACATGTGTTACTGGATGAATAATTTCAAAGCTTAATAACACCTATTCTGAGAGTTGAGCTCAAATCCACCACATCAGCCAGATATTTTAAAATAAAATCTTAAATTATGAAATGACGGCATCCATAATGGTGAACATACGATTTGACTTTTGTTCAGGGAAAATGTCTAGTTCACTGATGGGTTTTACATAGGCAATCGTGCCATCCTTTTCTAGTTTGGATGACATATAACTCCAGATCAACAGAAACAATCCTAAGTCTTAACTGTCATCTTAGGTGACCTAGCGAGCCATACAGCAGAGATTGAGCATTACCGCCTTCCCAAAGCCAGTTAGCTGTTGACAATAAACTGTTGCCATTGATGTCCTCATCTTCTGAATCAACTTAAAAAAAGTGTTCAGCCAGGGGGCGTGAAACTCTCAAAAAGATCATAGGATATATATTGTCATTTTCAAACCTTTAGTAATATTTAGTATTTGTTATTAGTGAGACCTCTGACAAATTGCACACCACTAATCAAATCCATTCCTTCCTCCTGGAAAAGGCAATGGGAGGATGGTTTCTCGACATTTCCACTTCACAAAGGAGGTTCGTACCAACCAGTTATTAATTCGGTGTAGTGGTAATGATACCAGGGTAATAGTCTTGAATGCTAGGCTAATGTTCTGGGCACCTGAGTTCAAATTCCCACCATGGCTGATGGTTAAATTTGAATTTAACAGGAATCTGGAATTAAAACAAAATCTAGCCTAATGATGACAACGCAACCATTGCCATTTGTTCCACTAATGCCCTTCAGGAATTGAAACATGTTAACCTTACCTCGCCTGGTCTTCATGTGACTCCTGACTCACAGGAAATCATAGAATCCTCATAGTGGGGAAGCACACCATTCAGCCCATTGAGTCCACACCAACCGTCTGAAGACCCTCCCTCCCAGACTCACCATCCTAGCCCTATACTTCCAATGGCTAGCCCAGGCATCTTCGGACAGTGGGAGGAAACTGGAGCACCCAGTAGCAGTGAGAATGTGCAAACTCCACAAAGACAGTCACCCGAGGGTGGGATCAAACTCAGGTTCCTGGTGCTGTGAATCAACAGTCCTAACCACTGAGCCACCATGCCTCCAATGGGGTTGACTTTTAATGGCTTTCTAATCAATCAATGGAGGTTAGTAAATGCTGGTCTAGAAACCTTCACCCACATCCCATTATATTAAAAAAATTGAAGGGTTATAGCACATAAGAGTTGCATTCTAGTTCATAACTACTTACAGCCTAGAAAGGTTTTCTCTCATTTAAACATTGCTTCTTTAATCAATTTTGACATCTGTGCCTTCTGCTTCTTGAGCTTTCCAAAAAAGAAGAGCTCTTTTCCCTAACCTATTCTGTCTCCCCAGATCACTCACCCCACTCATGACTTTGAAATCCTACATTGGATCTCCTGTCAACCTTTCATTTTCACGAGCGGAATCACCTCAGCTTTTCCAACCGTGGTGTGAAGCAGAATTCCATATCCACGGAACTATTCTCATGACTCTTTGCTCATTGATAGACTCAGTAAGACCTGTGTACGCAGTAAGAGAAATGGAAAATCAGATGATTATTGATCCCAGGAAGATTGATTTCTTTACGTAGGCTAACCCACCCTTTGAATTGAGTGTGCAGATGATCAAACTACATTGCCAAATGACCACTAATACATTCCCTTCTTTATTTCAGTGAATCTGGAGAACAATGAGGAAGAAGAGGCAAGAATTCAATGAAGGAGAATGCAATTCAGGTCCATGCCTACTTGAGATGTCTTGAAGACAGTGGTGCCAGATCATCAGATATTTACCTTACTGGAATTTATATATCTCGGTTTTTGTGTACTTCTGTTTCAGACCGCTTTCTGAATGTTGGTGCCACATTTAATTTGGTGGGTACAAAACTCTGCAAAAGAAAGACTCCTAAATGCCAATTTTGTCACTGTGACTTAATTCAACCCCAGGGTGTACATTAATTTATTTTATTGAAAGCTATATTTATCAAAGGCATCCAATATTTAGCTTTGGCAAATGGTTTGTAGCCACTTATTGGGCACAGTTCCTGCACAAATTTTACAGTTTTGTATTTGAAAACAATGGCTTGGAGTATGAAAGTTTCCAGCCCTATTTTTTTGAATGGAAAATACCCAGTTGTCTTACACAGGGACAAATAGGTTTCATTTAGTTTGTTTTTGAATAACAACTCAATTTCAAACTTAGCTTTAACATGCCTTGTCTGAAATTGCTTCAGTTACTGTGATGTGGGTAAACTGATGTAAGAATATGCATTTTTATTGCAACGTAAAGAATCCCATAGCCATATTTTAAAGATAAGCAGGAGAGTTCATTCTGTTGTTAGGGTGAATTATTATTTTTCTCAATTAACATGGTTAAAACAGGATATTACATAACCTTGCTTGCAAAATTTGACTACAATGTTTCCTACATTACAACAGAGATTATACTTCATAAAAACAACACATTGACTAGGAATGACTTTGCAATGCCTGACTTCATGAACATTGCTGTATAAATGTAATTCCTTTCCTTCTTCAACTTTAACTTCCATTTTATGCACTGGGATATCTCTCCATGGATTCCCATAAAGTTTCAAGGAATGGAAATTACCAGATTTAATAGCAGGAAGATGTAATCAACAAAGTTACACTGACTTTGTGATGGCAACGTGTAACCGTAGGAACCAAGTCATATCTGAAACTTCATGACGTTGTCCATCATTACTGATGGTCCTTCTTTGCTGAGCATCGATTCCAAAATCCCTAAGCTAGCTGTTCAGTTTTGTTATATCTTAAAACAATAATTAATTTCAGCTATTAACTGCCTGTACAGCAGTAGGAATGATTTTTACTCAATTTGTTTTAATCCCTTCTTTGTTTTCTTTTTTGCTGAGGTTAATTTATATGGATGGAGCTAATAAACTCTATATCCATTACCCCATTTGTTCTTTTCACCTGCTGTTTTGATCATTTGATTATTTAAAAGGAACAGGAGACGGCTATTTAACTGTATGAGTCTGTTCCACCATTACATTAGACCATGGCTGACCTATACCTCAACTCCATATCCTTTGGCATTCTTACTCAACAAAAATCCATCGATCCTGACCACTTCATCTGATTGCAGCCTGCTAGGAGACGAGAGTTGCATTTATGAGAAGTGCTTCATGACCTGTAAAGTTTGAATTTCTGGCATTATGAATGGAAGAAAAAAATATATAAAACAGAACAAATCCTACAGAAGAAAATAAAGATAATAGTTTATTAGATGTAGAATAAACATATTAACACATGGTTTGCAAAACTCATGAAAGTCAGATGCTTTAGAATGTAAAATCCCCCAAAAAAGTACAAAACAGTCTGTTTCTGAACATCCTATTACAATATTGAGGGAAGTGAAGGCTGTAGGGTCAGCTTGGCGAAGTAATTGGCAAAACAACAGTATTATGAATTTCAATCTATTCAGAAAGCTAGATGTTCGATATTTAAAATGTACCTGGTACAAATATGTTATAGATACACATATTTTGCTTCAAGAACTGGCATTATGAAAGATAATAAATACGACAATACATGACAAGTAAATTTGCAGAGTATTCCTCTTGGCAATATCAGAGAGCAACCTATTATCCAAGCGAATAAAAATAAGGCCCTTTCTATGAATGTTATCATAGCTGGTGTTAAGTAAAGGGTGGGGAAATTGGATAGCCTTATATAACCTGTCATTTGGTGTGTGATGTTTACTCCCAGATATTTAAAGCCTTTATGTGCTCACTGGACAACAGAGCCTGAGCGCATGTTGTCAGACAGAAAGGATTTAATAGGCATAGCATCTGATTTTTCAAGGTTAATCTTGTAGGCTGAGAATTGACTACAGTCATTACTCACTGTAGGCAGGTTGGACAAGAAAACCAACAGCTTCGACATATGAAGCAAAATGTCAACGCCATACAGATATTTTATGTTGCTAGCCATCCACTAAAAATCTATGCTGGGGGTAGCTGCATAAAATCTCTGCTAAAGGTTTATCACAAAGGAGGAAAAGCAAGGTTAGGATAAAGGCTTTCTTGCCTTCTACTCCTACTCCGTCAGAAAAGAAAAAGGTATTCTTATATATCAGCATTGGTTACATTCAAAGCATCACAATTCATTTAATAAACATCGTGCAAAATGAAAATTAGTGCGGACAAACTAGGCAAAATATTTCTTGTAATAGGTAAGGAGAGATTACTAGTGGAATGTCACAAGTGATATGAAAGAACATGCACGTATTATCAACTGAGTGCCAGTTTTTGCTGTAATTTGATTAGGATTAATAAATGGAAGATTGGTTAGTAAAGGATGCTGGTACTGAAATTCCATTGGGACTAGATCTGATCTAAAATAAGGAACCTGATCATCCACCCTTCAGTCTATCCCGAATTTTAAAATCAGAGATATTAGTATATTTCTGTAGGTTGCGCAGGTTATTTTCACTGCAATGCAATGTTTTGCAGAGTGATAGAAATTGCTCTCAGTGAAATTGGGACTTATCTGTAAAAGCAATCTATTGTATTGGTGACATGAAAAGGAACTAGAGCAGATCCTGAGTCATTATAGGTAGAAAAGAAATGACTTGAAAAGAAATAGGAGCCTCACATTTCATCCATTCTGAGGATGAAAAGTTGTAAACTCTTGTTAGAGGAGGTTGTAATCTGGGACAGGGCCTAGTTTCTACTAGCTTTGTGCTCCGTTTCTTTTAGTTCGCTTGCCATGTGTGGGCATTGCTGAAAGAGCTGATATTTGTGAACTTCCTGCACCTTTTGGAATTCCCTTGGGTTCCACTATCATCGGCCCCACCACAACATATATTTGCATGAACTAAGTCTAAGCTTGCCAATTGTATTAAGGACTCATGAAACATGAAAAGGTCAATTAATTTTCTCTGACAATCATTTATGGTGTCCTCAATTGTAAATCAGTCAATTGTCATTGGAAAGATTAAAACTAATTGAGGATGGGTCAGTAATGAATTTATTTACTGTCAGTGTTTATCTCAGAAAAGGTAACTCATGCAACTGAAGGACAACCAGCATTCTGGAAATAATTCAGGCTACAATTATCAATTATCAAGAATGCGAATAATCAGACATAAAAGCAGATGAACAAATCATAGTGGTCCATTTAAATTACCGAAGCTTCTGCAAAAGCAACTAACACCAAACAGGCAATAATAGTTCTCAGCAGTAGTTTTAACTGTTTACTCACCTTCGTAAAACAGTAGTTAGTCCTCAGCTGAAACATTGTGTTCACTACTGTGCACACATTTTAGTGAGGATGTCAATGCTTGGAGAGAATGGGTTTGTATGAAAGAGTACTAGGAATGATGGTCATCATTTCGGTGGAGAAATCAGAGCTGTTGGGATTGTTCACTTTAGATCAGTGAATGTTATGAGAATATATAGTGCGGTTTCGAAAATATGAATAATGTGATGTAGTACATTGGGTGAGACAGTTGCAAGTGTCAGAAGTGGCAGGAACCGAAGGGTACAGTTTTGTGGTTAGATATGTTGGATACCGTTACAACAAGGGGACGCAGTTTAAGAAATTAGACGCCTCCCTTTGAAGACAGAGATTAAGAGTTTATGTTTACCCTCAGAGGTTTGATATTCTATGGAATTTTCTTTCTCAGAAATAGCAGAGGGTGTGTCTTTGAATTTATTCAAGGCAGAGTTAGACAAACCTTTGAGTGACAACCAAGTCAAGGGATACAGGGGAGGACAGGAAAGTGAGGTTGTGACCATGAGCAGATCAACCATGAACTTATTGAATGTCAGAACAGGCTCAAAGGGCCAAATGGCCGAGTCCTATTGCTAAGTAATATTTTCCTAAGCACCTAGTTAAATAGATTTGTGAATCCGCCACCGGTGACAAGGGGAAATACAGAGTCATTTTTTTTCAGATGACCAGATAATAGCTCCTGAACTGTAGCTGGGAGTTGCAATTGGCAATTCCCATCATTCCACAGTAACTGCCTTGGAATTTGTAGTTTCAACTTGACAGTTCCTCTCATCTTGGAACTCGCTGAAAATTAAACTATTAAATATATCCTCCTGATTAACTATGCAACTGAGCACTGGACTTACCTCACACACCCCCAACTACACCTCCCCAAGAGCCTTCACCCCTTCTCTAGGCTGACAAATCCTCCTCCTTGGGACCTGACCCCACTCCCCCGCTCTGGAACCAAATCCCCTACCTTTCTACTTCAGACCCATCCCTCCCTTCCTCAACTCCATAATCGACCCCCATTCTTTCCCTCCTCTGGATTCCAACCTCTTTACTTATGCCCCTGTTCCTCCTTCCTCTGCTTAGAACTGATCACCATTGCCATGCTACAGGACTCAAATCCCCTTTATCTGCTTCAGACCTGATCCCTGTGTGCCTGCTTTGTACCTGACCCAATGCTTTCCTGATCAGGACTCAAAACCTTCACACCCTGGTCCAGACACAAACCCCTTCCCTCGTTTTGCACCCAACTACCACCCTCCCCACCCATTGTCCTGCTCTGAGCCTTAACCCTCTTCCTCAATCTAGCTCCAAACCCCTTTTCCCAGCACTAGACCTGACCCTCCTTCGCACTGTCAGACTCAACCCTCCCTCCACCACAAGACCTGATGCTACCCCACCCGCCATTTCAGATCCAAAGCTCCTGCCCCTTCGTTAGATCTGACACCCGACCCCTTACCCACCTTCCTCATGGAACCAATATCTCGATCTCGCTCTCTTCCAGACCTTATATTTTGCACTCAACTCAATCTACCTTAAACACTGCATCACTTACTTGCTTACCTTGTCTCCTTGTGCCCTGGCACCCTACTTACCTGCATGCCAACCTCCCCATTGCCCCTACTTGGCATCCTACCATTCCCCAACACACTAAACTTTTGCTTACCTTATGTACACAACGCTTTGACAGCATTTGATGAAAGCAGCCTATGTCCTGACAAGGCCTAGGGTGTGGGGGTAGGTAAAAGACATGGGAAAGATTTTTAGGCTCTAAAACATCGGCTGCTTTTAGTGCAGCTGACCCATTTTCAACCACTTATGTCCCCCCTTATCATCTTTTCTTCCTCATGAACATCCCATTATCTATCCCTTTGTCTCCCTAAATGTCTTTCTCTCTCTCTGGGCTCCATCTCCACCTGTCTGCTCACTCATATTCCCCCCTTTACCCCCACCACCCCAGTCTTCAGCATGAATGCCTAGTTCTGAAAAAGGGTCACTGCACTCAAAATGTTAACTCTGCCTTCTACCCTCAGTTGCTGCCTGACCTGTTGAGTTTCTCCAGCAATTTCTGTTTTTGTTTCAGATTTCCAGCATTTGCAGTTCATTGTTTAAATCAAGAAGTTATTTCCACCGGTTGCATTGTTGAAGACTTCGAGACATAATTTGAGATTTATAGCCAAGCTGGATGAAGAAAGAAAATATTTGTATATGCAAAAATATAGAAGAAGCTTGGAATTCCCCATAAATGATAATTCTTACTCGATAAATTGTAGGTTAGTTAAGTGGCCTCTTCCTGTTCCTATGCTAACACCAGTTCTATCCAATATGTCAATGAGCAACTCAACCAATCTTGCACCAGATCTTTCTTTTATATGCAACTAGCCTTTATATTATCAGACAGTGTTTTGATGAGACAGACGTAACATTGAGGAACATCCAAGGTGGCTTGATTGGATACTACACCAATTATCTGAACCAATCCAATTAAACTGGACAAGTTGGTGCATTACACTTAAAGTTAAAAGAAAACCAACTGTATTAAGTGGCAAAGGAAGGGTTTAGGCCCGAAACGTCAAGTTTTCCTGCTCCTATGATGCTGCTTGACCTGCTGTGTTCATCCAGCCCCACGCTTGTTATCTCGAAATGAATTGAACTTTGTTTTTCATTTGAATTACAGCATACATAGTTTAACACAAAAGCTAATGCTGCAACTAGGAATAACAAATCTGACCAACACAAATTAGCAAGCAAATCCAAACGGCTTCAAGATTATAGTATTAGCATTTTCTGCTTCTAAGTTTGCTTGGCTATTAGGGAAAGTTTCCATTCAGCAAAAATAACAGTTCGTAATGCTTGCTAAAGATCTATTCATCCTACCAAATTATGACAATTGTATTTTTTAAGTTAAGTATATACAAGTGAGGCATTAATTGATTAGGTACATTGAGCACATATAAGGAGAAACTTGACAACTCTGGAGAGGGAGCACGCTATGTCCATTGGTTCACTAAAGCCCTTCCATGACCACTTGTTTCTACAGAATCTAGAATATACCATTAGCCCCAAAATTGTATTTTAACTTAAATGCAATGTTTTCTTTGAAGCTTTGCTTTTTGTTACAGTTTCCGTTTAAGGAGCAGTCAAATAGTTAATTTGTTCATCTGTTATTTGTTTACTCAAAATATTGCAAAGTGAGACAACTGGATGTTGTTAGGGAGGAAAGTGACATTTGTCATATTGTATTCTGTAAACAAATTTAACATTAAGTAAAAGTTTGTCATCTGGTTTCCCAGTTCAACATCTGGTTATCAGAAATTTAACAAGCGGATAATCACTACCTACTGTCAGATATGGTGTGTCTATGTCTAAAACACATTCATTGCCAAAGTCAAAGGAAAGACATAATGTAATGATTTTAATGTAATCATAACCTTATTATCCCGAAATTGTTCTGCTTGGAGAGACAACAACCCTCCCACTGGCCTACAAATTGGCTTCTGTTCTGTAAATGAATCAATTTCAAAACTTCTCATCCTTGTTTGTATATCATTCCAGGACCTCATCCCTCCCTAGCTCTGTGATCTCCACTTGCCCTGCAAAAAAACAAATTCTAGATTGCTTCTCTCCTCCAAGTCTGGGTCGTTGACCCTCTCAGATTTTCTTCACCTTAACACTGCTAGCCATAATTGTAGCTGCCAAAACTCTAAGCAATGGAATTCCCTCCCCAGATTTCTACACCTACCTGCTTCTCACTTGTCGTGTAAGAGACTCTATTAAACCTTTTGCTTTGACCAAGTATTTTGATATCTGTCTTGATATATTCTATTGTGTGTTGGTGTTCAATCATATTTGACGGCACGTTGAGAAGCTGCTTGGTTTTGTGACATGTAAGGTGCAATAATAATGACGTGTTGTTGGTTTTGCTGACAGAATTTGAGACACAGCTTCCTGCACACTGTAAATCTTCTCGGCTCCATTGTAGAACATTGAAGAATTAATGTCCAAATAGCATACCTACAGAATGAGCTGTGTCAATCTGGACAGTGAACATGATGACCATTTGCCGGCTGTAGCCTCTGAACTACAGGCAATCTTGCAATTGATCATCTGCTTGCAGGCTGGTACTGGTGATTCAAAGTGTAATGCTGCTGGAAGGGGATTACAATGACAGTAATCCCACGATGTGTGACTGTGGTGATGAGCTGCAAATGATGGACCATCTGTTCTCCTGCCAACTCCTGTCTCGGTCTGTAATGTTGCTGACAGTATGTGAATGATTTATATTAGATTTGGTCTTTGATATGCAAAGTCAGAAGGGAAGTTTATTATTAAAAATAATGTTTATTACTGTTATTAAGGAAGCTATCACTTCAAGTAAAAAGCTAAGATAGAATTGTAATACTGTAAAAATCCAGTATAGAAGACATTGAGGAACAACCTGAAAAATTTTAATAAGGTCCTGAGATGATCAAACTTGATCTTCCTTGCAATCTACTGAACAAACTCAGTTCCACTCCCCAAAACTTTCCCACATTCTAAAATTTACACGTACCTCATAAATTAAATCACTCAGTTTGTTTTGGGAACTAGAACCTGCTTTTGTTCTTGAATGTGAATAGATATAAATGCTTTTCTAAATTTCCTACATTTTCGAAAATAGAGCAGAATAAGTCAGCTAATAATTTCTATCAATATAAGATAGCTACAATAGACAATATTTTTGTTATGTAGATATATCAGAACAGCTATATACACTGCAAAAAGGCTTATTCTACTGAAGACCTATGAAAAGAACATTTGTCATAAAGTGCCAACGCAAAAGAAACAAGCCTTGTACTTGCACAACACCTTTCTTACCTGCAAAACATCCCAAACTTTACAGTCAATGAAATATTTATGATGTGAAAGTCACTTGTAAAGCACAAAATGCCAAATAAAATAACAATGCAGGAAGTGATTGAAGATAAAATAATTTGACAAACTGAAGAGCATAGAATTTAAGTTTAAAGCTATTCAGAAATGTTTCATTGATTTGCACTACTGGGAACATGCTTCCCTGTTGGGAAAGCTGGATTGTAGGATTTATGTTTTGCTCTATTCTTACTTTTGTAAAGGGTACGACTTCATCAGTTAAACATTGGGTATTTCTTCAAAATTCGTTCAAGGTATGTGAGCTTCATTAGTTGGGTCCTTGAGGCTATGATCTTGAGTTGCCTTCTTGAAAGGTTGCAGTCTGTTTGGAGTAGGTACACCAAAAATATTGTGGAAAGAGTTCCGGGATTTTGACTCAATGACACTGAAGGAGCAGCAATAAATTTCCAAGTCAGAATGATGTGCTGCGTAGAGGGGAACTTAGAGAAGGCTGTGTACCTTTGAATCTACTGTTGTTATCCTTGTAATTGATGTGCTTGGAAAGTGCTGTCTATGAAGCATTGGTGAATTTCTGCTGCACTCTTTATTGATGGGTCACTGCTGCTCTATACAGCTATGGGAGTGGATGTTTATGGAAATGGTGCCAATCAAGCAAGCTGCTTTGTTCTAGATGATGTTGAGCTTCTTGAATGATGTTGAAGCTGCATCCATCCAGGTAAGTTAAGAATATTCCACCACACTCTTCACTTGTGCCTTGTACATGGTAATGAGGCTTTGGGGAGTCTCTTCGTCTCCACAAGGATGATAGTAACTCCTACCAATACTATGATAGACAGATGCATCAGCAGCAAGCAGTTTTGTGAGGATGACATCAAGTATGTTCTTCCCTCTTGTTGGTTCCTTCACCATGACCTGGTCTAGCAAGTACGCCTTTAGGATTCAACCAGTTTGGTTGCCGCTGGGCCTCTCTTGGTGATGGGCTTTGAAGTCCCCTGCCAAAAGTATCTTAATTTCCCTAGTTGACTATCAGTAAGAGACTTTCTTGTCCATTCAACCAGATACCATCAAATGTCAAGAGATAGATAGAACATAGAACAGTACAGCACAGTACAGGCCCTTCACGGCTCTTGAACTCAATCCTTCTGTTAATGAAAGCTAACACACCATACGCCTTCTTAACAACTCTATCCACCTGGGTGGCAGCTTTCTGGGAACTATGAACATGAACCCCAAGATCCCTCTGCTCCTGCACACTGCCAAGAATCTTTCCGTTAACCCTGCATTCTGCTTTCAAGTTTGTCCTTCTAAAATGAATCACCTCACACTTTTCAGGGTTAAACTCCATCTGCCACTTCTCAGCCCAGCTCTGTATTCTATCAATGTCCCTTTGTAACCTAGAACAGCCCTCCACACTGTCCACAATGTGACCCACCTACATATCGTCGGTGAGCTTGCTAATCCAACCTTCCACTCCTTCATCCAAATCAATTACAAAAATGACAAATAGAAGGATACCCGGAACAGATCCTTGTGGTACACCACTCATAACTGAGCACCATGTTGATTATTTTCCGTCTACTACCACCCTTTGACTTCTAAGGATCAGCCAATTCTGAATCCAATCTGCCACATTTCCCCCTATCCCATGCCTCCTTACCTTCTACATGAGCCTACCATGGGGAACATTATCAAATGCCCTACTTAAATCCATGTATACCACATCCACTGCTCCACCTTCATCCACGTGTCTGGTCACCTCTTCAAAGAATTCAGTAAGGTTTGTGAGGCATGATCTACCCCTCCCAAATCCATGCTGACTGTCATGAATCAACATGTGCCTTTCCAAGTGATCACAAACCCTGTCTCTCAGAGCCCTTTCTAATAATTTGCCCACCACTGACGTAAGACTAACTGGCCTGTAATTTCCAAGGTTATCCCTGTTCCCTTTTTTGAACAAGGGAATGATGTTTGCCTCTTTCCAATCTTCTGACACTATACCCGTATTCACAGAGGATGAAAAGATCATCGCCATAGGCCCTGCAATCTCGTCCCTCGCTTCCCATGGAATCCTTGGATAAATCTCATCAGGCCCGATGGGACTTGTCTATCTTCAACTTCCTCAGAATCCCTAGCACATCTTCTTTACTAACATCAACTTCCTCTAGCCTACCTGCCTGTTTCACAACGTCCTCCTCTACAATTAGTTCCCTCTCAGTTGTGAATACTGAAGAAAAGTATTCATTAAGGACCTCTCCGATCTCTTTAGACTCTGTGCACAAATTCCCTTTACAATCCTTGATCGGCCCTATCCTTTCTTTGGTCATTCTATTGTTCTACACATATGTGTAAAAAGCCTTGGAGTGTTCCTTGATCCTATCCGCCAAGGTTTTGTCATGTCCCCTTACAGCTCTCCTAAGCCCTTTCTTGAGCTGCTTCCTGGTTAACTTGCAGCCGTCTAGAGCCTTTTACATTCTTCTTTTCCTAAACCTTATATAAGCTTCCTTCTTCCTCCTAACCAGTCGTTCGACCTCTCTTGAGAACCATGGCTCCTTCACTCAACTGTATCTTCTCTGCCTGCTAGGGACAAAACTATTGAGCACATGTAGTATGCATTCCTTAAACAATTTCGTTCATCTCGTTCGCGTCCACAGAACCACCTGTCAGTGCTTCTTACTATTGAATCCCCCACTACAATTGCTCTCCTATTCTGCCCCCTTCCCTTGTTTGCCACAGGGTCAGGCTCAGTGCCAGAGACCTGTCTGCTATGGCCTTCCCCCGGTAGGTTGTCCCCCCCAACAGTATCCAAAATGGTATACTTATTATTTAAGGGAACGGCCACAGGGGATCCCTGCGCTGTCTGCCTATTCCCTTTCCCCTTCCTGACAGTCACCCAGCTACATTTTTTCCTGTACCTTGGGTGTGACCACCTCCGTATAACTCCTCTCTATCACCCCCTCAGCATCGTGAATGATCCGGAGTTCATCCAGCTCCAGCTCCAGCTCCAGTTACCTAACAGGGTTTTTGAGGAGCTGGAGTTGGGTGCACTTCTCGCAGGTGAAGTCAGGGGGACACCAGCAGTGACTCTTATCTCCCAAATTCTGCAAGAGGAGCATGCAACTGCCCTAGCTTCCATTCCCTCTACTCTAGATTTCCAGAAGAAGAATTTTTAAAAAAGCCTTTCCTTACCGAACCTCCACACAGTCTTTTTTGGTTAGAGGAGGAGGATGGGTGTGAGACACTACACGTGTAGTGTTTCGGGTTTAACCAATGCCCAAATTTATCTGTTTCTTCCTGGCTCGCGTTCCCTCCACACACCCACTGCTGAAAACAAGAGGGCAGCTTGGTGCTTGAGGTAAGTTTTTTTTATACAGGGAGAAACAGAAACCGCCTTAGCTTCCCGTTGGAGGATTTGCAGCTAATGTCGAGGACTTCCATGTCAAGCCCCTCCCAACATGGTACACCATCATTTCATCACCTCTGCTGGATCTGTCATGCCTGAGAGACAGGATACACCCAGGATAATGATGGTTTGGTTTGGGACATTGTCTTTTGGCTACAATTCTGTAAATAGTATTGTGACACGCTATAGCTTGACTCGCCTGGAAGTCAGCTCTCCCAATTTTAACTCACTCAGAGATAGTGAGAACTGCTGATGCTGGAGTGAGAAAGTTATTGTTTTGGGTCAGGACCCTTCTTCTGAAGAAGGATCGCAACCCGAAACGTCAACTTTCCTACTCCTCTGATGCTGCCTGGCCTGCTGTGTCCCTCCAGCTACACACTGTTATCTCCCAATTCTAACACTAGTCTTCAGCTCTTAATAAGGAGGACTGTTTTTGTTGTTGTCATTTCCAGTGCATATGTTGATGCCAGGGAGGCCTTTGGGTTTCATTTTTTTTTATTACAATGAGACCTGTTATTTCCTTGATCTTAGATATTTTTACATATATTTGATGGAGTTATATGAATAAATATCCTCTACATCGAGTACTTTAGAGGATGTTTTGTTATGGCAAGTTCAGTGTTAATAATGGTTGATGTTTGTCAAGTTCCTGATGCTAACTTGACTTGGCATAACAAGAGTGCAAGAGTAAATAATAGTGGAGTTGAACTTTAGTTGACCTATCTCAGCTTCTTTAAGTAATTTGTCATGTGCCAGCATCTCTAACATTAAAGATTAATTATTTAATACTATTACGACCAGTCCCTGGGTAAATCTTCCCAATTTGTTACGGTTCCTGACAGCTGTTTAGGATCAGGAGGGTAAGCTGGATCACCATGATTATTCACTTTGGCTGTTTTTGTTTCGATGCATCAATGTTAAATTTAAAAGCATCCCATCCTTTACAGACACCATTCTCTCAGACCCAAATGAATACAGATTTTATAAGGAGCCAATGTAACCAGGTTTCCTTGAACCAACAAAATAAATGAGTTTATTAACTATTGAGAAATAGCAACCCAACACACTATCCACAGAGATTAGAAATAAAAATTGAGTTGAAAAAGTTAAAAGAAATATGGATGTATGGATTAGTCACTGAATTGTCTTTGAATAGCAAATATATAAATGTAATTGCCATTGTAGTGGATTTTAATAATAGCATTGATGTTGGCAGTCAAACAGTTAATTTTGAAATTTTTGGCTTTGTAGCTTGATTGAAACTCTTTTGAATCTGACTCCTGTCCACAGTGGTTGCTCACAAAGCAAAATACAAAGAACTGCAGATGTTGGAAGCCCAAAACTAAAGCGGAAATCGCTGGAGAAATTCAGCAGGTCTGGCAGCATCTCGAGAGAGAAAGCAGTGTTTCGGACCCAATGACCCTTCTTCAAAAGGAGAGTTGTTGGACCAGAAATGTTGATTCAGTTCCCTCTCCATGGGTGCTACCAGACACACTGAGCTTCTCCAGCTCTTCTGTTTTTGTGGCTGCTGTAAGATGGCTTCTAGCACTTGGAGTGAGTGAGTCCTTCTATTGTCTTATTTCCTTTTGATTGGCTTGCTGGCTAGTTGGTTTCCAATACTCGGATTGATAGACTCCTTATTGGCTTCCCTTATAGAGCAAGGGTGTTTAAATGATTGTTCTTAGAGCTATGACAGTCACAACAAATATGTCCACACAATAGGATATGATGCCACTAATACATAAAAACTGGCGTTCCAGATGTTTTTGACCAGTTTTGCACAATACTAGAAAGCCAAAACATAAAAAAAGGTCAGCAAGATATGCTACTCTGCAGAGAGGGAGGTGATAATCAGCTTTCCCATTTTTTCTTCCTTTTGTGTTTTTCTATCTCAGAGCTTGATCTTTTCCTGACAGTCTACAGGTGTGACATTCCTTGGATTCTACAGAGGACTGTGACTGAATTTGCATCATAGAATCCCTTCAGTGTGGAAGCAGGCCATTCATCCATTCAAGTCCACATCGCCCTTCTGAAGAGCATCCCACGAGATCCAACCTCCTACCCTACCATTGTAACCCTGTATTTCCCATGGTTAATCCACCTAGAATGCACATCCCTGGGCACTACGGACAATTTAGCATGGCCAATCTGCAGGAATCCAATGACAGTGACTGGCTTCTTTTAGAAAACATGTCTTGGAGTTAAAAGTTAGCAATATCTATGGTACTTCATAGTTCTGGCTCATTGTCATGACAAATGCATTCATAACAAGCACCCAGTTTCTGCAAACGAAAAGGTTTTGTTCAAGCTTTGCACATTTTTGAATTACCATGGATCTTGTAGGGTCTATTGTTTCTGTTTGCTTCCATCATGGATATATCTCAGCCAGTCAGAGTTGACTTGCCAACCAATCAGCAACTTTTCTACTGCATTATAAATAGTTGTAACCATTTGAAGTTTAGCACTTTGCACTAGACCCGCTGAGTGTACAACAAAAAGCTTTGGCAAAATGTTTCCCTTTTCAGCAAAATTAAGAAGTATTAAATAAAAGTGTTAAATATTAAATAAAAGGTTAAATATTAGTTGTGCAGCAGCAGGCATATTTTGGCCCAATCTGGATGTGAGAGATAAGGGTTAACTCAATGTTTCAAATGGAGAGTGTCATTAGCAGCAAGGACAACTTTAAGATACATCAGTGAGCTGCCCCTCATTTTCTCTCCATTGAATTTAAAACAGGAAGTAAAAACAAATGTATTGTTTGAAATCCAGACCCCTGTCAATTTTAGCACCAGTTCTACCTATTCATTGCAGTTGAGTTTTAATTGCAATTTTAACATTTTTCACTCGAGAAAACTGTTCACTCAGTGACTGGTGTGGACAGGCCAGTGTGTTTTGGTGCTGGCCCAGAATCTGAATAAATGATGAGGTTTAGCTATAGGGAAGGAAGAACATCCAGCTGTAAAAGCTCCATGCAAATCTAGAAAAGGTGATTGATGTGAACAAGCAGCATTGTGATGTTCCCAGGGAAAATCAGAAGAGCAGACTGTAAAATGAAATGACAACAGTTTATATTCCCTTTAATGTTTATCTTTATTTTGTTGATATTACTATTAAAAATGTTGTCGTGTAGGAAAATTAATTGATTTTACCACTGCTTTCATAATAATTGAGACAAATCTGTAATATGGAAAGGGTTTGTTTAAATCATGCTCTTAGAAAAGCTTGCTTCCCCCTGTAATTTTCTCAAAAAGCTCTTCTCAAAACTGCTGACAATGCAAGCTTTTAAAACACAGACTTTTATCACAGCTGAGGGGCCATGAGCACATATATCAGAGGACTGTACGCTACTGAAGATAGCTTAGGGGGTAATAAATAAGAGGTAACACTTTGGTGTGAAAAGTTTATGAATAAAGTCTCTCAACTCTGGTAAACTATCTGAAACAAATAGCAGGTTATAAAACATAAGGTAAGGTTTGCATTCAGAAGGAAGAATACTAGAAACCAAGAAAGTTTTAGATGTACACACTTAGAGAAGAGAAAGAAGAATGAAGAACAGCCTGTATTGTCCATGTTTTTTTTTGATGGGGTGATTAGGATTAGTGATTTTTCAGTGATAAATGAAATGAAGCGTGAAACATATTTCTGATTTGAGTAGCATTTATACCATTAAAAGGCTAAGAAACAAAATTGGTAACAGTCTTTGACTTTTGGGATAAAACAAGGTGCTGAGAAAACTCAGCAGGTCTGGCTGCTTCTGTGAAGAGAGGGATAGAGTTGATGCTTTGAGTCCAATAATAAAAACATTGAAATTGAACTGTTAATTCTGTTTCTGTCTCCAAAATTGTGACAAAATTTGCTCAGTTTTTCTCGTACTTCCTATTTTTGTTTCAGATTTTCAGTATCAACAGTAGTTTACTGTTTGATCTTTCAATGTTCCTTTCTTTTCCTGTGATACATCCTCTCTACTCTTTTATTTTCCTACATGAGCAGTTTGTTGAAATTATGGCTCTTGGCACAATGGTCCACTCAATCTCAGGAAGTGAAAATGTTATTCTAACATAACATTGAAAATACATGCTATTGGGTGATAATTCAATTTTACACTTAGTACCATAACCTTCTACTTAATTCAACTGCCGATGAAATCAGACTGCACTGCCATGACACAAAGGAAAGCTGCAGACACAAAGGAGAGAAACAACTAGTGAAGTTGGAGGGTGAAGGTGATCAATGCACAGATACTGGCAAAATTGAAGCAGAGACAGAAAGAATAACACACACATTTCTTCTGAAGTGATGAAGCAGGTCACTATCTGTACAAAAGCAGGCTGTACCTGATACCAACAGCTCCCCTTCATGCAGGTTAGATTAAAAGCCCCAGTAGAACTCTAAAATTGCCCTTACCTCCTTCTTTACAATCTATAACACTGTTAACCTTAAGCTAAATGAATCAGCACTTGCTGACTTCTTTATCCTAATTCCTTCGTTTTCCATCTTCGGTTATTTCCTGTGTTGTGGACTTGTCTTCTTTGAATTTCTCTGCAATAATTATAATTGATTTGTTCAAGTTTTAATAACAGAATGGCAATTATAATTATCAGCAAAGGTAACAGTGCTTAAAAAAACTTCTTTGGTTATGTACTTAATGAGAGCACTTAAAAAACAGAAAAAAATCTCTGTTTGAAGTAAAACGTTTTCGCTGCGCATTCAACAAATGAATAGAAGCTTGAAACTATTATTCGAAAGATTTGCATGTGTTGCTAAATAAATACTAGCAATGAATGTAGAATGCTCAATCAATTGTAATTAGAATTGGATTGCCACTATACATATCTTGCTGGATGTGACAGGTGGAGCCCACAGCCAAACAGCTCAATGACAAAAAAAAATCTCAGTTGAAACAAAAGGAATGCTGAATACAAGTCTCTCTGATCAATTAAACATGAATAAATTGTAAGGACAATTTTCTGAATATTTAACAGCTGGAGGTGATCTTGTTTCTTGTGTAAAGGTTTACCACCTACAGTCTGTGCAATTCCCCTGAGCACTGATATGTCAAATCTCACTCCTTGACTGTGTTGAATATAATTCATCTTTGTGGGAAATGAAAATGCCTGAAATAAAACCTGCACTGCATAGGTATAAATACGTGATGATAGTGCTAAATACTTTCACTGTTTAAACAGTGCAGCTCATTACTGCCTTTGTAAATTAATACACTTAACCTCGTATGTTATTCAGTTATAGAAAACAATTGCTGGTACCTTTAGAAGAGTATTCTAGGATAAATTGCAGCATAATATGGTGAGCAGCCCTTAGTCAAACTGAACCAATGAAGTGATCAGTTTGTAGTTGCTGCCATAGATGTTTTGCCAGTGATAGATGGGCAGACTGTCAAATATATCCTGGTGACGTTCCTGTGCGATCGGGCAGGATCCTTTTGTTTTGCATCCTGTGACTTAGGGAATTCAACGATAGTGGCAAGTCCCACACCCACCGGACGAACTTCCCCCCACACACCAACCTAATTATCCAACCCAGCTTTGTTGGCACTTGTGACCCCCAGTTCCACTTAACTGCACTCTAGACCCTCTTACTTGCTGTAGCTCTGGAAAATGCTGTTATCTTAGAAGTGGTCACTGTTCCTGGTAGGACTGAAGAGCTATTTGATCGACTGGAAGTATTTAGTGGTGCGCTATCCTTTCTTTCAGAGGAAAAAGCCATAACTATGGGTAATCTCTTGGTTGAACCATGTAAAAATCTGCTCACTGACTGGCAGAGATGGGGTTTCATTTAAATTTCTGGCTGGTGGGTGGGGGTATCACCACACAATGAGACCGTGACCTCCATAACAATGGAACCTGTTGGTTTTCTAATGGACTGGTAGTAAATCACACCAATTGCCAGAAAGGCTGTTTGCAGATACTGACCTTAACTGGTAAGTGAAGGCATGCAAAGAAAAACCTTCTGACAATGTTGTGATGGGAAATTTAGAAATTAAGGTAATGTGGCTGTTCAATTGCCGTGTTCAAGAGGGCATTGGATGTATATTTGTATCAAAACAGTGTACAAAGGTATAAGGATAAAGAAAGAGATTGGCACGACGTAATGATGCTCCTTTGAAGAGTCAGCACGGGCATAATAGCCTCCTTCTGCACCACAGCAATTCTGTGATTCATTAATTACTAACTTGGTCTCTTACCTGCTTTATCTTTTGGTTAAAGCTGTGAACTCCAAACTTTTCATTCTTGAATTTCAGACAGCTGAGGAGAGGAATTAACTCTCTTTCTTTCAACCAGACCTCAGTTGGTTCTAACAAATAGTTTTATTTCTTTTAGCTCACATTTATATTGTACACCAATTAAGAAAGTACTTATTAGATCAAAATGAAAAAAAGCCAATTTAAAGTTTCCTTGAGTGAAAGAAAAGGAACTGTATTACCTTCTAACCCAGAGGAAAAGTAATAAAATGGTCACATCAAATATGTACACTAATAGAGGTAATAATCATTTTGGGGAAGTGTCTACTAGACAATCTGGAAAATAAAAGTTGCACATTTTCTAAATCTTTAAAGTCCTTGAGGGGATAACTTTTTAACCTGAACTTCCAACTCAAATGTTACCTTGTATCCTCAGCACAAGATACCCTTGTGTTCTCTTCGAATGGTTATTTTTCCAATTTACTTTTTCACAGGATTCTGTTTCTGAAGTGCTGAGGAAAACAAGTGGGCAGAGAGAGACCGAGAGAGAGGTAGTTGTCTAGTTCATTACAAAATCCGTTGTGACCTGTCTCTCTGCTGTTGAAAAGCAGTTGCTGAAATATAGTTTCATGTGCATTCCTGTGTTTCTAAACTATTTAACTGGAATACGAGTCTTCTCTTTCATGTAAAACTGTGAATTAAAACAGGCATTGTGAATATCTTGACATTTACTTAGTTGCCTGGTTTCAATGTCTTCAGATAAAATGGTGATTTAAGTGCAGGACATTTTGATTGGATAAGTACATGAATAGGAAATGTTTGGGGGAACGTAGGCCGGGAGCAGGCAGGTGGTACTAATTTAGTTTGGGATTATGCTCGTCATGGGCTGGTTGGACCAAAGAGTCAGTCTCCGTTTTGTATGATTATACGTTTCTATGTTTCCTGAAGCTTGCCTCAATATTTGGTCAGGTGACCAATGCAGCTATTTTAGTTCCATGGTTCTTCCTTTTAAAAAGCGTCTTAATCAATGAAAATTCTTGACTATAAAAATCAGATGATGGGAGGTAAAATTCAATAGCCCATACTTCCTACTAGTGTAACACATGTTTTTAAACCCTTTTAAGGCCTCACTCCTCCCTATCACTATAACCTTCTTGATCCTTACCACTTTGATCAAATTTCTGAACCATCTATGCTTACAATTACCTGATGGAATTTGGAATGAAATTTTATGTATTGCGCTCCTCTAGATTATTTCATTACATTAACAGCACCATAAAAACATAATTTTCTGTAGTTGGTAAGGAAAAGCTTGTTGAGTACTAAGGCAAGGGTTTTTTTCAACAAACAATATGTTTGTTGTGCCCACTCTTGTTCATTAGGCTTGAAAACGCTACTGGAGATCTTCCCTGCTGAAGAGGAGAATTGGATTCGAATTTTATCCAATAGCAAATGGGATTTTCTTTTCATAAACAACAGCTGTCACAATGGGAATCCAGCAAACACAGTTGGAAATACTTTTAAACTTAATATTAGTTTTACAACCCAGAGAAAAGCCTGTACCACAGCTTCAATTGTGTTATTTTCTCTATCAATATTTTTGACAATCATTTGCAACTATTCTTTTTTATTTGAGAAAGGAGTTGTTATGAACTCTTGAGGAGGGAAAAGGATAAATTGAGTTCCTTCTTTCTAACATCTTGTCCCCTTTGTTGGACAACAACAAATACTGCAAAGTCTTTTAGCATGCAGATACATCATACTTCAGCTAAAATGCACATTAAAATCACTACATTAGAATTAAAGAGCCATTTGCAATGTTCTCTCAAATGAAAGCATGAGCCATTTTATTATTTTTTAACTTGAAAATAAATAATAGAAGCTAACAACAGATGTACACACATGTGAACACAGAAATAAAATTTAAATAGGAGAAATAGGGTCTGAAAGAGTAAAGGTAATGCCATTTTAAGTCTTTTGTCCTTGAGCTGTTTGATTTCAATTGAAGACCAGCATTGTTTAATCTTTGAGATAGTAAGAACTGCTGATGCTAGAGTCAGACATAATTCCACACTGTATTGTTTAATCTTTGACTTGTACTCTCACAGGGCAATCTGAAGACTGATTTGGGTTCTAGGTGAATCTATTCTTTCCAATTTGCTATTTTCATGAGACACTGTTTACAAGATGATGAGGAGGACACATAAGAGAAAGATACTTACGTAAGAACATAAGAACTAGGAGCAGGAGTAGGCCTTCTGGCCCTTCGAGCCTGCTCCACCATTCAACAAGATCATGGCTGATCTTTTCGTGGACTCAGATCCACTTACTCACGCTCTCACCGTATCCCTTAATTCCTTTATTGTTCAAAAAAAATCTACCTTAGCTTTAAAACCATTTACTGAAGCAGCGTCAACTACTTCACTTGGCAAGGAATTCCACAGATTAACAACCCTCTGGGTGAAGAAGTTCCTTCTCAATTCAGTCCTAAATCTGCTCCCTCTAATCTTGAGGCTGTGCCCTCTTGTCCAAGCTTCACCTGCCAGTGGAAACATCCTCTCTACTTCTATCTTATTTATTCACTTCATAATTTTATATGTTTCTATAAAATCCCCCCTCAATCTTCTGAATTCCAATGAATATAATCCCAATCTACTCAGTTTCTCCTCATAAGCCAACCCCCTCAACTCCGGAATCAACCGAGTGAACCTTCTCTGCACTCCCTCCAGTGCCAATACATCCTTTCTCAAATAAGGAGACCAAAACTGCGCACAGTACTCCAGGTGCTGTACAGCACCTTGTACAGCTGCAACATAACCTCTCTGCTTTTAAACTCAATCCCTTTAGCAATGAAGGACAAAATTCCATTTGCCTTCCTAATTACTTGTTGTACCTGCAGACCAACCTTATGTGATTCATGCACAAGGACACCCAGGTCCTTCTGCATAGCAGCATGCTGCAACTTTTTACCATTCAAGTAATAATCCTTTTTACTATTACTCCTACCAAAATGTATGGCTTCACATTTATTTACATTGTATTCCATCTGCCAGACCGTTGCCCACTCACTCAATGTATCTATGTTCCTCTGCAAAGTTTCACAGTCCTCTGCACATTTTGCTCTGCCACTCATCTTAGTGTCATCTGCAAACTTTGACACCCTACACGTGGTGCCCAACTCCAAATCATCTATATAAATTGTAAATAGTTGCGGTCCCAACACTGATCCCTGAGGCACATCACTAGTCACTGATTGCCAGCCAGAATAGCACTCATTTATCCCCACTCTTTGTTTCCTATCAGTCAACAAATCCTCTATTCATACTAATACTTTACGCATAACGCCATGCATCCTTATCTTATGCAGCAGCCTCTTGTGCGGCCTTGTGCGGCCTCTTGTCAAAGGCCTTTTGGAAATCTAGGTACACGACATCTACTGGGCCCCCATTGTCCACCTTGCTCGTAATGTCTTCGTAGAATTCCAAAAGATTTGTCAAGCATGACCTGTCCTTCATGAACCCATGCTGCGTTTGCCCAACGGGACAATTTCTATCAAGATGCCTTGCTGTTTCTTCCTTCATATTAGACTCAAGCATCTTCCCCACTGCAGAGGTTAAGCTAACCGATCTATAATTCCCCATCTTTTGTCTACCTCCCTTTTAAACAGTGGCGTCACATTTTCTGTTTTCCAGTCTGCTGGGACTGCCCCAGAGTCCAGCGAATTTTGGAAAATTACGGCCAGTGCACCTGCTATTTCTCCCACCATCTCTTTCAGTACCCTGGGACGCATTCCATCAGGGCCAGGAGACTTATCAAGCCTTAGCTCCATTAGCTTTCCCAGCACTACCTCTTCTGTAATAATGATTGCTTCCGGGTCCTCACCTACCTTCGTCTCTTTGTCAATTACTGGCATGTTATTAGTGTCCTCCACTGTGAAGACCGATGCAAAATACCTATTCAATGCCTCAGCCATATCATCATATCCCATAACTAGATTCCCCTTCTCATCCTCGAAAGGGCCAACGTTTACTTTAGCCACTCTTTTTCGTTTTATATATTTATAGAAACTTTTGTTATCTGTCTTTATATTCTGTGCTAGTTTTTTCTCATGTTCTATCCTACTTTCCTTTATAACTCTTCTTGTGGCTTTCTGTTGACCTTTAAAGTTTTCCCAATCTTCTACTTTCAAGCTTTTATTGGCCACTTTGTGTGCCTTCTCTTTCAATTTGATAGCCTCCCTAATTTCCTTAGACACCCATGGCAGATTACTCTTTTTCTTACAGTCCTTCCTTTTCACTGGAATATGCTTTTGCTGAGCATTTTGAAAAATTGCTTTGAAAATCCTCCACTGCTCGTCAACTGTCCCACCATAAAATCTTTGTTTCCAGTCTACTTTAGCCAAGTCCTCCCTCATTCTATTGTAGTCCCCCTTGTTCAAGCACAGGACTCTGGTATTGGATTTTATCTTCACACTCTCCATCAGTATTCTAAATTCAACCATACTGTGATCACTCCTTCCAAGAGGATCCCTAACTGTGAGGTCATTAATTATTCCTGTCTCATTACACAGGACCAGATCTTGAATAGCTTGCTCCCTCGTTGGTTCCATTACATGCTGTTCAAGAAAACTGTCACGGATACACTCAACGAACTCATCCTCAAGGCTACCCTGACCAAGCTGGTTCGACCAATCTACATGTAGATTAAAATCCCCCACAATAATTGCTGTACCATTTTTACAGGCATTAGTTATTTCTTTGTTTATTGCCCGCCCCAATGTGATGTTATTATTTGGTGGCCTATAGACTACGCCTATCAGTGACTTTTTCCTCTTAGAATTTCTAATTTCCACCCAAATGGATTCAACCTCATTCTCCATGGAACCTATATCATCTCTCAGCACCGCCCTGATGTCGTCCTTGAATATCAGAGCTACACCACCTCCCTTACCTTCCTGTCTGTCCTTCCTGATAGTCTGGTACTCCTAGATATTTAACTCCCAGTCGTGAGCACCCCGTAACCACGTCTCCGTAATGTCTACCAAATCATATTCATTCGCGATGATTTGTGCCGTTAACTCATCAACCTTGTTACGAATGCTACGAGCATTCAGGTAAAGTGCCTTTATGCTAGCTTTCTTACCCTCATGATTTCCAACATCTCTAATAATATCTCCTGAGTTATCCTTCCTTTTTGCTTCCTTCATAGTCTGCCTTGAACTTAAACCCTCCTGCATACATGCTAACCTGCTGCTTACCTTTTTATTTACCATCATACTCCCTGTCATTTTCCCTTTCCCTTTCCCCCAACTCACTAGTTTAAAGTCCTAGCGACCATCCTATTTATCCTTTTCGCTAGAACACTGGTTCCAGATCAGTTCAGATGGAGACCGTCCCATCGGTACACATCCCTCCGGTTCCAAAACTGATGCCAATGTCCCATGAAATGGAACCTCTCTTTCCCACACCATTCCCTTAGCCATGTGTTTACTTCCCTAATTTTCTTATTCCTAAGCCAATTTGTACGTGGCTCGGGCAATAATCTGAAGATTATGACTTTCATGGACCTGTTCCTTAATTTCGTTCCTCGTGCTTGATAATCCCCAAACAGGTCCTCCATCCTAGCCTTGCCTATGTTGTCAGTCCCAAAGTGGACCATAACAACTGGATCCTCCCTCTCCCGCTCCAATATCCTTTCAAGCCGGTCAGAGATGTCCTGCACCCTGGCACCGGGCAGGCAACACACCATGCGGGACTCCCGATCCGGCTTGCAAAGGATACTATCTATCCCCCTAACTATAGAATCCCCTCTAACTACCACTTGTCTTTTGGCTCCCCCCTCTTGAATGGCCTTCTGCACCACGGTGCCGTGGTGAGCTGGCTCATCC
>JAHRHZ010000009.1:21903907-21971613 GCA_024137785.1 Ginglymostoma cirratum | reverse complement strand
ACTAACTGAATTTGAATTACTTAATCTACCAGGTGTGACTGCCTCCTGAAACAAAGCATCCAGGTAACTCTCCCCCTCCCGGATGTGCCGCAGTGTTTGAAGCTCAGATTCCAGATCCTCAACTCTGAGCCAGAGTTCTTCCAGCAGCCAACACTTGCTGCAGATGTGGTCACTGCCGTTCACAATGGGATCAGCCAGCTTCCACATCATTACAGCTACAGCACATCACCTCCCCAGCCATCTCTACTTAATTAATTACTTTATATAAATTTATGACTTAAATACTTCTTATTACTTCTTTGTTATGGTCTTTTCCAAATAACCAATTAATAGTTCAATAATGAAAAAAGAAAGTAAATTTTCATCCAAGTACACTGTACAGAAGAAATAGAAAAAAAACCAGAAAAGCTTTACCTTACCGATGCACCACAAAGTCCCTTTTTTTTTGGTTAGAGGAGGAGGATGGGTGGGAGACACTACACGTGTAGTGTCTCAGGTTCAGGCGCTGCCCAAATATATTCCCGGCAGCCCTCTGGTCCTCGCTGTCGCCTCTTCCTCTGCTGCTGCAAATGGAGGCCACTGACGCTCGAGGTAAGCCCTTTAAGAGGGAAACTTACCTTCCCGGCAGCCCCCTGGTCCTTGCTGTCGCCTCTCCCTCTGCTGCTGCTTCCAGTCAATGCCATTAGCAATCCATATTTATTTTTCTCTTCTGCTGCTCAAAAGCCTTTACTGAAATAAGGTGTATTTGTCTATGCTCAAGCTTCATCCCATTGTCTCTCCAAGCTGGATACTGTGCAGGCATCTTTTCATGTCCAACATAGGCAACATATCAAGAATGTACAAATTTAAACAGGAGATGCTAGCCTCTTTGGAGAGAAATCAGAGTTAACATTTTGAGCCCAGTGACTGTTCTTCAAGAACTAAATAGGGTCACTGGGCTCAAAACGTTAACTCTGCTTTCTATCCACACATACTGCCAGATCTTTATGTTTCTGCAGCAATTTCTGGGTTGTTTTTCTTATTTTTATGAAACTATTTCTACAAACTTTGGCAATTGGAAGTTACTTATGTATCAGACATTTGTTGATAAATAGAATTAAGAATGACATGCAACTGTAATCTTATATGTTTAATGTTGCAAAAATACATTTTAAAAATTTAAGAATAGTAGTTATACTAAACAAATATTGCTTACTCCAATTTCAAGGATAAATGTCAACTTCACACCAAAAATTTGGCGTCCTTTTACTTAGAAAATTCTGATTGCATTTAATTGCATTTATACTTGTTTCTAGATTTCAGACATTTTCCCTACTTTAGCTATATTGTATTATTTTTGTAACATTTGGTTGGATTTCATAGTCAGCTGCAAAGAAAGTTGTGCTGGAAAATTTAGCAATTGCTGTTGCAAGAACTTCAACTTTCTTAGCCTGCAGTGCATCATAGTTAGATAAGAAACGACGGTCTACAGCTAGATTGAAGTCATCAAGCTGTCCAAGCAAACAGAAGGTGAAATTTGAACAAACAGCAAAAAATGTTAATGAATTTAAAAATCTATTTAAAAAGCATCTTGTAAATAATTATAATTCAAGCATTTAATAAAACTTCTCAAATATGAAATAACTTTTTTCAGGGCCAGAACAGTTGTTCAGCTGTACTTACCACTTAGTTCATGATCAAAAACCCAGCTGCACCTCATTGAATAAACTTTTTTTCAAAAGAAAGAACTTTCTAACAGTGAGATGGTAACAATACAGCCATGGGTCATGTGTGTTCTCAGAGTAGTCCATAAAACTTAAAAGTACATACCTGTCTCATAAGCTTTTAAAATGCTTCAATTTGGAAATAAAAGTCAACAATCAACATTATTCCTCAAAGAAGATAAAAGGTTAATCAATTTCACAATTATTACTGAAAAGTATAAGAAAAACACAACTTTTCACAAAACAGAAATACAAATATTAAAAATAGATGCGTATAAAAAAATTTATAACATGAAAGTAAGACCTGTCTTAATTTTCATTCTACCCTATCGCTTGTTTGAATATTTACATTTTGGAGCGAAATGGCTTAAAAGCTCACTGTCATAATTCCATAGCTGTGGTGGCTTCTGTAGTCAAGTAGTTTGAGTTTCTCTTTGTAGGTAAATACTAGAAGTAGAACAATTCAGATTGTGAGTTAACGCCCCTTCTCTTTATTGGTTTTGCTGGAATGATACATTAAAAACTACTTGAAATCCTTCTCAGCAGAAGAGAGGCATGTTGTCTGGGTACTGTTTTCTTAGCAGTTACCAATGTTTGAGAGAAAACCGGCCAGTCTTATGGTGGCTGGAGCTGTCTTCACACAGTCTCTGCATACTCAATAAATATGTCGTCCAATTTTTAATTAAAGCCAAACAAAATGGCTGTTGATGTAAACTTTGATCAATCGTTGTTCCATTAAGCAAAGCCCATTTTGTTGGAATTCCCTGTGATATGCCTCTAGTCTCCTGTTCATCAGTACAGAAGCCTTTATGTCTCTGAATCTCTTGAGGTTTCAGTGGACAGTCCTGGAATTGTTTGAAGTTGTTAATGACCTTTCATGATTGACTCTTAATCGGGTCTGTCTACTTCTGGCTGCAAGGAATTAGCGAGCAGTCATGTGACTTCTGGGAGTCAACTTGTAAGTTCCCATGTCCATTTCTAGAAATACAGGTTAGCCTCCTGAATAAAATCACATACTTGTGACAGCTGAAAAGGAAAAGTTGCCAGCTGGCCTATTGATTTCACTGATTTTTGGTCTGGGACATCTCCACAGCATGGTCTCTGGTGCAGCAATGAACAACACACCACAGCAAAAGGATTTCTGTATTAAACGTGCTTGCACTCATTCCTGAATGTGTAGCCTGTTTGCAACAAAACTGTTGCAAATGTAATTCCTATTGGAAACCAATATGATTTCTAGTGGGGCCGAATTATTAAATTTCTTACACATACAGGTTTAATTATTTTTTTAAATATACTTCCATACAAATTACCAGGACATTAACAGGGGTAATGTTCTTAGGCACAGAATGTTGAGCATCACTGTCCCAATTATGACTAAGGATTTCAGTACAAATCCAGGACTGAACTTTACTCTGTTAAATAATTCAGTTCTCCTCCCCTTTGAAATACAGGGAGACATTCTAATATTGAGAGCAATTTTCAACTTTGTTGCCTGGATGGTAATGTGCACGAGTGGACTGAATGTTCATAATAAAGCTGAATGAAACTTTAGTTTTGTTTTTATTTAGATAGGATGAAAATTGAGTGAATACTGAAACGGACGAGCAATCTAGACTGTGATATTGAAAACTATCCTTGTAGTTCATACCATAACTTGACAACTATGCATATATGACAACCTTATAAATGATTGACGACAATTGTTTATGTTTGGGATTTGTTTTGCTTTTTTTGCAAAGAAAAACAGGATTTTACATTATGCCTCACAGCTGGTGTACAATAACCTATTAAGAGACGAGATCATGATATCATCACTGCATCATGCATTTATGATGGTATGAAGGTCCCAGCCCCTTACTGAGGCCACTTGCAGCGTGACACCTGAGGGCAGTGTACTACAATTTGTAATCAAATTGCTTAATATTAGCCCAGACATGGCAACTTGCCTATAAGAGTAATACACATAGATACCAGAAGCTGTATGAAATATATACTGAGTCTTTCAGCCGTGTGTGGCCCATGGCTATGGATGTAAACATAAATGTGGCCTCATCAGGAAGAACTACCCTTCTAAATATAAATAAAAAGATCCCTCCCTGCATCTATTGTGAGAGTAGATCAGCTCAAAATCCAGGTCTTTGATCCTAGAATCTGGTTTGAACTAAGTCATCTCTGGTGTCTTGGGCTTGACAGTGCATTTGCCGGCTGTGCTTTCTTGGCCTTTCCTCATGGTATTGCCCTCACCTTCTTCTTCATTCTTGGGAGATTGCTATGGTAAATTGCCCCACAGTGTCCAGGCCTGTGTAGGCTAGTTGGGATAGCTGACAAAATATAGGGTGACAGGGATGTTGTTCGGAGTGTCTGCACAGACTCGATGGGCCGAATGGTCCCTTGTTACTCTGTAGGAATTCTATGATTCTACTGTCATTCCCAACATTTTTCCTGAATCCATGACAAGCTTTTGTTTGACTCCAGTTATAAAGTGAATAGCACGTTGCAATGCTGTGGGGCCTGGGTTACACAACAATATTCTGTTGGAGTGGTCCATGCATCAAAACGCTTCTTAAATTTCCTCATCAGTATCATGCTGGATGCATACATGAGTTGAGGATTGGGAACTGCCACAGTGAATGTTCCATGAAATTATCTGCTGGCATAGAAATTCAGAACAATTGTAACCTTGAATGCAATTTGGATGGAATTGCAATCTTGTCTTTCTGAGCACAAGTTCTTCTCCAGCAGGTGACACAGATAGGAGGTGATGACCTAGGACATCCATCATCAGCACTTTTTTTCAAAGAATTGAAGAAAATGACAGCACTGCGTGTACATCTGGCCACTCAATATGTCTTCATGGTGGACCTTCTCTTTGCTACTTCTCCCACCAAAGGTTATGTGGCAGCTTCTGTTAGGCTAACTGACAAAGTACGACTTGCTCTCTTCATCGACATTGCTTCTGGAGTTGCAAAGCAGCCACAATATCTCCAGCCACAGCAATCCTCCTGTAAGATCCATGAGTGAATAATATGTGGGGAATGTCGGAAAGATGACGCAAATTTATTGAAGGAGCTCTTTATCCTTCATATCCATCGCAACGCAGCCTCAAGTGCTGCCCTCACACGTTATGGCATGGATGCTTAATGGAATAGAATAGCCTTTATTGTCACATGCACTCGCATGATTGCAATTAAAAGTTTGTAAAGTCACCTCTTGGCGCCATCTTAGGTATTGGGTGCAGATACTATAAGTGTCACAAAACTGAAATAGTAAAAAAAAACGATTAGGAATACAGATTTTAAAAGTTCAGAATGAGATTAAAAATAGTCAAGTTATCGTTCTTTACTAAAAAGGAATCCGTGTCCGTTGGGCTTCAGAATATGAGGACACGCTGCCTCCACATGCTGGCCTCTGTCCAGGATTCGCTCTGGGCTCCAACTGCGACTCGCTCTGCTCCTGCTCTGGGAATTAGCCCACAACTTGCTCTGTTCCCCACTCCAGGACACAGCCCGTTACTCAGCCCACATATGTTTTGCTGCCAATCGAGGCTCCGGCTGCGACTCACGCTGGTCCCCATACCAGGACCTTGTCCATGACTCGCACTGCACCCCACACCAGGACCTTGTCCATGACTCGCACTGTTCCCCACTCCAGGGCATGGCCCATGAATCGCACTGCTTCCCACACCAGGACCTGGTGCATGACTCACACTCCTCCCCACACCAGGACCTGGTCCATGACTCACACTGTTCCGCACTCCAGGACTTGGCCTCAGACTTGGACCACACTTGCTCTGTTGCTGCTCCCAGCTCCAGCCCGTGACTCGCTCTACACATGCTCCAGGACTCAGCCCACATTATCTGCTCTTGCCCAGGTTCCAGACACGACTCATTTCCCTTCGTCTTGCTTCCATTCTCCGGGCAGAGTGGGGTAGTTTAAGAAGTTAAATGTTGGTGGGGGCGTGGGGAGAAAAATTGCCACAAAGAGGGAAAAATAGGCAAGAAGAAGGAAAAGGAACTGGTGAGCAGAGGAACTCCGACGAGAGAGTCTAACTCTGCCGCCATCTCTTTAAAAATGGAGTTCATGGTAATTCCTCGTTAAGGAGCTCTGAAATATCACACCATATCCTCTAGTGCATTGTACAACCAATGCTTCCATGCTACATTGGGAGTAGAATCACCAAGTTGCTGCCATGATAGGCCCAAACCTGCTTCTGAGTCCGGAACATTCACCTATCCCATGTTCTCTTCTGGTACTGTGCCTGTTGTTCCTGTGACATTTCAGCTTCCTGCTTTTGTTCAGCCCTGTATATAATGACTTGTATAACTGTTCACCTCTAAAACCCATAACTTTGGAAATTCCCATTTAGATTTTGGCCTTTCACTGGATCAAAGTCTTAGAATTCCTACCCTAACAACATTGTGGGTCTACCTTTAGCACAGGGAATGCAGCGTTTCACAAAGGCAGCTCACCACCACCTTATTGAGGGCAACGAGGGGCAGGCAATAAATGCAGGCCCAGCTAGCGACATGCAAGTCTCATGAAAGAATGAAAACAAGCTCTCTACATATAAAAGATGAAATGATAGGTACTGCAGATGCTGGAGAATCCAAGATAACAAGGTGTGGGGCTGGATGAACATAGCAGGTCAAACAGCATCATAGGAGCAGGAAAGCTTGACGTTTCGGGCCGAGATCCTTCATCAGAAATAGCGGAGGGGAAGAGGGTTCTGAAATAACTAGGGAGAGAGGGGGAGGCGGATAGAGGATGGAAAGAGGAGAGGATAGGTGGAGAGGAGGCAGAAAAGTTGAAGAGGCGGGGATGGAGCCAGTAAAGGTGAGTGTAGGTAGGGGGGTAGGGAGGAGATAGGTC
Organism: Ginglymostoma cirratum; assembly: GCA_024137785.1. NCBI lineage: Eukaryota > Metazoa > Chordata > Chondrichthyes > Orectolobiformes > Ginglymostomatidae > Ginglymostoma > Ginglymostoma cirratum. Next base: position 21,965,038 of record JAHRHZ010000009.1, on the reverse strand, counting down.
AGTCTAGAGAGGACGGACAGGTCAAGGGAGCGGGATGAGGTTAGTAGATAGGAGATGGGGGTGGGGCTTGAGGTGGGAGGAGGGGATAGGTGAGAGGAAAAACAGGTTAGGGAGGTGGAGATGAGCTGGGCTGGTTTTGGGGTGCGGTTGGGGGAGGGGAGATTTTGAAGTTTGTGAAATCCACATTGATGCCATTGGGCTGCAGGGTTCCCAGGCTGAATATGATTTGCTGTTCCTGCAGCCTTCGGGTGGCATCACTGTGGCGTTGCGGGAGGCCCAGGATGGACATGTCGTCTGAGGAATGGGAGGGGGTGTTGAAATGGTTCGCGACTGGGAGGTGCAGTTGTTTGTTGCGAACTGAGCGCAGGTGTTCTGCAAAGCGGTCCCCAAGCCTCCGCTTGGTTTCCCCGATGTAGAGGAAGCCACAACGGGTACAGCGGATGCAGTGTACCACATTGGCAGATGTGCAGGTGAACATCTGCCTGATGTGGAAAGTCTTCTTGGGGCCTGGGATTGGAGTGAGGGAGGAGGTGTCGGGGCAGGTGTAGCACTTCCTGCGGTTACAAGGAAAAGTGCCGGGTGTGGTGGGGCTGGAGGGGAGTGTGGAGCGGACAAGGGAGTCGCGAAGGGAGTGGACCCTCCGGAAAGCAGTTAAGGGTGGGGAGGGAAAAATGTCTTTGGTGGTGGGGTCTGATTGCAGATGGCGGAAGTGTCGGAGGATGATGCATTGGATCCGGAGGTTGGTGGGGTGGTACGTGAGGACAAGGTGAATTTTTTTTGGTTATTATTGCGGGGACGGGGTGTGAGGGATGAGTTGCGGGAAATGCGGGAGACACGGTCAAGGGCGTTCTCGACCACTGTGGGGGTGAGGTTGCGGTCCTTGAAGAATGAGGACATCTGAGATGTATGCGAGTGGAATGTCTCATCCTGGGAGCAGATGCGGCGGAGGCGAAGGAATTGGGAATAGGGGATGGCATTTTTGCAGGAAGGTGGGTGGGAGGAGGTGTATTCCAGGTAGCTGTGGGAGTCAGTGGGCTTGAAATGGACATCGGTTTCTAGGTAGTTACCCGAGATGGAGACAGAGAGGTCCAGGAAGGAGAGAGAAGTGTTGGAGATGGTCCAGGTGAACTTCAGGTTGGGGTGGAAGGTGTTGGTGAAGTGGATGAACTGTTCGAGCTCCTCGTGGGAGCACAAGGCGGCGCCGATACAGTCGTCAATGTAACGGAGGAAGAGGTGGGGTTTAGGGCCAGTGTAGGTACGGAAGAGGGATTGTTCCACGTAACCTACAAAGAGGCAGGCATAGCTTGGGCCCATGCGGGTACCCATGGCCACCCCCTTTGTTTGGATTTCACAAGCCTCAAAATCTCCCCTTCCCCAACCGCATCCCAAAACCAGCCCAGCTCATCTCCGCCTCCCGAACCTGTCCTTCCTCTCACCTATCCCCTCCTCCCACCTCAAGCCCCACCCCCATCTCCTATCTACTAACCTCATCCCGCTCCCTTGACCTGTCCGTCCTCCCTAGACTGACCTATCTCCTCCCTACCTCCCCACCTACACTCACCCTTCCTGGCTCCATCCCCGCCTCTTTGACTTGTCTGTCTCCTCTCCATCTATCCTCTCCTCTATCCATCTTCTATCCGCCTCCCCCTCTCTCCCTATTTATTTCAGAACCCTCTTCCCCTCCCCCATTTCTGATAAAGGGTCTAGGCCTGAAACATCAAGCTTTCCTGCTCCTATGATGCTGCTTGACCTGCTGTGTTCATCCAGCTCCATACCTTGTTATCTCCACATGTAAAGGTCAGTTGCCACGACTATCCCTTATGGATTGACTTATTGAGACAGCCCTGACTAACCATAGATTAAGCCCTGAAATGATATCTCCACAGCAACCAAACTGACCCATGTGTAATTCTTGGACTGCTTCCACTTAACCTGCAAAATTGTCCATGCTCAATCCCTGGACTCTGATAGGAGAAAGCACCTGGCTGACATTTGCCAATACTCTTGAGTGGTATAGGTCCCCTCGCAGAACTGACTGGTGTTACTTCTGAGATAGTCGGAACTGCAGATGCTGGAGAATCTGAGATAACAAGGTGTAGAGCTGGATGAACACAGCAGGCCGAGCAGGAAGGCTGACGTTTCGGGCCTAGACCCTTCTTTCTGAATGTTCATCCCGCTCTACATCTGGTGTTACTTCTACTGACTGCAATCGCCATCACCCTACTAAGAGACTGATCCAATTTGTCATTCACACACGATCATTTGCTTGAACTGCTGGCACATGCTATGGGTGAGACGTTGGTGTTGTGAAGTTGTCTGCTCAGTATTGCTCACCGTGACAAGTTGCCTACCTGTCCCTCTGTTCTGAAAATTAACACAAGGGTTGGCAGTCTGAAACTGACTAGTAAAGACCTGATGTGTGAATAAAATAACACATGTCACACAGAAGTTGACAGCCCGTAAGTCAGTAAGTATGCGTTAAAAAGCAACATGAAGGATACAGGGATAACAAGGTGTAGAGCTGGATGAACACAGCAGGCCAAGCAGCATCAAAGGAGCAGGAAGGCTGACGTTTCGGGCCTTGACCCTTCTTCAGAAATTGGTCTAGGCCTGAAACGTCAGCCTTCCTGCTCCTCTGATGCTGCTTGGCCTGCTGTGTTCATCCAGCTCTACACCCTATTATCTCAGATTCTCCAGCATCTGCAGTTCCTACTATCTATGAAGGATACAGGGCCTGGCAGTCTCCAATAACTGCAAAAGTGAGTGAGTGCTAAGGAAGCCAGCTAAGAGCCATAAGATGCATCTGTTTAGAAATATGAGATTTATCTGTGTGCAAAGTCACCAGGCAGTAGCATGCAGGTCATAGTGTCCTTGAGCTCTAAACTAAAATAATGAAGTCCTAATGTGATATTGGAATGGATACAAGAGAAGGCATAACGATGTGGTGAGGCTGGTGGTTTACTGCTGCCAATCTTCATAATAAACAGTCACATAAAGATGGGAATCATCTACTTAGGCTGCAAAACCCAACAAGATCCTCCAGTGCAGAAGCACAAAGCTGCTACACTGTAAATTGAAGGCCTTCTAAACAACAAGAATAAATAGTCACACTGGGAAGACATGGCATTAGAAATAACATTACCAGTTAGCCTTAATTTCAGAGTTGGGCAAAATTGCATTTGAAATTTTGGAGAATATAATTGTTAAGGGTCAGAACAGCTTTCACATCAGAAGTTGAAGTGTAATGTCATTATTTATGTTCTGTAATTTTTTAAAAATACAGAACATAATTAATGACATTATACTTCATTTCGGATTGAAAGAAACAATGGATGCTTTTGGAGAGGTATTGAATGCCTTTGAAATGACTTAATAACATTATGGAGTAAGAAAAATTTGAAAGGAAAGTGTAGAATCCAGAGGAATCCACAGATAATTTTATTAATTATGTCTAGAAAATAATGGAAAAATGTGACTATAATAATTCAAAATTGGAATTTATAAAATTCAGAATATTTGCAAAAATTGCTAATGAAACTTTGTCAGATTTATTACAGTCCAAAGTGGACTTTCTTTCATCCATTCACAGGATATGAACATTGGTGGCTGAGCCAGCATTTATTTGCAAACAGTAGCTGCTCTTGAGAAGGTGGGAGTGAGCTATCTCCTTGAAATGCTACAGTTCATTTGGTGCAGGCAGACCCACAATAGTGTTAGTTAGGGAGATACAGGATTTTGACCCAGTGAGACTGAAGGAATATAAAAATATTTCTAAGTCAGGATGAGGAGTGTATTGCATTGTGGTGTTCCCATGCCTCTGTTACTCTTTCCTGCCAAATGGTAGTGGCCATGCATTTCTGCAGTGTATCTTGTAGATAGCACACATTGTTGCTACTCAGCATTGGCGGTGAAAGGGATAGATTTTCATCGATGTGATGCCAATCAAATGAGTTGCTTTGTCCTGGATGATGTCAAGTTTCTTCAGTGTTGTTGAAGCAGCACTTATCAAGGTATTTGGAGAGTATTCTATTACATTTCTACCTAAAAAGCGTGCTGGTAACTCGGGAGGTGAGTTATTTGCTGTAGGAATCATAGCCTCTGACCTTCTTTTGTGACGACAGTATTTCCCATCAATGGTAACCCCAAGGACATTTGACTCTAGAGAAAGCCATTCATATTATCTTAGAGCATTCCTAAATCTCACTAATGTCTTCCCAGAAGCATACTGAAGACTTGGTCTCAACCTCAACCTTAAGAAAACTTGAATCCTTTAACAATCTGTTTGAGGTCAAAGTTTGTTCCATTAAGATCAACAGAAAAATTCTCCCAAAAGTGGAACCTTTCCCTGCTTTCTCCTCGAAAGCTGAGATTGATTTGGAGATTCAACTTCACATCCAATCTGCGGACATCACCTTTGGACCCTAATAACGAGTGCCTTCAACAACCATGACATCTGTACCGATATCAAGAGCCTTGTGTTTCAGGCAGTCATCCTTCTGAGTCTGCTATCTGACTTCAAAACATGGACTATATATAGATACCACATTCAGACCCTTGAGAAGTACCATCAATGCTGTTTGAAATGGTTTCTTCACATCAGCTGGGAGGATAGGCATATTAACATCAACACTCTTGAAGCAGTTAATGACAGCTGTATCAAAGCCATGATCATCCTAAAACCTAAAAGATCCTCTGAAGGCTTCCTCATGAAATGCAACATAGATGTCATTAATGAGAGACCCTTGTTTGGAAGAAACCAACTTGGAAGAACCTCCTGTAGGAAGGTACACAATTCTTTGAGAACACCCATCAGCGAGTAGAAGCACAGAAAAGGAACTGGTGAAAATAATGCCAATGATTTCAAGGTCACAGATCACTTTCACCTACTGGAATCACCTGGAAAAAGTAGGTTTGGAGATAAGACTCTAGGATCAGGCTGATCAACCTTGCAAAGACCAATAGAACCCGTGATGAGTGGCATGGAATATCTGAGGTGGACAACCACACTCATTTGCAAGTAATTGCCAATGCCGACAATCCAAAATTTGGAAACAATACAGTCCTGTCCGAAGAGGAGAAGATCAACAGTGACATGCAAGATGAACAGAGTACATTCAATTCTTAAGCTACAAAACCGTAATCGACACAAGTGAAAAACCAATATAGTAAATAGGACAGACACCAGGCATTTAAAGTTTTTAGCAGTGGCATAGAGCAAAGAAGCCTCACATGGACAAAAAGTGCCTAGTGAATAAATATAAATGCTTTATCTGGCATGCAATATGTCACTTTCAGAAAAAAGTAGTGAAGACAAGGTCACATAAAAGCAAGACAAAACCTAGACAAACAAATTAATGGGGTAGGACAACATTCAACAGAAGGAAAATCCAGTGTTCCTAAGTGAAATATATGCTCCAGATCTAGATTTTTGGAAAATTACTATATATTTTAAAGGCCATTTCACAAATTTCAATTGAGACACAGGAGTGAATGTCACAATATTGTCAGAAATCAAACTATGGTTGGGAAAACACAGTCAATACTGCAACTACATGGTCCAGGAGGCAGAGCACTCATACAATAGATGTGCTAAACAACGCTTCAATATGGGGGACACCAAAAGCAGCAAATGTACATGGATTTCATAATCAGGAATAATCAAACTTGAGTAAGAATGTGCAAGATGCTGATGTAACTATTTGGAAGCAAGATTGAGCAGAATGTTTGATGTCCTTATTGTTTGAATCCTTAGTAACAGTGATAGAGGTCATGCCATTCCAGAAGCAATCTTAAATAGTAGAATTAAAGATAGGAACATATTGGTTACACAAAGGACAAGTGAAGATGTCCAAACAAGTCAACAAGTTGAAGCAAAGAGTTTACATAGTTCTGCACATTTTTATAGGGGAATTGGGATTGCTGATACAGACTGGAGATGTTGTATATCCAACTCTGTGGATGCCACCATAGGGAAGGTACTCTGTCACTATTATTGTTGTTTTTTTTCTGGGAGGGAATGACCAATGATTCTAGGTACTTTCACAAAGAAGTGACTAATTTTGGAGATACAATTACTGCAAAGAATAAATTTCCTGTTTCAGGAGATGAGTGCCCTCCTGCAAGTGATTGAAGGTGTTCCAGTTTAGAGGGACATTTTTTTAAGGACAAGAATCAGCGGCTTCCACTCAACAAACTATTAGTCTTCCAAGTCCAAGGAGAACAGATTCTGAGAAAAGAGAGAAACTTTCACAGCATCAGAATTTGTGCATAAGAACATAAGAAATACGAGCAGGAGTAGGCCATCTGGCCCCTTGAGCCTACTCTGCCATTCAAAAAGATGATAGCTGATCTTTTCATGGACTCACCTCCATTTACCCACCCACTCACCATAACCCTTAATTCCTTTATTGGTCAAAAATCTATCTATCTTTGCCTTAAAATTACCCAATGAGGTAGCCTCAACTCCTTCACTGGGCGGAGAATTCCATGGACACGCAACCCTTAAAGAAGTTCCTCCTCAACTCATTCTTAAATCTGCTACCCCTTATTTTGAGGCAAAGGTCCCTTGTTCTAGTTTCACCTGCCAGTGGAAACAACCTCTCTTCTATAAGATCCCCCTTCATTCTTCTAAATTCCAATGAGTAAAGTCCCAGTCTACTCAACCTCTCCTCATAAGCCAACCCTTTCAGTTCTGGAATCAACCTAGTGAACCTCCTCTGCACCCCATCCAGTGGAGTCAGTACAGCCAGAGACTTACAAGTAGGGGCTATATTAGTAAATATAAGTATGCACATAAAAATTATTATATTAATATTATGAAGAAAGCTTGAAGGAAGTGTTCTTTGTGTTGAAAGGGTTAATACTGAAACGTGCCATAAGCATCACCCACAATGATGGACATTTGAGCAGAAGAGCTTCTGATTTCAAGGAAGGAAGTCTTTGAATCCAAGTCCTTTTAACAGTCTCTGTAGCAATGTCTATCATATCATTGCTCAGATGGAAATAAACTATTTTGTGTTCAATGCACAAAGTTTCTTTTAATTAGATCACCAAGTAGATTTTCTCTACTACACTATATCAGGCAGACCGTGGAGGTCATTATTAAGAAAGAGAATGGTGACAGGAAATCTACCACATGGTGATGTGCAAATTCAGTTTATCTGCACATACAGCAAATTGTCTGCAGTAAAGTGCCATTTATAATAATTTTGTATTAATAACATGCACCTTCATTTCATTTTTCTGATTTCTATAATAAACTAAATCATGTCTCCAACTCAAAGAAGATAATTCACTGTAAGAGTAAACATATCAGCATCTGCCATTAGTTAGGCTGAACTTACATATTTAGGTTAATAATTTTTTATGTGACACATTGTTGAAAGTGTGACCTGACAATGTCATGACAAGAGAAGCTAAGCATCTGGGACCTGAGTGAAAAATGCAAACGCAAGTGACCAAAGGATTCAGAAATTAACAGTACAATAATGAGAGGAAAGTTAAATTAGCATGGAAGAATTCAATGGCTCATTGGGTGCAGAAAACAAAATAAAGAGAAGGAAGGGAAGACTAGATTAAGATTGAGAAAAATATAGTAAAAAGAATAACAAAACATTTTCAATTGTTTAAGATCTCAAACAACTAAAACCTGATTTTAAATTGTACTACTTTTGAAATAGTTAATTTCAGTGCCAGAGTCAGTTAGCTGGTTAATTACATTGTGGTGTAACATGACACCACCAATTTGCATTGGATCCTTATATTAGCTGAGGCAGTTGTTGGATTCCTCCCTTTGCCCCATTGTGATGTTATGGCAGGTGCCATGAATAGCAATTCGAAGACAAGGATGGTTCTCCATATATAGAAAAAGAAGTGCAAGAACATTTAGACTGAAATGTGCAAGACACAAATTTCTGGAGTGCGTTTAATTTCTCATGTTGTCCAATATATTTCGATGATAAAACAAACAGTGAGATGCTAATATTTTAAGCTAATTGCAAAGCCAAACATTTCAGATAGCATTTCTGCATCAAACTGTGCATCTGCCCCTTGCATGAAGTTCCAGGAGCATTTGTGCATAAATAACAGCAAACACGGTCAAGTGACAGCAAATTATGGCCTAATAACATCACAATCTTTCTCAAGATTAACGGTACCTTCCTGCAGCTTCATCCTTCATGGAAACAACAATTTGTGGCCCAACTGATTACTCTGTCATTCACTAGACTGTATCTATTCTTGCTCTGTCACTGTCTTTGACACTGACAATCTGACTAGTATTAATACAACTGCCAACATTTCAGTTTACTGCGCATCCAAATGAAACCGTGTTTTGACGTCTTCTGCATTGCAATACATCGGAAGAAGAGTTAATTTTTTTTAAAAAATTAAGTTTTTTTAGAGACAATGATTTGTAAACCAAACCAAATTTAGAGCGGATAATCTGTCATGGCCTGCGACAGCAGCAATCATTCAGGATTTAAAACAACCCTCAGTGTAAGTCATTCCATTATATCGACTCTTAAAACTTCTTTGATTTCGCCCTTGTCATAAAGCTTTCCTTCACAAAGTCGTACTTTGTTTCCAAAAAGACAGATTGATAAGAGCAAAGAGTTCAATATGTCTATCCTACAGAAAAAGTTCCCTGTGCTGCACAGTTATTGGGACATTGACTAACTCAAGACATGAATTGAATAAAAACTGAAAGAGCTGCGGATGCTGCAAATGAGGAACAAAAACAGAAGTTGAGAGAATGCTCATCATATCTGGCAGCATCTGTGAAGGAATAAAACAGAGTTAACACTTTGGGTCCTCAGAACTGAATTGATTATCTGTGCTCCGACCACAAACTCAACATCCTCCTACCCTTTGCAGCATTCTCCATGGCCATTATCTTGGATTGAGCCAGCTCACAACCACTCATAGCAACTTTACTTGGATCATTCAGATTTCTATCCCTTATTACTTACATTCTGCAAGACTTCCCTTACTCAATCCCTCTACCTCATATGCTGCCAAAGTCTTTGCCATTGTGTTTGATGCCACAAAGTCAAATATTTCAAGATTCTCAGGTTTGGTTTGATTTGATTTATTTTAGTAACATGTACCTAAGTACAGAGAAGAGCTTTGTTTTGTGAGCAGTACGGGCAAATCATATCAAGCAAGGACATTGACATGAAAGGCTGCTTCGACAGAGTGGTGCGCAAAGCAACACCAAGATCTTCAAGATTTTCTAGCAATTTCCGTTTTTGTTTCCAAAACTAGAGGGCAAAGTTTTAAGGTGAGAGGAGGGTCCTAAGGGGCAACGTTTTCACACAGAGGGTGGTGTGTGTATGGATTGAGCTGCCAATGGAAGTGGTGAAGGCTGGTACAGTTACAACATTTAAATGGCATCTGAATGGGTATATGAACAGGAAGGGTTTAGAGGGATATGGGCCAAATGCTGGCAAATGGGACTAGATTAATTTAGGATAACTGGTCAGCATGGGCGAGTTGGACCGAAGGGCCTGCTCCCATACTGTGCAGCTCTATGACTCAACATTAACAAGATAAACATTATTTGAAGTTGGAGAGTCCATTCATCAGTTTAGCAAATGGCCAGGAAGAAGCTGTTTTTGAACCTGTGTCTGAGTGTGTGTGCCTGAGTGTCTGTGTGTGTGTGTGTGTGTGTGTGTGTGTGTGTGTGTGTACGCACGTGTGTTCAAACTTCTGTATCTTCTGCCTGATGGAAGAGCTTGTGGGATATATATTAGTTGAATGGGTGTTGCTGGAAAGACCAACTTTTGTTGCTGATCTATGATTCTGCATTAATTTAAATTCCACAGCTAACATCACAGGATTTGAACTCATATCTCCAGAGCATTACTCTGGACATTTGGATTACCATCTCAGTAACATTGCCGTCAGGCTACAGTACCCCAAAGGTGCTTCAGCTCATCCAAAACATTGCTGCCCTTATCTTAGCCTCCATCAAATCTGCTCTTTCCATCACCTCAGCACTCTTGTACCTGAATAATAGCTGTTGTAACTTACAGTTGAACAACCACATTTCTTTCATATTTTATCAGCCAACATTATTCTGGTCGACTTCTTCATGACTAACTTAGGGCTTTGAAAATGTGTTTTCCTTTTCACGAGCCTCTCTGAGCACATGTTCCAACAGGAACAATTTGTAAAGCAGCAAATGGGTAGACAAAATAGTCCCTTAGCAGTTCATGCAGGGCTTTGTCCACATCTTGTTTCTACAAAATAATGCTGAACAGATGAAAGTAAGTTTCCTTGGTGTTCATCCCATCCACCCTCCTTGTGTTTTACAATCCCACAGAAAGTAATTATTTTCTCTGTCTTATGCTCTTGTCTCCTCCACTCATTTTCACATTTATTGTCAAATGATTATTATCATATGGTTACCTCCCTTCTCCTTGTCTCTATGTCTCTCCTTTGCAGATTAATGTGATGGGTATATTTTAAACCTCTTTTACAGTTAATGTCCCTTCTAAGCTCCTTCAATACTTTATGATTGCTTGCAGCTGCCCGTTAGAAATTCTGCCTTACTCCCATCTGGCAAGATAGCAATGATCCATGGCCAAAAGATGCACAATAACAAGTAACAATGTTGATAGTATGAATTCATTTTGTTATCTTTTATCACCTTATTTGAAATGTTCCCCACTGCCAATTGCAAGCCCAGTTTCAGTTCAATAACCTTGTTGTGATATTTGTTAAAGAGTCTGATTTGTCTCTTGTGTGGATGTTGTTAATGCATTAGCTGTTAGTGATGCCATATTAGACTGAAAATTGGACGTCAACCAAGAACACAATAAATTCTGATTACATTTCTTGGTCTCCATTCAAGATAACTCAGAAAATATTGAAAAGAAGCACATCATTATTACGTTCCATTTCCTGTCACCAAATAGTATCTAAGCTTCACACAACTCCAGTGGAGATTTATGATGGTGAAAAATTATGAGCTTTTTTGCAGAATTTTTGTAATGTTATTCCAAACTGTTAAAAATGAGAGACCTTCATCCCTCAGAGTTGTTCATCTTTTCCAAAACCCTACAATAAACTAAACAAATTGAAATAGAAGTTCAGATTTTGTGGAAGATGAAGAAAAGGAAGACTTGCATTTGTCTAAAGCCTTTCTTGATCTCAGGATATCCCATACTGCTTTTCAAACAATGAGATACTTTTAAAGTGCAACTTGTTTCATCATCTAAGAAACACCACAGACAATTTGTGCACAGCAAGCTCTCATAGAAAGCAACATGATCAGATTTGCTGCTTTAATTATGTTAGTTGAGAGATAAACGTCGACCTAGACGCCAGGAGGAACTTCTCTCCTCTTTGTTATATAGTGAGGCAGGATCTTTTACGCCATTTGGGAGGGTAGATAGTGCCCCTGACACTGCAGTACTCCCTCATTGCTGAATTAGAGTATCAGCTTCGGTTTTGTGCTCACATCTGGAGCAATTTTTTATTTACAACCTTCTAAAGCAGCGGTGAGAATGTTAACAATGGAGCCACAGCTCCATGTATGTTCCTACACTTTATACTGCTGAAGGTACAATTATATAAATGATGGATTTTACATCAGGGATCCACAAACCTTAAGGAACATCATAAATGGCTATCTTTTAATTCAAATTTTCATTCATAAAAATTATATCAAAGTAGCTTGTTTGGGATGACCATTTTCCAAGGGCTTCTGCTGATTTTTTCCCAATACTACAATAAGAAAATCCTCCTTGGAATATCAGGAGAATCATTGGTAAAGCCAGGAGAGTCATTGCTAAAGCCTATTTTTTTTTGCTCTGAGAATTGCAAAGCAAAAAAAAAAAATGCTCCTAACAAAACATGTGCAATTTAGAGCAATGGCAATAGTAGGTTGATATTTGAAATATAAAAGTGAATTGCTAGATGTTATTTCACTGATAGAAACTCAATTTTCATTTGCGTTATTGTTTCTTTTCTTTGAGCTTCTTCTGTTGAGGTACCCAGCTTGATTTGGAAATCTTTCTGATAATCGTTCTTATTTAATTAGATGTTATTTAAGTATGGCGAAAGATGTACAATGACTTTGGCACACTCACTTCTTTATGATTAATGTTGAAGGAAAAACATTAAGCAAACTGATAAGGCACGATCACAGGAATATATAAATACCCAATCACTACAAACTTAGCCAACATTTTCCAAACCCATGACCGCTATCATCCAGAATAGAAAGAGTAGCAGATAAATGAGATGCCCAACAATTGCAAGTACCTCCTCAAGCCCCCCACCATCCAGCAGCGGAGATATGTTACCATTCCTACAGCGTTACACGCTCAAAATCCTGGAACTTCCTCTCTAATTGCATTATGGGTGTAACATACACCAAACAGTCTGCAGCAGTTCAAGAAGATGGCTTACCTTCTCAAGGGCAACTGGGAATGGAAAATGAACATTGGCCCAGCCATAAATGCCCACATCTCATGAATAAATTAGAAAACAGATCCTATTAAAATACCTACTCAGAGCCGTGTGCAGAGAGGCTGTGGATTCACTCAACAAACACTAGAGGAGTTTAACATTATTCTAAAAGCAGATCTGTCAATATTCTTAAGACCAGGCGATTGCTTGCCGTGTCTCAGTAAGTCACTTTTCTTGACCACTAGTTCAGTACAATGTATGAACTTGTTACGCTCTAACATGAGGGATGTTTCTCATGGTCCACCTACCAGATCAGCCCAGTCCACTTACATTTGAGGCTGGAGCAAGATAATTGAGCAATTATGGATCTCTGAGTTTTAACTGAGGATTGGCAACAAACATTTTATTCATGGCCATATAAGTTCCACTGTCTATCCATAATATTGTGTAAACCAAAACTAAAAGTCTTACTCACTTAAAGCCTAATTAGTGTGTGAATAGAGGCACAGCTTTCTGTGCATCACTATTCACAATTGCAGTGATTGATTCATTCTTTGACCTTACAAAATGAAGGGGAAAGCATATGCCAGCTCCTTGATCCAATGTATGTATGATACTACCATGATGTCTAATTCCATGTAGTGAGACTATCAATGAGGTGAAGGACTGTTAGAGAAAGGTTTATATCAAATCTTAGATCTAAGTTGAACATGTCATTTGAATGTTGGAAAGATGACTTAAGCATTAAACTACTCAGAACTCCATCCTATAAGCTCTCGGCATTGTTTCAAACATTGCAATGATCTTCTGAGATCTCTAATGTTGCTTTGCGAAGAGACCTACAAATTGAATTTCCTGAAAAGGTGCCAAATACTGAAGTAGAAGTCATGAGTAGAATGGAACTTATACATGAAACAGTACTACCATGCTAAAAAGAGAACATTAACATTAGGCTGAAGAGCTCAAAGCTGACATCTCTATCAGTAGAGAATCTAAGCATCTCCCTTTGACATTCAATGGCATTGCCATTGGTGAATCTAGTACCATTAACTTTCTTGCGATTATCATTGACCAGAAAATAAGATGAACACAAGTTGTAAAAACAAGAGCAGATCAAAGGCTGGGAATTCTGCAGTACTTCTGATTTGTGCCTTGTTTTGGCATCTTTGGCAATAAAGAGTTATGACAGAATACTTTATACTTGCCTTACTGAACTCCCACAACATCAAGACATTCAACACCATCCATGACACAGCATTCCACTTAATTGGCAACCCAACCACCAAATTTATCACTCACTCCTTTCATCACTGATGAACAATAGCTGCAGTGTGTAATGTACACAAGATGTGCTTCAGCAACTTGCCAAACATTATATGAGGGGTCATTCAAACCAAAGGCCTCTACCAGCTGTGACTCAATGTCTCTCTGACTCTATAACTAGAAGGACAAGGGTAATAGACATGTGGAAATGCTGCTATGTAGTGGATTGCAAAGGTTCATAAAGATGGCTCACAGCCACCTTCTCATGGGTAATTAGGAATGGGAAACAAAAGCTGGCCATACCAGCAATGTCAAAAGTCCCATGACACCAGGTTATTGCCCAACAGGTTTATTTGAAAATGGTTGCTTTGGCAGCTCTGCTCCTTCCTCAAGTGTAGTGTGGAAGAGGAGGTATGCCGACACAGAATTTATAAGCAGAAAGGTAACAACGCTAAAAATGGCTCGCTGACTACCTCCTGTTGAATGTTTAAATAGTTAGAAAGGAGACACAGGTTTCTGCTGATTAAAATATAAATCCCAGAATTTCTTTGAAGTCATTGCCCTGAGATAATTAAAGGTGTTATCGGAGAGAGTGAGAGACATTGTATGTATGTGTGTGTGTGTGAGTGAGAGAGAGAGAAAGGGTCTGTGTGAGTGTGCAAGTGTGTGTGAGTGAGTGTGTTTGTGTGAGAGAGAATGTACATGTGTATGTGTCTGATTGTCCGTGTGAGAGTGTATAGTGTGGTCGCATTGAGATGTTATTGGGATAACATCCCATTGATTTCTATATTCTCTATAAATTAATGCTCTTTATCTGCTTACACAGAGGTATGCAGGCACTGCCTTAAAACTGTATCAGAGATAATAGGTACTGCAGACGCTGGAGAATCCGAGATAACAAGGTGTGGAGCTAGATGAACACAGCAGGCCAAGCAGCATCATAGGAGCAGGAAAGCTTGACGTTTCGGACCTAGACCCTTCATCAGAAATGGGGAGGGGAAGAGGGTTCTGAAATAAATAGGGAGAGAGGGGGAGGCAGATAGAAGATGGATAGAGGAGACAATAGGTGGAGAGGAGGCGGACAAGTTGAAGAGGCAGGGATGGAGCCAGTAACTCCTTTATCCATCTTCTATCCGCCTCCCCCTCTCTCCCTATTTATTTCAGAACCCTCTTCCCCTCCCCCATTTCTGATGAAGGGTCTAGGCCCGAAACGTCAAGCTTTCCTGCTCCTATGATGCTGCTTGGCCTGTTGTGTTCATCCACTGCCTTAAAACTTCCTGCCCGACTAGAATTAGGTGTAAAACGTTGTAAATCCTTATCTTCCTATACATAAGTAGAAAAGACACTGCCTTAAGTTTCCTGAATAGAATTAGGTATAAACTTTGTAAATCTTTATTTTCCTGCACAGGGGTATGTGGAAACTGCCTCAAATAAGATTAGGTGGTAATCTTTGTAAAGGTGTGAGACTTCTGAAATCCTGTAAAGAAAGTAACTTCTGTTTCTGCTAAAGGGGCCAGGACACTGACCTTTGTTCAAGCTGGACACTGATCTTTGTTCAAGCCAGACACTTCGGCAGCTTGAAATTACATTCTGTCATTTCAGCAACTTGAAGTCGCCTCCTGCCGTTAGCAGCCACTTTGCGAACAATCGATACTGTATTCTGCTTTCTTTATGTTTTCGATGTAGTAATTGTTTGTATTATCATGTCATTGTCCGATGTAGTGATTGTTTCATGTAACATGAGATGTAAAATTGCTTTATGTACTATGCACTCGATAAGGTATAAAATGTGGGGACAGTCCGCTGCTCGGGGAGAACCGCTTACGAGACTCTGCACTCTGTGCCGGGTTGAGTACAGTGATCCTCCACAGCTTGTACTTGCTTTGTAATAAAAGATTTGTATTTTTCTAAACAGGTCAGTGTCTTGTTATTGCATCAAGTCCTTGAGGGTCTCCGAAAATGAACCTAACAGCGTCACCTGCAGCACAGTGTGAACCTAAGATCACGGTTGAGGTCGTCCACATGGGTATGGAATTTGGCTATCAGCCTCTACTGAGTACTTTTGCGTTGTTTTGTATCTCGAAGGTTGCCTCAGAAGATGTTTACCTGAAGAGCCGAGGCCGAATGTCCTTGACCGCTGAAGTGTTCCCCCACTAGGAGTGAACACCCCGCCTGGAGATTGTTGGGCAGTGTCCATTCATCTGTTGTCATAGCGTCTGCATGGTTTCATCAATATACCATGCCTTGGGGCATCTTTGCCTGAAGCCTCGAGATAGACAATGTTGGCCGAGCCACATGAGTATCTACCGTTTACGTGGTGGGTGGTGTTCACTCATGTGATGGTAGTGTCCATGTCGATGATCTGACATGTCTTGCAGAGGTTGCCATGGCAGCATTATGTGGTGTTGAGGTAGATATTATCCTGAAAGCTGGGTAGTTTGCTGCAAACAATGGTCTGTTTAAGGTTTGGCAGTTGGTTGAATGCAAGAAGTTGAGGTGTAGAGAAGGTCTTGGCGAGGTGCTTATCGTCATCGATAAGTGTTGAAGGCTGCAAAGAACATGACGTAGTTTCTGTGCTCCTAGGAAGCACTGGATGACAAAGGGTATCTTATCAGTCATATCCCTGTGTGTCTTCTGAGGATATCATTACAGTTTTTCTCTGTAGCAACACACTCTCTCTCTCACACACACACACAGATACACAAACACGCAAACACATGTAAATCTATGGGGTGAATTATTCCATTCAGTATGTTTGTGTGTTTGCAGATACATTCTATATTGTTCAATAAGAAATAAAAACAGCCTGACTTCCAGGTTAAAACACAGACAGATTCTAAACAAGACCTCACACCTAAAATGCATTGTCTGACCTGAGATGTCACCTCATGTATACACTGATAAAACCTTTAATTATCTCCGGGCAAAGAAATTCTGGGACTTGCATTTTAATCAGTAGAAACCTGCATCTCCTTTTTAACTGTTTAAAGATTCAAAAGGAGGTAGTCAGCGAGCCATTTTTAGGGTTGTTACCTTTCTGCTTATAAATTTGGTGTCGGCATACCTCCTCTTCCACACTACACTTGAGGAAGGAGCAGAGCTGTGAAAGCTAGCGTTTTCAAATAAACCTGTTGGACAGTAGCCTGGTGTCATGTGGTTTTTGACCTTGTCTATCCCAGTCCAACACCAGCACCTCCACATTATTCCAGCAACACTCACATTCTGTAAAAGATCAAAGTCACACAGGGATTTGGTGTGGGGTGGGGGTGTGGTCTGGTCACAGACAGATGAAATCACAGACAACCATGGAGATTTGAAGGAAACAAAGGATGCATAACAGAAGAGGAAGAGATTACGTAGACAGGAAAATATTTCAACACAATCATGATATTCATTTATATATAGTAATTGAAATACTGTAGCCGCTTGAAAACTGAAATAAAAACTGAACCTGCTAGAAATATTCTGCAGATCTGGCAGCATCTGTGGTGATAGAAGCAGGTGTTCCAAGTTAATAGCTTTTTCTTAGAACAACACAAATTTGAAGAGGTATGCTTGAAGCATCATGTTGAAGGAGGTGAAAGAGCTAGAGATGGACAGAGAGCACAAATTCCAGAATTTAGGACCTTGGCAGCTGAAGGTACAGCTGCCAGTAATAGGTGATGGGAATTGGCAGTACAGAGATCTAGAAGGATTGCAGGACTCAGCGATCTTATAAAGATAGGGAGATGCAAGCCAATGAAGAATAAGCAAAAGTAAAAGAATACATCTGAAAGCAGAAATATCAGAAAGAAAGTATATATTATAGAAATGTGGAAATTGAGATGAGGGAATTGTAGGAATGACAAACAAAAGCTGGGAAGAAGTACAGCAAGTAACGGGCAATAAGATTCCAAAAATGAATTTCAAGCTATTAAAATAAACTTCTCTTAGCCAGTGAACAAAGATTCATCCCAGAAAAATGCAAGTATAGAATATTTGTGAATAGGACATACTTTCTTCGACCACATCTGCTCCATCAACACTTCCAATGCAAGTGTACCAGAATATGCAGCTCTTGCCTTCAGATTTGTGAACAATAGAACAATAAGTGAAGAAATACGAAAAATTCCAAGGATTATGGCTCAAATAGCTGATGCCAAGAAGACTCAACTGTAGTATTTACACATGTCAGAATCAGTGAAGTTAAAAAAAGTCATAAAATCAATTTACAATTAAATAATGTGGTTCATTATCTTAAATTTAACATTACAATCTTTCAGAACATCTATAATACTTTGAAATACAATAGAGTTTCATGAATGTTTATAAAGAATATGAATCTCCTACTGTGTGCCAGAGCCTTGCAAATAAAAAGCCTTTTTATGCAATGAAGAAAATCAGCAGATGCAAAGAATCTTTTTAACCTGTTTTATTTATTATACAATCCATATTAAAATAAATAATCTTCTTATTGACTATGTAATGAGTCACATCCTTTGAATTATTATTGGGAGTATGCAAACATATGTGAAAGTCCACAGCAGTAATTTTCTGACATGATTGTGCACTACTATTAAATAAAATATATTCAACCCTCAACAGAGGTCTGAGGCAGAAATTCCACTCAAAAAGCAATTAGACATCCTGTCATTCTTCCGAAGAATCAAATTCAAAATTGCCTGAAAATTCCAGCCACATAAACAATGGGTTGAAACATTACACAATGAAAAGAAAACAGTTTTTTCTTCATTAATTTATGGGATACGGACATCACTGGCTAGATTTATATTTCTTGGCAATCCTTTGATGCTTAGAGGGCAGGTAAGAGTCGACCACATTGCTGCACGTCTGGAGTCACATATAGACTAGACCAGGTAAGGATGGCAAATTGACTTCTAAATGATATTAGTGATTTGACAATGGTTACCATCAGATTAGCTTTTAAGTCTATTTTTTTTCATTGAATTCAGATTTCACCATCTGCCATTGTAGTGTTCAAACACGTGTTCTCAGAACATTTGCCTGGGGTTCTGGATTACTGGTATATAACAATGTCACTAAGCCACAATGTAACCTGAAGAGGAGAGTCTGAACACTGTGACATGGAAAGGTAGTATGATTAGAGACAATAGTGGTCTCCCTGTTTCAACACAAATTTTCCCATAGTTCCAATAAAATCTCAAAGGATATGATTCATTACATAGTTAGGAAGCAAATCATTTACAATGAATAATGTAATAAATATATCATGCTTAAAGGATCTTATGCACCTGTTAATTTTCTTCGTTGTGGAAAGATTTTTGTCCAAATCCCAGTACTGCAGAACATAGATATGGAGAAAGTCACTTTCTATATAAAAAAATACATCTGACACAATTGTTATTCAAAACAACCCCAGTAATTCTTAGAGTCATGCCTATGAGGGTAAGAAATTGCTTTCTGAAAAGATTGTATTTTTAAATTGAAGTTTGTTAAATTTCAATTTGGAGCTACTCTGAAATAGGTCTCTATCCTTTTAAACATTCAATTATGAGAATAGTTCCATAAATCCGAACTTCAGGTACACAGACAGAATGAAAATAGCGAGGCTGTTCTCCTTGGAAAAGAAGAGGTTTGATCGTGGTATTGAAAATCAAGTGGGGTCTGGACAGAGGTCATCACCAAGGACCAAGAACCAGTTTAATTTGATGACAGAAGAAGCAACATCAACATGAGGAAAACCTTTTTTATCAATGAGTAGTTATGGTCTGGAATGCATTGGCTGCGATTGTGGGACAGGCGGATTCAACTATGGCTTAAAAAAAAAGATTTGCATCATTATTTGAAGGGGAAAACACATCAGAACCATAGTTAAGAGACAAAAGAGTGGCACAAGTTGAACTGTTCTAGTAGAGAGGTGGCACAGACATGACAGGTATGTTCTTGCTGTGTAAATACTCCATGATGCTGAGTATTCTATGATGTTTTGTTACAACCAGTTTAGGAAGGAAAATAAGTCGCCATCTTTTTGCCAACCTCTCAATCAGGCAAAACAAACATCCTTTTTTTTCCCTTTTCAGCATTTAACTATCACACTTAAATCGAATCAAAGAATAACATTAAAAATAAAGGAGGAACCAAACTGTTCATAAGTGAAAGAGAGTGGAATTTTATTACTCCCAAAAATAATGAAAATGTGACAATATTCAAACATATATTGCAGGCAATGAGATTGCAAAAATGTGGCAGAAAGAGGAGTATCTAGAACAGACAGCAAGATAAATGCAGTTGCAACTTGTGTTCCTATGATTGGGAAAGGTGCTATATAAATGCAGATGTTTTGTTTTTTTATAACCATCAAATGTTGGTGTGTTACAACCATTTTCTCTGTGTAAGTAATGAACTTCTTGATTATTTGACACACTTACTTACATCCCCTTATTTCAGCCTTAGAGCATCGATTGTTCTATTGAATTTTCTTCCTTGCAAACTCAAAGAAAACCAATAGTCTTGTATTAGCATATGTTTTAGCTGCCTTTTGTGATGAATAAGGAAAAAAATGATGAACTACTAATAGGCTTAAAAGAAATCAAGCAAATGAATGGTAGTTCTCTATGCAAATAAAATGACCCTCTACCAGTCAGGCATTCTTCACAGAGACACGTTTCTTCAAAAATGACAGCACAGAATAAGGTGACAAATGAGCACAGAAACTCCATGTGTGCAGTTTGCTTCCTAAAAAAAACTCAGCTGTGATAGAATTAAAATGACCTGAGTGACAAGGACGTTACAATCAGAGGAGTGACATTAAAAAACAGGGTGCATGGATGCAGTCTACTGACTTAGTGCCTAAAATTGCTATGACAGCTCTTAATCATTGTGTCTGTTATATTTACTTCAAACCCGCTGCACGAGGCGAGCTATGTTTTGAATGAATGAGCATTTAAATTTGGTTTATGATGCCCACCATGAAAAGCTTCTCATATGCTGTTGAAAGTCCTGAAGTAGCTTATGCTGACATTTGCTCAGCTTAGTAACATGTAACAAAGGCGCTTTTGTGCTGTGCCAGATTTAACATTGAATAAAAATCAGTCATGCATTATATTCCCACACAGCTGCTTCCTTCTGTAGGTGACCACAAATGAATCAAATATGCATCTTTCTTCTTTATTGACTATATAATTACATTTGGGAAGTGCAATCGATGCTTTGCAGTGGTTTGTGTTGGAGAGTTGCACATAAATCCCCATTTTCACCCCATCAATACAGCACATACATGCAGAATCAGGCTACTTGAGACTGAAGTGCCTGTTCATTTATAGCAATGAAACTTATAAGTGTCCCATTGGGAAACCATCCCAACCAAGTTGAATGAAAATGTGTTTAATTTTCTCTGCAAATATTGAGCAATTACATTGTTTAAGCTGTAATAATATCGGACTCCTGAAAAGGTAGATTTTATCTCTGTCATTTGTTATGCCAATTTCTTCCCTCTCCTGCTCCTTTGCTGACAGCAGTAGCTCCATGTTGGGCTATAGATCCAGCAGCACCAGTTATCAGCTACTATGTCATTCCAATGCCTATTTTTCATGCATGAACATTGAATGCAGGGCTGAATTTTCCTAATTTTTTGAGAAGCGCATTTTAATCAGTGAGATTCATGGACAATGGTTTGCCATGGCCAGCTTTGCCTCTTCTCATGCAATTGACTGCCTCTGAACTCATTAATGATGCAACGAGCCTCCGCAGCACATTGCTCATGGGATTGTCCGGTAGAAGAGGCGGACGTATCACTGCTGCTGGAATTTGTGAACATTGAACCTCTAACACAATATTTAAAATGCAACGCTGCATCTGAAGTCAGCATAAGCCAGGAACTGCCTCTCACGGTGTTCTGTTCGACTGCCATCACCAAGGATGTGAGCCAGAAATGTAACTAGCATTTTGTTTTGCCGACAGAGACTTGGAGGTGCTCCTGGATGAGGTCGTTGAGAGAAGGGCAATGCCACTTCCTCCAGCTTGACCAGGGAGGCTACGCTGTCAGATGTGTCCACCCTGACCGAAGGAAGCAGCCTGATTCAATGTGGTCCCCAGGGTCAAACATAAGAAGTTAATGAGATTCTGAACTCCACAAGCGTAAGGACCACCATTTTTTCTCTACTACCTCTTACTCACAGGGCCATCACTATTCACTCTAACTCTACCACTGCACTCACCTCTCACCACGGCTCATAGGTTGCAACTCTCATTAGTGAAGGCACTCAACAACTTTCACCATCTTCATTCTCCGCAACTACTAACCTTTCCTGCACTTGACACTTCTTACTCATTCACTGGGAACACTTATTCACCTCTCCTTGTATTACCATTAGGGTCTCTCCCATTCACAATCTTAGTACTGTGTCCCTTGATTTTTCGTCATTACAGGAAGTAAGTTTATTATACCTGGGTGAAGAGAAAGTAGGCATTATGTTCCTGAACCAAAGTGAGAAGAAATGCTAAAATTAGTTGGGGAAGAGGGTAACCACTCATGTTGGAATGCTGAGACCTCCATGTGCAACCAAATACATGAATTTCTTGGTGCTGCACTGTTCTTCCTTAATATGAGTGTTAATTCACTCTTATTCTCATCGAGTTTGGATCCTTTTTATATCGCAACATATTCTCTCTTTTTTTTATGCAGGTACTGGTGGAAGGAAGAAAACAACTCGGAGTGCCAGATCGGAGACCAGCAGCATATAATCTCAGCTCCTCCAACACCACACAGGAGGAAACCGCTCAACCCATGAAGATGCTTTGGAAAGGCTTTCAGCTGCAGCCCCCACCAGCTCCGAGACTTTCACTTCCATGAGTTCACTCTCTAGATTAGAATCAGGAGCATAATCTGGTGAGCACAGCACTGATATGTCTCTGCAGTCAGAAAAGATCTGGCTCACCGGTGGCTCAGAGAACTGAAGGAGTTGAGGTCCCAGGCAGAAGATTCCATTCTTGACCATCGAAATGCACAGAGAGACTCAGGAACTTAGATTTGTCAGAGACAGTCGATAGTCTGGATTGAAGGATGAAGGAGTCCACTGATGATATCAGAGATAAAAGGTACTGCAGATGCTGGAGAATCCGAGATAACAAAGCGTGGGTCTGGATGAACACAGCAGGCCAAGCAGCACATAGGAACAGGAAAATGTGACGTTTCGGGCCTAGACCCTTCATCAGAAATGGGGGAGGGGAAGAGGGTTCTGAAATAAATAGGGAGAGAGGGGGAGGCGGATAGAGGATGGATAGAGGAGAGGATAGGTGGAGAGGAGGCAGACAAGTCGAAGAGGCGGGGATGGAGCCTGTAAAGGTGAGTGTAGGTGGGGGGGTAGGGAGGAGATAGGTCAGTCCAGGGAGAATGGACAGGTCAAGGGGGCGGGATGATGTTAGTTGATAGGAGATGCGGGTGGGGCTTGAGGTGGGAGGAGGGGATAGGTGAGAGGAAAAACAGGTTAGGGAGGTGGAGATGAGCTGGGCTGGTTTTGGGATGCGGTTGGGGGAGGGGAGATTTTGAAGCCTGTGAAATCCACATTGATACCATTGGGCTACAGGGTTCCCAGGCTGAATATGATTTGCTGTTCCTGCAGCCTTCGGGTGGCATCTATCCTCTCCTCTATCCATCCTCTATCTGCCTCCCCCTCTCTCTCTATTTATTTCAGAACCCTCTTCCCCTCCCCCATTTCTGATGAAGGGTCTAGGCCCAAAACGTCAAGGTTTCCTGCTCCTACAATGCTGCTTGGCCTGCAGTGTTCATCCAGCCCCACGCCTTGTTATCACTGATGATATCAGTTCTGTACTGGCTCTGGCATACATATTCTTGGTTATCTCCGTGGAGAATTTGGTTACCTCCATGGAAAGCCAGGTCCAGCACACTCAATATCTGTTGGGTATGCTTACAGGCCATTACATCATCACTGTGGCCATTGGTGGTCAGCTTCAATGGCATGACAAGAGGTGTCGAACAGACCTTGACCTCACTCCGGCTGCATCTTCCTCACAGGGAAGCTAGCAGATATCCAGAAAGAGGAGGAGCTGCACACAGGTGGCCTAGACACTTTCTTTCAGGGTAACCCCAATGTGCCTGGCCCCAGCAGCCACCCCATCCTGTCTATTATTGCGATGCCTGCACAAACCAAGGAAGCACAACTTGAATTTACCAGGGCTGAGAGGTTGGAGACGCCACATAGATACCCAATAGGTCCTTCAAATAAATCCCTGGCATAACAATTCAGGGTCAATGTAACCTTGATTGACAGAGGGATGGGATAAACAGTGAGATAGACAAAACAGAGTCAGGGAAGGTTCAGCACAACTTTATTGATCACTTTTTCAAGGAAAAAGGATAGTTATCAGATGCTGTCATTGTATTTTAATTAATCTTTTGTCAAACGTTATCAATCTCTTCACAGGACTCTTCAGTATACAGTCTTAAATTTCTCAATAAATAGTCTCATGTCTATAATAGCTATTTACTTCTGACACACACTTCCGAGGATTTGCTGCACCCTCTTCAGAGGTATCTACCCCTGCATTTGACTTGTTTGTCTGAAAGGACATGTTATACCTTTCAACAAGGCTGGGACAGGTATTTCCTTGGACTTTGAGAGTTGGCTGATGTTTCAGGATCTGCAATTATGGATTTGGGCTTTCCCTCTTGTCTAGAGCTGGTTCTGGTCTTCAGGTCATCTCACAGAGGGTGGTCTCCTGGATCTGGTCAGTCTAATGATTCTTGCTATGAGGCACAAGGAACTGGAGATGCTGTGCTGCTCGGCTGCTGGTCAAATGCATTCTCTGGAGATGCTATTGATGAAGGTGCAAAAGCTGGGGCTTCAGCTTACCCTTTACCCACTCTTCACACGCTTCTCAAAGATTCTGTGTTCTGTGCCCAATATTAGTATTGAATGGGAACAAGAAGACACAACGAGGAGGCTACTTTTTATATCCAGAGGTTGCAGAACATGGTTTTGAATCTTCCACTGTCAAATGCAGTCTTTGTCACATTATGCTTCTGGACTCCCAGTGGCCTAAAGTGGAGATGTCAGCAGCCAGAGTGGGAACACCGGTGGCCAGTGACCGGAGTGGGGACACCAGTCTCCTATGGCCGGAGTGGGGACGCTAGCAACTGGAGTAGGGACACCAGCGTCCTGTGATCGGAGTGGGGACACCGGTGACTGGAGTGGGGACACCAGTGTCCTGTGATCGGAGTGGGGACACTGGTGACTGGAGTGGGGACACCAGTGTCCTGTGATCGGAGTGGGGACATTAGCGACCAGAATGGAGATGCCAGTGACCAGCGGTCGGAGTGGAGTGCCAGTGACTAGTGGTTACAGCAGGGATGCCGGTTACTAGTGGCCTGAAGTGGGGATGCCAGCGACCCAGTGCAGAGTGTGGTGGCAGCCAGCATTTAGACCGGTTTGTGCTGGTCTGCTGCAGACAACCGTTGAAGAGAGACTGCGATATTTGTCTTTTTCATTTTGCTTCTTGTTTTTATCTCTGTCCTATGGTTATGCTATGTACAGCTGTAATGTAACTTCTTTTCTTCATTTCTGCATTCTGTAACTATGGATTGTGCCTAGATACTTTTGCACCTAAGATGGCACTGTTCGTGGCAACTTATAAATTTTTCACTGTACTCATTTGAATACATGTGACAATAAAACTCATTTAAATCAATGCAATTCCTACTGAGCTGGGTGCCACCAACTCTGTGCAGCATTCTTCTAACAAAATTGATTCATTGGAGGTGTAAATAACAGGTCATTCCATTAGTTGATGGATAAATATTGGCCGCATATCAAGGATAACACCCCAGCTCTTCTTTGAAATAATAACATGGGATATTTTACATCTATCAAAGCATGAGATGTGATCTCAATTTAACACCTCATCCAAAAGCTGGCACCTCTGACAATGCGGTGTACACCAGCACTGCACTGGAGTGATGGTTTTTATTTTTATTCTCAATCCCTGCAATGAAACTTGAATCCAAAACCACATTAGGGGCATTTAAACAGTCCTTGGATAAGCATATGGATGATGATGGGATAGTGTAGAGGGATGGGCTTAGATTAGTTCACAGGGCGGCGCAACATCGAGGGCCGAAGGGCCTGTTCTGCGCTGTATTGTTCTATGTTGTTCTATGTTCTATTACAGAGCCAGAGGCAAGAGTATTACTCACCATGCTGTAACTCACACACAAACAACTTTAGTGCATGCCGATACAATACAGAAATGCTGAATACGTCACCCCTTTCAACACTTTACAACAGAAACTCACATTCATGTGGCACATTTAATTTTTGAAATTGTCCCAACCCAGTTTGGCGGTTTCAGATTGTATCAGTAATCACATGGAAAAAGATGGATTAATTTGGAAAAGCTAGCCTGAATTTCTAAGACAAAATTGTGTTTGACTAACCGGAGTCTTTTGAAGAGATAACAGAACGATCAATGAAGATAACACTGTTGATGTGTTGTACACAAATTTTCAAAAGGCATTCTTTATGACGGCACACAACAAACATGTGAGGTAAATTATAGTTTATAGAATAAAAAGGGCAGTGTCAATGTGGATATAAAATTGGTTGAGTTATAGGAAAGAGAATAATGGCCAATGGATATTTTTCAGATTGGCGAAAGGGTTTTACTGGAGTTCCCTGGGGTCAGTGTGGAGAACTTTGCTTTTCTTGATATATATTAATAATTTAGATTTGGTGTGTAGGAAGCCATTTTAGTATGTTCGGGTGCTACAAACATTGAAAGCACTGAAAACAATGAGGATGACAGTGTAGAACTCTTAAAGGACACAGACAATTTGGTGCCGTGGCACATAAGTAGCAAGTTCAATGCGGATAAGAGCAAGGTGATGAATTTCGGTAGGAAGAAAATGGAGAGACAATATTAAATAAGTGACAATATAACATACAATACTTCAGGAAGGTTCAGAAGCAAGGGACCTGTCTGAATGTGTGCACAGATCATTAAATGTGAAATCAGGACATATGGTGTAGGGAGTGCTGTCTGGTTTACTGTTCACCAGCTCCCTGGTTCTGACACTGGGTTTATGTAGTGGAATGTGGTGTGGTGGAAAACACAGAATGCAGGTGCTTCAGAGGCAAAAGAAAACTCTGATTTTATTGAAAAAAACAAACAAAATTTAATATTTACAGAAAACAAAAAAGTGAATATTAAAACCCACCTTTCTCTCACTGAGACCTGTCTCCCAGTTAACCGAACCCCAGTTAAGCCTTACAGCCAAGACTCGTTACAGTGGGTAACTGTTACTTACGTTAACAGGAGAGAGAGTAGGCGAGCACATGTTGACCCAGAGTCCTATTCCACTTTCCTTCCTGAGAGGTGGCCTACACCATTAGCCCTGAACCCCACCTTCCCCTTTCTATGACTAGTCAAGCTGGGTTAGAGGGTCTCAATGACCTTAGGCTCACTCCTGGTGTGAAAACGTAGTTTTCATAGAATCCCTAAAGTGTGGAAACAGACCCTTCGGCCCAATAAGTCCACATCGACTCTCGGAGCGTCCCACGCAGACCCATCCGCCTATAACCCACCTAATCTACATCCCTGAACACTATGGGCAATTTAGCCTGGCCAATCCACCTAAGCTGCACATCTTGGACTGTGGGAGGAAACCGGAGCACCTGGAAGAAACCCACGCAGACACGGGGAGAATGCGCAAACTCCACACAGAGGGTCACCTGAGGGTGGAATTGAAGTCGGGTACCTGACACTGTGAGGCAGCAGTGCTAACCACTGAGCCACTGTGTCGCTGGCTCTTGTCCATAGTCTCTTGCCAGAGCTGGGACTCTGCGAAGGGCCACAAGTGCCAGTAACGGTCAGTCTAGTGGTGTCCACTGATGTGGTTAGACGAGTGGGACCGGCCTGGTGAGTACCTTCGTGTTTTTTCCTTCTATTGGTGGTCCTTGCGAGTGGGTTGTTGCTGTGGATGGTGGTGGATGTTGCTGGTGTTGCCATGATCGGAGTTTGGTGTCTCTGGATGCCTTCAGTCACCTCCCGACATTGAGTGAAGATTTGTAGTTAGCTGCTGATGTGCAGTGGTTGGTATCACAGTGCTGATCTCACAGTGCCCAAACTCGCAATGCCCGACTTACAGTGCAGGGTTCTCGGTACACTTGCGTTCTTTCTCTTCTCCTCTTCCTGCTCTTCTTCTGTTACCCACTTCTCTTTCCTTCACTGCTGTGCTGGTCTCGGGGTCTCCAGCTGTAATCAACTGCAGACCCCTTATCTCCTGCTAAATCCGTTGAGCAATTGTTTCCTCCTCTTGGGGGTGAATGGGTTTCCTGAGCACTGGGGTAGGTGTGAATAATTTTTCAATTGAGGTGAATGGTTTTGATGGTTTTGGAATGTCTGACGTTTCCCTTGGATGGGTATCCATTCAGTTTCACATAGTAGTGTGAATGTTTATCTTACATCCAAGATGAAACAGGTTTGCATATAGCACAATGGTGTGGAATGTTCAGTATTCTTGTGCCTGAGCACTGATTGGGAATTCAATGGTTTTATACCTCGGTAGGCTCCAAAGGGTCTGAAGTTTTTGATGTTGCTTGTTTCCCACAAACAGACTCACATTGTTTAAGCTGGGAGGTGAATGGGGGTCTTCCTTCAGTTTCTGCAAACTAAACCCCATTCCAGACATCTGCCCCTGGGCTTGAATATATCCCAGTCTGCCCCAGTAAGCCTGTCCCTGACTCAGTTGCAGCCCATGGTTTCTGGAGTCCCAAAAGTTCAGTGAATTTAATCCAATGTCATTTCCACAACTTCTGCCTTCAGAGGGTTTTAAGTCCAGGGTATATCCATAAACTGATGGAGATTTTTGCCACACCATACAGTGGAGTTGGAAAGGCTAATAAAACACACAATGTCCTGACCTTATCTTAATAGGGGCATAGAGAACATGGCAATGAGTTTATGCTGAACTTATCCAAGACTCTTGTTCAATATAATTTGGAATTTTGTGTTTAGTTCAGGGAGACACCTTATAAGAAGGGTGTGAACACTTCAGGTTGAACGCAGAAAAGAATTACAAACATTGTTCCAGGAATGAAAAACTTCAGTTATGTTGATAAATGGAGAGCTTGGGACTGTTCTCCTTGAAGAATAAGAGGACATCCAATAGATGTTTTCAGAATTATGAAAGGACTAAATACAGTATAAAGAACTGTTCCTTTTCGAAAAAAGAATTGAGAATGAGATGGAGATAGTAGGAACTGCCGATGCTGGAGAATCTGAGATGACAAGGTACAGAGCTGGATGAGAGATAACAAGCATGGGGCTGGATGAACACAGCAGGTCAAGCAGCATCATAGGAGCAGGAAAACTTGACGTTTCGGGCCTAAACCCTTCATCAGAAATGGGGGAGGGGAAGAGGGTTCTGAAATAAATAGGGAGAGAGGGGGAGGCGGATAGAGAATGGATAGAGGAGAGGATAGGTGGAGAGGAGGCAGACAAGTCGAAGAGGCGGGGATGGAGCCAGTAAAGGTGAGTGTAGGTAGGGGGGTAGGGAGGAGATAGGTCAGTCCAGGGAGGACGGACAGGTCAAGGGGGCGGGATGATGTTAGTAGATAGGAGATGGGGGTGTGGCTTGAGGTGAGAGGAAAAACAGGTTAGGGAGGTGGAGATGAGCTGGGCTGGTTTTGGGATGCGGTTGAACACACATTTATAATGTGTGCAGCATCAGAGGAGCAGGAAAGCTGACGAAGGGTCTAGACCCGAAATGTCAGCTTTCCTGCTCCTCTGATGCTACTTGGCCTGCTGACTTCATCCAGCTCTACACCTTTTTATCTCTTGAGAATGAGATGGCACAGGATTTGAAGAAATTTTCAAAATAGGCAAATATGATATGCGATAGACCTTTCTCACACACTGAATAGTTTGGATTTGGAATGTACTGCCTGGAATTGTGATGGATGCAGTTTGAATTGAGGCATTGAAGAGGGCATTAAACTAATGTGCAAGGTTGTGAAGGAAAGGAAGGAGAATTGTACCTAGTAATGATGCTCATCAGAGAGCTGATACAGGCACATTAGTTCAAGACATCTGTCTGCACTGTAACAATTCTGTGACTCTGTGAACTTTACGTAACAAAATTGGACATCAAGTCATATCAGACAATATTAAGTACAGGTGAGCAAAAGCTTGAACAAAGCAGTTGGTTTCCAACTGGGACTTAGAAGATGAAAAAAACAAAGTCAAGAGACAGATAGACGCTTAGTTTGTGAGTTCCACACCTTCACACCAGATAATGAACGAAACAACTGGTGATGGTAGAGTGATGAACATGATTGGGATGCTCTGAGGAAGGGTCACCGGACCCAAAACGTTAACTCTGTTTTTTCCTTCTCAGATGCTGCCAGGCCTGCTGAGCTTTTCCAGCAAATTTGTTTTTGTTCATGATTGGGATTGAGGAGGTTACATAGACAGAGCTGATTGCTCAGGAAATGATTTATAAATGAAGATGAAAATTTTAAAATTGTGTCATTGCCAGAGAAAGAGTCCACACATGGGTGATGTGATAATTATTGCTTTGTTGGTATTGTACAAGCCATTGAACTATTCCTACTACATTGCTTTTGACATACTGTTGCAACTGTACTAGGCGTATCTACAAAGTGGTCCATTAGTTTGGAATTTGTTTCAGCTCATGCACACTTCCCTTTAAGATTTTGAGTGTTTTAAATTATAAACAATAGGCAGTCCAGCACAGTTAGAGGTTATGTTATTGCAAAACTACAATAGTTATTTATTTAAAAGTGACAAGCTATTAATTATAAATGTATGTTCAAAAATTGAAAGTAAGTAAGGATAAAAGATAAAGTTGAAAATAACATACTTATTGCAATGATTGCAAAGATCATTGCAGGTCTATTCATTACTTGAAGATTCCAGCTCCAAAGTGAATGGTTGAAAAATTAAACTTCAGCCAGTGTAGATATTGAGTCAGCCCAAGTCTGGGAACAGATTCTTCCATGGCATTTCTTTTGAGGTCATTTACTTTTAACTGCCTCAGTCTTGAGCTTGGATGGCTTTCATTTTAAGAGAGTAAAAAACAGAAATCACTAGAAAAGCTCAGTAAGTCTGGCAGCATCTGTGGAGAGAAATCAGAGTTAACGCTTCAAGTTGAGTGACCTTTCCTTAGAACTGGGCCCATTAACTCTGATTTCTCTGGCAAGCTGCCAGACCTGCTGAGCTTTTCCATCAATTCTGTTTTGTTTTTGATTTCCAGCATCCAGAGTTCTTTCGATTTCTATGGCTTTCATTTTGTCTGGTTCTTCATGAGATCAGAAGAGCTATTCATAACTCGAGGGAAATTGTTGTCAATAATTTAATTGTCAGTCATGGAAATGTTCATTGAATTTCAAAAGGCTTTTTGTGATATTGCTACAAGTACAGGTTGGTTGCAATACTGGCTCAATACAAAAAGGTAATCATGTGGCTTTTGGGAAACATTTTGTTAGATTCTTTGGGCTGAATCTTATGTGTTTATTTTGGAAAAGTCGGAGTTGCATCAGGTACTTTGGAGGGATTCTTGCCGTGAGGCACAGTGAGTTTTCTCACTGTGCTTTTCTGATCTCACTTTATTCACAACTCACTCAGGCAGCTGTCTCAACTGATTCTGTCCACATTTTGCCGTGCACTGTTTCCAGAACAATTCAACACTCAGTGGATATCCTGGAATCCAGGAGCACACTTCATGTTTAGGACATCTTTTAAAGCCCTTTGTACACTAGACAAGCCCAGAGCTGCCCTGCAAAATTTCTGACATTTATCTCAGCTTTCTTTACAAACAATATTATCCTATATATGGGAAATATAAACTATTAACAGTTGTGCAGAGAATATCGTGGGGAATGTAGAAGAGATTAAGTAGGTATTGGCTAAACTGTGAA
Source organism: Ginglymostoma cirratum (assembly GCA_024137785.1). Classification (NCBI taxonomy): domain Eukaryota; kingdom Metazoa; phylum Chordata; class Chondrichthyes; order Orectolobiformes; family Ginglymostomatidae; genus Ginglymostoma; species Ginglymostoma cirratum. The sequence goes on along the minus strand of JAHRHZ010000009.1, from coordinate 21,933,443 downwards.
AAAGAACCAAACTTTGCACGAATGCAATCACCGAGTTTGAGTATTGTGTTTAAGATACTTAGCATGACGAAATACTGCCAAATCAAATCCAAATCTCTGTAAGTAATTTTAAATAGCAAATGAATTAATTATTCAAGATTGAACCATGCACTTCATTTGATTTGATTTGATTTCCTAACTTGGGAATTTAACATCTGCTCTTTATCCAGATGTGGAATATATCATTTCATTTCCACTTTTTTTTTGAAAATACTGTGTTAATTTGAAATTTGAAACTCTCTGTTGATATGGTTGACTGCAGAGACTGTGCAATTACACATATGAATATTATTCTATTTGGCCGGATGGATGAATTATATGTAATCAAGCATAGACAACTGAGAAGAAATTAGTGCTGCTGAAGACTAAAAATTCCAGACCCTGCAGCTTCAAATAGGTTCACATTTCAAACTGAACTCACAAATTACAAAAGCTCACAAACTACGGAATGGGTCCCTAGGGAAAATGACATACATTGTACTAGCAGGACGTTAATCGTAATAATAAATGATTTCGGGAAAATAATGGCTTGGCTTGATTTTTAACAACCTCAGGGTGTCTACAAGTGTCTTACGCCAAGTGAGGTGCTTTTAATTATTAGTCATAGCAATAACGTTATTGTAGAATGCACGACAGCCAATCTGTGAGATCTCACAAACATCGGTGCCATAATGACAATCCATTATAATTATGATGCTTAAGAAATAAATAACGGCCAGAACCATATTTCTTCTTCGGGCTTTACTGGCTGGACCAACATTCCATAATTGCCCTTAATAAGGGTGAGTGTTGGAGTTTCAGTGAGACGGTACAATACTATTACAGGATGGGTCTCAATGAACGGAGCAAGGTGTGAATTGGAATCCTAAGCTAAAAGACCAAGAGGTAAGGGATCCTGTGGGGCTGGGGATAGAGGGTGGTGAAGGAGTAGTAGAAATTAGTAAGGAGGCAATCCAATGTGTTCAGAGACCCATTTAGGAGGGTCCTCCTTGCCCACTACCTGTCCACACAGGGAAATGTACTGGTCTGCAGCTTGGTGTAGGTCTCTCTCACTGATAGTTAAACCTATAGGGGTGAGATGAAGCCTTTAACTGGAAATTAATTATCTACTTAAGTGCACCAATTGGCACACATGTCAACATCTCCCTCCGCTCTCTCCACATCTACTCACTATCCCTAATATCCCTTGAATTATTTGGGGAAGAGGCAGTCTTGTTGACATGGGCAGGTAATGCAGCGATATCAAACGCAACCAATTTGTGTTCTCAAAACTAAGCCTGATTCTACCCTCTCCTGAAATTCATGTGTATTTTCCTGGTTGGCTTCAAAGACTTGGAACCCTGCTCAATTTTCTTCCTTGGTAGAATGTGGCGTAGCTTGTCCTTTCAATGTTGATATTAGCTAATATCCTGCATACAGGACTATGTGTGTTCGCACTAGTCTATCTGTGTGATTTCAGAATGTCCCATCATTGCAATTTTTCAGTTTAATTGGTCAGAAATGAGCCACCTGACCTTTACAAGCACATTTAGTGCTGTTTCCTCTGCTGTTAAGCAGCACAGGAATGATGAGTAAGAAACAACTGAAAATCTGTGTCCAACATTCTGGAGTTGCATTACTATTCAACAAAATTACAAAGCAGCAAGAAGGTGAGTTGGTTACCATCAAAGTTTTGCAGCCTCCTGTAGGTCATGAAATTGAAGCAGGAATAGCAATTGCATCGGGACAATTGAATGAAGAAATTGTCGAAAGCATCTGAAAAATTATAAAATGTCAACCAAAGACTAAATTGCCTTCAACAAACAAACCAGGGCAGATAGATTTCCACTCACATCAAGAAATAATAATGACAAGCAGCTGCAAACTTCATCCAGCAGGTTACACTCATTAGGGAGTCAAAAGAATGGAGCTCAATATGAAGGTAAACAGAACTGGACAAACAGAGAATATCACTTTGGAAGAAAGGAAGGGTATCCCAGGAAAGGAAACAGCCTGACATTTCCATGTGGGCCCCAGAGGAACACAGTTGATTGAAATTGGCCCATTAGGAAATCATTCAAAAAATTATTTAGGCCTCTCTTTTACTTACTCTGTGTTATGAAGTTGTGTTCATTTTTGATATTTTTGTCTAAAATTTTGTGGGAATTGTGAAGGATTGCAGAGTACTGGGGAGATACTATGTTTCTTCTCACAAAAAACGTTATGGGTCACCTTTTTTTCCAACACTGCTTACAGTCATAGAGTTGTACGACACGGAAACAGACCCTTCGGTCCAACTCATCCATGCCAATCAGATATCCTAAATTAATTTGTCCCATGAGCCAGCATGTGACCTATAAATCTCTAAAACCTTCCTAGTCTTGTACCTATCCAGATGCTTTTAAAATGTTGTAATTGTACCACTTCTCCACCACTTCCTCTCGCAGCTCATTCTATACATGTACCACCCTCGGATTGAAAAAAATTGCCACTTAGGTCCCTTTTAAATAATTCCCCTCTCACCTTAAACCTATGCCCTAGTTTTGAACTCCCATATCCTGGGGAAAAGACCTTGGCTGTTCACCCTATCCATGCTCCTCATGATTTTATAAACTTCTATAAGGTACTCCTCATCCTCCAGTGCTCTAAGGAAAATAGCCACAGCCTCTTCAGCCTCTCCATATAGCTCAAACCCTCCAACCCTGGCGACTTCCTTGTAAATCTTTACCTGAACTCTTTTACGTTTATCAACATCTTTCCGATAATTGGGAGACCAGAATTGTATGCATGATTCCAAAAGTGGCCTAGCCAATGTCATATACAGACTCAACATGACCTTCCAACTCCTAGATTTAATGCACCAACCAATAAAGGTAACCAATAAAATGCCAAATGCCTTCTTGACTACCTTGTCTACCTGTGACTCCATGTTCAAGAATCTATGAACCTGCACTCCAAGGTCTCTTTGCTTGGCAACACTGTCCAAGACTTTACTATTAAGTGTATACTTCCTACCCTGATTTTCCCTACCAAAATGCAGCACTTCGCACTTATCTACATCTTGGAAATCGATGTTTTAACTCAGTAAATAGCGAAGGCTTTTGGTCTGTGCAATTTCTGGATTTATTAGAAGCCTTATCCGGTTTATGTTTATTAAGGTGTGTAATTGGTCAAATCAACAACTGGATAAAACATTTAAAATAATGTTGTGGTCAGAGGAATGGTGTGATGAGAGACATTCATCCAATCTCGTTCATAACAACTGTTTAAAGTGACTATTGGTGCAACTTGGGCAAATAAAAATCAGGTTGGAATTTCAATATCATAACAACCTGAACTCCTAAATATCAGTAGGGGGCCCACTTTTAAGTGATCTGCCGTTGTCAAAGGCCCCAGTAGTTAAAATGGCAGACACACAGAGAAATAGACATCCACTATCTTGTTTCCCACATTACTTCCAAGGTTAATGAAATAACTGCAGAGAGGCCGGTATCCCATCATTAAGTCGCCCTGTATTTACTTGTGCACAGTAAAGTTCCCAGAACTGAGGAGATTCCAAATCTCCTGGTTATATTGGTCAGCCAAGGCTTTCCTGGTTTGTGCAGGTGAACAACCCCAATTAAGGACTCCATAGTCAATGAGATCCACCTGGCTCCAATCACTGCAGATTATATTCAGTCAAAATGTGTTTTTCATGCTTATGGTGTTGTGTCTCACAGATTTACTGTCCATCTCAAGTTACCTTTAAAAAGGTGGTTTCTAGACCCTCTGCTGTCCATGGAATCCAGATTCAATGTGGATTCTGGACTCCATGTGAATCATGCTTGGTCAGATCCTACTAATTGTGTTTTTCATTGTATTATATATGAATAATATCACATGTGAATCAAACTGACAGAATATTGGCATTGCAAAGATGGGTCCCTCTGATCATACTGAATAGTGGAGTAGGTTCAATGGGCTGAATGGCATACAGCTGCTGCTATTTTGTTCTCTGAGTGAAGCTGAGAAGATCCAGCTGCTTGACAGTTTTTTTAAATTCATGGGATATAAGCAAAGCTGACCAGTCCACCATTTATTGCTCATTCTCAATTCTAAACCCTCTGGTTATTGGTGGTTGTCATTGCACTTTTATTTTTCACAAAAAAATCCCTTGATTTAACGTAGCTTTCTAGAGTGACACACCAATACTGACATTTCTTAGGGGAGGAAAAAAAAGCTTCACTTGTCAAAATTGGCACAAATCCAGCCCAGAGTAGAAATTTGATGAATTGAGCTCCAGTCAAAAAAATACACTTTTAACATTTGGAGTGGGTAAAAGTGCAAAACAGATTACTGTGATTTACATTTAATTAAGCATTCTAACATGTGTTAAATAAGCCAAATAAAGTGTGGAAACGTGCCATCAGTAAATTATGATCTGCTATCCAGAAAGGAATGATACATATGTGGAAGGCTAAGTATGATTTCTGGTCCACCCACACAGATTACTTCTTGTAACTGTGCAAGCTGGCAAGGGACAATTAATTGAGGTTTAATTCACTGATTATTATGTTCACCAGGTACGTGCCTACACTTAGTTCATTTATTAATAGACTCACCAGATGTCCTCCTGTTTGTACTTGCTACTGGCTCGGTTATAGAGAAAGCTGACCATTGATGAAAAGGAGGTAAAGATTAGAGGGCTGCTGATGTCACAGGCAAATGGTTCTGGAGTTTCAAGTTGGGAGGCTAGTCGACCTAATCTATCTGAGATTTGTATAAGTATGTGAGAGTCCTGCCTGACTCAGACAGGTGTGACACAGGCTTGAGAAATCTGGCACTCAAAAAATGCAACAGATTGGGATGAATCACCACATTTCCACAAGGCAGTGAGAGTTAACATTATATTCCTCCAACACACCCCCTTCTAGGTCTGATACTAAAATCCACAGATTAACAATGTTTTGTGAATTCATCTGAGACAACAAGAATAATGCAACAATTAGATCAAGCACTTAAGGAATATAAAAAATACATTTTCATTTACGTAGCATCTTTCACTGCTTCATGCTGTCCTAAAGGGCTTTACAGCAAAATGGTTTTGGATATTGCCTGCAGTAAGTGCACTGGTTCTTTCTTGTTATAACTCAACAGTTCTTAAAGTATTAAAGGCTCCTGTGTAAATTGTCACAGCAACTCAGCATCAGCATGTTTTACTTAACCAGAGGAGAGTAACACTCAGTATACAAGATTAGATAGACTTCTGAGATTATGCATTGCACTACTGACATTTCAACAGCTTTGCTATGGAGAGTTGGTTTTTCAGTCACCATAATGATTAAAATGGAGTCGTAAAGTGGTGGAAAGTGAATGATAGTTGGATGGGGAGGCCGAATGATGCATTGACCCCTGGTACCAGTGCAGTTTAATAACTTTCTGTCTGTCTCCATCATAGGGAAACAGGACACTTGACTCCATGGCACTACCTGCATGTAAGCAGCAGCAGAAAGCAGAGCACGATAAACCTTTTGCTACTTCTCCTCTTTCCACCACTGCTGATTTTCTCTGCAAGGAGCACCAAGATGTTGGTTGTGTACACTGGAGCAGTTGCAGAGGGCTGGGTAGTAAAAGTCTTGTGGAGAACACCCTTCTCTTACACCAAACCCCTGTTAATCACTGGACTAAAGCCTTGATCCAACTTAAGGCCTATTGAAAAATTGTAAACTAGCCTCTAGGGCTGTTTTAACACTCCTACTTTGCCTTCTCTGTTCAGGTGCTTCTGCAATTTAGCTGGAACTCTGTTTTGCAGCAGGTGTGAGCTCTACCTTGCTGTTGAAAACCCCAGTGACAAATTCCCACACAGTTAATTATTTGTAATCCAGGAAAATTAGTTGAGTAGAAGTTCTAACTTTACTCACATTTGGGAACATACCCGCTCTAAAGAAAGCCTCATGAGTCGAGTAGAAGTTCTAACTTTACTCACATTTGGGAACATACCTGCTCTAAAGAAAGCTTCAGCTTAAGTCTTCCTGTGTATGTTTAAAGCTTCACCATAACAGTAATGAGATACTTTTCAATAAATGTCACAGTGCAGAAACAGGCCATTCATCCCAAATGTTGTTACGCACATTTATGGTCTGCATGAACCTCCTCATAACCCTCTTCATTTCACCCTATCAATATACCATTCTATTTTTTTCTCCAACACATATTTATCCAGCTCCTCTTTGAAAGCAGCTATGCTGTTCATTTTAACCATGCAATGTTCCACATTTCAATAGTTTTGAAATTCATATAACTTTGTGGTGCTGTTGTTGGAGATGATAATCATGTACCTGTCTCTCTCTGGTCCCTTAATGGATGCCTATGAGGTTGATATCTTCAATGATCACAATGCTATCTTCTTCAACAATTGCAGAAAATACTAGTGATACTTAGCAGATCTGGCAGCATCTGTGGACAGAGACAAACAGCTAACATTTTGAGCCTGGTATGACTCTTCTTCGGAAATGTTCTTCAGTTTCTTGCAGATCTGTCAACCACAGCATTCAATTTTACTAAATGACTAAGTGAGGAGATTTCTAACAAGATTTCACTGTTAGTAATTTTTACTTAATTCAAAGCATATTCCCCCCAAAATATCAGATAAATCATAGACAGCAACATTGAATCGTAAATGCAACAAAAAGTATCTGTGAGATTTTATAGCCAGCTTGTACGACACCTATTTTAGTCACTTGGAGGTAGAACGTGAGTTTGGTAGGTGGTGTTTACAGTAGTGGATGTAGATTGACTGTGATGCATTGAAGAGAAGATGGTGGCACTTAAGCTGGCAGAGTGGAGAAGGTCATTGATCTTCCTCCTTCAGTGCTGGGCATTCCTCCAGCTGGCTGAGACTGCAGTGACCCAGGAGCCAACCTCAGACCAGACTGACATGGTTTGGTATCATGGCACAGCCTTGAGAGAAGAGGAAGTCCCATTTGTACACCACCCTGTGTAACAAGATTTCCATGACACTGCCACAAAGTGGGCACCAGCTTTCCCCTGCCTGCAACGTCTGAGGAAAATGTCAGAAACCATGCAAGGCAGCTCCAAAGCTGACAGTGCAAGTCCAGATGCACAATGGTCTTTTAAAGGTGGTGCGGGTGCAAGGGATGGCAGTGAATTTGGAGTTATGTGCAGAGTGGTGAGATGTGTTGGGGACAGAGCTTAGTAAGATAAGGATGAAATCGGGTATGAGGGGAACCATGTTGGGGTGGACTAGGTAATCATTAATAGAATAGAATATCCTTTATTGTCAAGTGTACTCAAATACAGAAGTGTAGGAGTACAGTGAAAAGTTTTACAATTCACCTCTTATGGCACCATCTTAGGTACAAAATGGGTTTGGTAAGATATGGTGAGAAATCCTGCTAGGCTTTGTGGCAAGAAAATCTCCAAAAATTTCAGTGCAACTTGGACTTGAGCAAAAAAAATAAGATTGAATTCTAAACGTCTATCTCAGTCTAACTTTTAGCATTTTCTTCACTTCATAAGCTTGTTGGAGCTTTCAACATTCTCTGACGCTTATTACTTCTCAAGATCTTCTCTCATAACTTATGCAGAATCTGTTACTTTCTCTTTCTGGTTTAACTAAGGCGAGGTTAGTGCAGTTAATTTTTACAAACTAAATTACCTTTTTCTCATATAGTTGTTGGATGAACAAAGCTAAGCTGACATATATTGATGTATACATTAAATGCCCTAATTTTTAAAAATATCTTCCTTAGAACCCTCTATGTCTTCTCCCTTTCCTATCTCTGTAAGCTGTTCCAACCCCTAGAACCCTGCCAGATCTCATTGCACCTTCTCAATAGTGATCACTCCACTAGAGGCAAATACACATCCAGTTATCGACATATTAAACCTGGATTTCCTTTCCTTTGCCTGTTTCTTTCCATTTAAACCATCCCTTTAAATGCACCTGATAAATTGTCTCTTTTATGATGCTAATGTAAAGCTATCTTCATCTCACTTTACATGGTTTGGAGTGAAATTTTGTTTAATGATGCTGGGACAGTTTACCACATTAAGGAGATTACATAATTGCAAACTATTGATTGCAGCCAGTTTAATCCTCTGTCCCTATCATGACCTTTACTTCTTTTCAGTCTTTGCTTTTTTCTTTCCCTCCCTTCCCACAGCACCTTTGGGAAGGTTGATAACTATTTCACTTAATTTTTTTAGAAAAGCTAACAATTTGTTCACACCTGATGTGAATGCTTCTATTTAAATTGAAACGCTTCCTTCAGGTCCTGCAAGCTCTTGCGGTTTCTCCTTCCCTGACCCCTCTATCCCACTACACAAGGCACTAACAACACAAGGCACATATTCAAAATGGAAATAGGAAATAGGGTTGGCATCATTGTATCAGATGAGCCAGGTCTGCACTGTGTTGCCAAGCTCTGCACTCCAGCTTATGCACCTATTAAAATAATCATAAAGAAATTATTGGCTGACAGAAGTTCCGCTTCAGATGCCTGCAGTGATGAAGTGACATATTACAATATGGTCCCACCAGAGCCTCCATGATCAACTCTATCTTGTGTAAGCTCCACAACTTTGTTATCCCGTATGGAGGAAGTAAAGAACAAAGTCAATTTTCAATATGTTCCATCCATTTACAAGTTTCCAGAAAATGGCAATGCTAGAATAATTTCCAGCCTAGGTGCTTAAAGGATGTATTGAAATAAATGCCTGAGCCACCCAATTTTACAGAATTTACAGCTCATAAGCAAGTTATTCATCCAAAGTGATATATGCTGGTGTTTATGTTCTGTTAACCTTATCAGCATATCCTTCTGTTCCATTCTCCCTCAAATATTCGTCTCATCTACACCATAGTTCCACGTTCCTGCCACTCACTGGATAAAATACATTTTCCTGAATGTTTTATTGGATTTATTACTGACTATCTTCTATTTGGTTTCGCTGGTATTGCTCTCCCTCTTATCACACATATTGCAAAATCTACCCCACTTTCACTCAGCATACTTCCAGTCACAACAATGAAAAATCATATTTCCAAATACTGCAATTGCAAAATAACATAATAAGCTGGAATTCTATAAGTCAGAATATGATTAACAGTGAAATATTATGACAGTTATCTCCTTTAATTGGCATATGTTAAGGAACTTAATTATATTTATGTATTAGTAATTGTTATTCCCATCCTCACCTTATTAAAAAAAAGGATTATATGTAAATAAAAATACTGTTTAAATTGCTAAATTAGTATAATTCAAAGCATGACAGGTGTAAGCAGTGTACATTTTTCATGCTAAAGCACAAAATAGCTGTTTGGAGGCATTTTAGCAAGAAAACAAATGTATTGAATCTGATTATTAATGTTTGTGTGTTCTGCATGCTAACTAATAGTGCTAACAGCAAAGTGTAAAACCAATACACAATGTTAGCTAGCTTTGTAGGCCAACAGCAGGAACTTAATGGGTCTTTTTATTGTTTATGTTCCATCTCCATATGGTTTGAGTAAAACGGAATTAGAAAAGAATCCGAATGAGCATTGTTTTAATAATTTCAATGAATAAATATGTTGCTGGTGAGATTGTATTGCATCTAGACAGGGGATATAGGACAGTTTAGTGTCTATGCTTACAAATGCTCTTTTTTATGATTTGTTTTGTTTCTAAATTTCAAACTCAAAGTGGCAGTTCTTTGGGAAGTTTATTTTTGCAGATTTTTATGCCTTTCATAAGTTCTGCACATCATTAGCACCAATACTGCGAGGCATTCATGACAAATGTGTTAATTAAATAGATGCAAATTTTCCCAGTTTTGAAAATTACACAGGCATCTTTAATTTTCAAGGGAGCACTCCCAGCTCAACAAACCAAAACATTAGTTCAAGAATCTGCAAATGTGAAGCACCCACTGAGTTTCCTAAAAAAGACAAAATCTGAATATAGGTTGGACTGCCTTAAAGGAGCTAACACAAGGGGGTGTTAAATAAATTGATCAAGGATGAAATACAAACAGAAATAACCTATTTAGCTATTTCAGATTGACAAAATCTAACTCCTATGTTGCCTTAGTGTGAAGCATTTCAATTTCCATTGCAATCCATAACGTACTATCTTATGACACGTATTGTTATAGATTTTGTCTTTACCAGAAAGTTGCATCAAATGTTTTGCCCATAATTGACATTCTATATTGGACCATAATGGTCATATTAGCTCAAACATTTTTAGAGTTAACTTACCATCAGTGAATGGTAAATATGCAAAATGTAGCTGCTTAACGTAAAAGCTGAAAGATCATTGGGTCACCAATGGGTCATTTAGAAAATGAGAGTAAGAGACAGAGATCAAAACAAAAAGACAAAGACAGACAAAGTATGAAGAATAAAACAGGAGGAAGTGCAAACAGTGAAATTGATTTGCAGTCCAAAGACGGCTTTTGGAATTACCATCTCCAACATGCTTACATTTGTCGAACTAGGTGTGAATTGAACTATGGTTGGAGTCCCCATAGGAATAATAAAGAGAATACAAATTATCATGCCAGATTATAGTCCGACAGGTTTATTTGAAACCACAAGGTTTCGGAGCGCTGCCCCTTCGTCAGGTGAAGGGGCAGCGCTCAGAAGGCTTGTGATTTCAAATAAACCTGTTGGACTATAACCTGGTGTCGTCTGACTTCCTTGTCCACCCCAGTCCAACGCCGGAACCTCCACATCAAAATTATCATGCAGTTGGAAATAAATGTAAGCTCAATAGCTTGAAATTGTCAGAAATATAAGAAACCCAAGCTGAGTATTATCAATAGGTTTGCAAGTTTTAAAATAAATCTCTATCCCTACTTCTACCAACTATCTTTCAGCAAATTGTCATTTAATTTTCCCATTTTTAAAACAGTGGTGGCATATTTCCTCGCTCCCTCTCGTCTGTGAGCTCTGACTTTGGCAAGGCTGCAGCAACACATAGTAGGGATCACTTGACACACTCTTACAGGTGACTGTATGTGTGGAGTTTGCACATTCTCCCGGTGTCTGCGTGAGTTTCTTTCAGGTGCTCCAGTTTCCTCCCACAGTCCAAAGATGTGCAGGCTAGGTCGATTGACCATGCTAAATTGCCCATAGTGTCCAGGGATGTGTAGGTTAGGTGGGTTATAGGGGGATGGGACTGGGTGGGATGCTCTGAGTGTCAGTGTGGACTTGTTGGGCTGAAGGGCCTGTTTTCACACTGTAGGGATTCTATGATTCTATGATACATAAGGTTGGGTTGAAAAGTGGAGTGCTTTGCAACACAGGCATGTTTGCAAAGATAAAGCAGAGAAATGATTAAAAAGACAAACAGGTTATTCAATTAGCAACAACTTAAGTATAAACCAACAATGGGATGCACATTTAGCAATGTCACTGCTTTTAATGTAGATTCCCAAAGTCTGAAACTGGCGTTAGCTGTGTGGACCTCCTTTATGAGGCTGGTTGATTCACTACCAAGCAGTTCTGGAGTTGTAGATCATTTCGCTTCTTTGAAAATCTCTTTAAGGTCTCCTTCAGTATATTGCATAAATATAACGCCTATGTTGTTGAGACAGAAGTTTTATTTACAGACAGCAGAAATTCTAGCTTTATTTATATATATGTAAGGGTCTTTTCTTTTGTATCCTGAGCTTAGGGTTTTTGATCCTTTCAGTGAATGGACTAATCCTGATCTCGACTGACTGCTATTTCAAAATTGTACATTTAAAATGGTTTTAGTTTCAATCCCTGTGGGAATCATGTCGACAACCCTCTGGTGGAAGGAACACTGGATCATTGAGACAAATGATTGCATTGCAGATGACAATGGCACATCCCTGAGGTTAAGTGGAAAATCATCAACACATCTTGTTTCATGATAGCCTTAAAGGCCCATTGTGAAGTGTTTCTGTTCTCTGGAAGGCAGTCACCTCTGTGTGAGTTGAATACGCAACCGTTGACATTCCACTTTCATTTAGGTGGCACATAAGGCAATGATTGGCTGGCTGATAGAATCATAGCTATCAATCCAACTTATCCATGCTGACCAGATATCCTAAATTAATTTGTCCCATTTACAAGCATTTGGCCCATGCCGTCTGAACTCTTCCTATTCATGTACTCATCCAGATGTCTTTTAAGTGTTGCAATTGTACTAACCTCCACCACCTCATCTGGCAGCTCATTCCATACATGCATCACCCTCTGCTTGAAAAAGTTGCGCCTTAGGTCACTTTTAAATCTTTCCCCTTTCACCTTAAACCTATGCCCTCTAGTTTTTGACTCCTTCATCCTAGAAAAAAAAAGACCTTGGCTGTTCACCCTTTTCGCGCCCTGCATAATTTTATAAACCTCTATAATGTCACCCTTCAGCCTCTGATGTTCCAGGGAAAATAGCCCTAACCTATTCAGCCTCTCCCTAAAGCTCAACCACTCCTTCCCCGGCAACATCGTTGTAAATCTTTTCTGGACCCTTTCAAGTTTCACAACATCTTTCGTATATATTTCGTATACATATAATATATATATAATATGTATATATTATATATAATCAGAATTATATATAATTCTGCAAGCCAGAACTGTATGCAGTATTCCAAAAGTGGCCTCACCAATGTCCCTATACAGCCACAACATGACATCCCAAATCCTATATTCAGTGCATTGACCAATAAAGGCAAGCGTACCAAACAGTTTCTTCATTACCTTGTCTATCTGCAACTCCACCTTCAAGGAACTAAAAACGTGTACCCCAAGGCCTCTTTGTTTGGTGATACTCCCCAGGACCTTACCATTAAATATACTCATTTTGCCCTGATTTGACTTACAAAAATGTAACACCTCACCATTATCTAAATTAAACACCTTTTACCACTTCTCATCCCAACGGCCGATTTTATCAAGGTCCCATTGCACTCTGAGAGAGCTTTCTCCATTGTCCACTACATCACCGATTTTGGTGTCATCCACAAAATTATTAACCATACCTCTTAATGTCACATCCAAATCATTTATATAAATGACAAAAAGCATTGACCCAGTACCAATCCTTACAGTACACTGCTTGTCACTGGCCTCCAGTCAAAAAAACCAACTTCCACCTCCACCCTCTGTATTCTACCTTCAAGCCAATTTTGTTCCAAATGGCTAGCTCTCCCTGGATTCCATGTAATCTTACCTTGCTAACCAGTCTATCACACAGAACTTTGAACACTTTGCTGCAGTCTATATAGGCAACATGCACCACTCTGCCTTCATCAATCTTCTTCATTACTTCTTCAGAAAAATGAATCAAGTTAGTGAGACATGCTTTCCCACGCACAAAGCCATGTTGATTATCCCTAATCAGTCCTCACCTTTCCAAATACATGTAACTGTTGAATTTGAGGAACGTCTGGAAGATCATTGCTAAGTCCAATCATATGATTATGAAATATATTTCATTGGGTTGTTTAATGTGTACTTGAGCAGCCAATAAACATATAAATACATATTAAAGTTTTTTTTCATTCTTTAGTGACAGTGAGACAGAGTTGAACAAAATATGTTCAGCAACTAAATAATTAAATTATGAGAATGAGCTACCGAACCCGAAACGTTACCTCTGATATTTTTCTTCACAGATGCTGCCAGACCTGCTGGGCTTTTCCAGCAACTTTTATTCTTGTTCCTGATTTACAGCATCTGCAATTCTTTTGGTTTTTAATTAAGTTAATTAGTCAATGAGAAAAGGCATAAAAGATGCGCTGAAACTTTATGTTGCAGGTATTCACTAATTATCCAAGCAAGAGAGCTGCAGATGCTATTAGGTTCTGTTCAAACGTATTGCTAGTGGCAAATTAAGATATCCAATCAGATGTTAATTGAACACATTTAAATTTTCTGCCTTATTGGCTGGAGTAGTTACTCCAGTAGTAATTACTCCAATGCAGCAAATGTGTCCCCCGTCATCATGCTCTCCTCGTGGTTTAATGATTCTTTTGTTTTAAATTGCATTTATATAGCACCTTGCATGCCACAGGATACACCAAAATGCCACACTGCCAAACAAAAGCATTTGTAGTGTAGTAACTGTGGTAATGTTGGAAACATCACTATTATTGTGTGCTAAGAATCGACAGTCTGTTTTTGTGATTTCCATGGAGGAATAAATATTAGCCAGGATCCAGGAAGAGTTCCCCTTTCTACTTCAAAATATTGTCATCAACACATTATATTCTTAGTTTACAGGCAGAGCCTGAGCATAATGTCTAATTCAAAAGTGTCGTGACCACAGGTTAGAATTCTGAAGTACTATCAACTTGCAATTCTAAAATGAGTTTTTTTTAAAAAGAGGGCTGATATGGTCAAAGATGGCTGCGAAGATAAATTAAGTACTTGACTGGAGAGAGAGACTCATAGAATGTTACACCTATGGATGAGAAAGGAATTTCAAAAACAGCCCTTCAAAGGCAGGTAGAGGCTCTTAAAAACTGCGATATCTTGTGACTGACAAAAATAACAAGGCATTGATACCACACTGCTCAACAGCAAAACACCCTGCTATGGATTATGTCCCAAACTGTAGGCATAGTTTGTGTTTATTTCCCTTTGAAGAATTCACAAGGGTAAGAATTAAAAAGCCAGTTTAACTTTACTGGAGTGTACCAGTGGGACTGAACATTCTCATGTGTACAAGTCTGTGTTTGAATGTTCGCATACTGTGAGGATCACAGTCAAAAAACTATCCCTAGTTACTGTCATGTGGCAAATAAAGATCTCTCTCACTCCGAGTGCCAGACATCAGTTAGATAGGTGCTTGACAAAAGGATGACAAGAGGACCCTCTCTCACTTTGAAAGTGTGACTTTCATCACGGTTGAAAGGAATTGAACTACAGAATCTCAACAAAATTGTAAAACTAAGGATCATGATGCCTGGTCTTCAACTAACAATGATAATGTTAACTTGCAACTTTACTGAGATACTCGCAGCAATTAAATATCCACTCTGTGTGAGTAATTCAGAGATTGATCTGCTGATCTGTGTATTTTTAACTTTTATCTTTTTGGACTCCCCTCTCATTTCTAATCTGTGCATATTTGTGTTATATTACTGTGGGTCTTTTTTTGCATTTAATGAGTAATAAACTCATTCTTTGCTACCTGAAGAAAGCCTGGTTAAATTGGCTCCTTATATAACATTAATTCATTTGAGTTTGGGAGAAATGCATCCTCAAGCAAAAGGATCCATTTTTAAATGAACATTGTGTGACAACATTGGGGGCAGGTGAATAAAGAAGGCAAATCAATTCTCCTCACTTGATACCTTGAACATTTCAGGTATCCCATCTGGAACCATGACAAATTAGGAAACTTGACCAGATTCTGAGCATAGCAAAAGGCAGGAGGTCTAATAATTTGGCCTGGATTTTGTGCTCAAGCCTCTGGAGTGGCATTTGAAACCATAACTGCTCAAATCAGTATTATGTGTATTTATCAGTCACAGCTGACATCGGAGGAAGACACCACCAAAGATGACTATATGGCAGAGCTAGGGTTGGCATTGCCTGTGCCAGGCTTTGCATGTAAATATTGAATTGGCTACACAGGTGATTGACTGGTGGTGGTTAGCAGTTTTAAAACAAAACAAAATTCATAGTAATTTGGTTATTGGGAGAAAAGAAGCTTTCAGTTGTGTGTCATGGTACTTCCAGATAAGTAGAGAAAAAAAATCTGTGTATTTCCAAAGGCTAAATTATTTGTATCAAATAATTCCTCTGATATTTTTTGTTTGAAGTTGCAAGATGATACAAAAGGCTTCATCACCGAGCTGCAACAAAATTCCTGACCTCTCTGATGATAACATACTTGTCCAAATTATACCCATGACCTCAAACATGTAGCAAAAAAAGTGAAGTCACAACAAGCAATTCTTCATATCTGAACAACAATACAAAGTTTCAAAACAGAAGTTTTCCGTTTGTATGTCATGTTATATCTTCATGTTGTTTGATAACTTGAAAAACTGCTGAAGTCTGTTTCTCCTCGGTGATTTTACTCCTCCATCCACACAAAGCTGCCAATCAGAGTTTGTTATCTGTAATGCTCATTTTCTATTTCATACGTGACTAAACAGCACTTTACAAGTCAAGAACTAGCTGGTGCTATTCATTCAAATGTGGAAAGCTCTTTGTGTATCTTCCTCCCATTCAATAATAAACACCTAATGAGGGTCACTTAGATTGCACTTCTTATCTCAGCTTTAATTCTACTCAGCTGTACTTCATTCTTCATGTTGCTAAAAGGGCTCTGACAAGGTGTCTTGTTAATGATGATGAAATCCTTTGTGTTTGAATTATAATTATATATCTATCAACATGCTGTACGTATAGAAGTAGCAATAGTTCAGCATGATTCAAACAGCTTTAAAAATTCATTCATGGCCTCTGAAAGCAAAGTTGTCCATTTCTACTTGAGAACATGTTGATGACCAACTGTCTTGAACCATTGCACTCTATATAAATTGCGAGTCAAAAGGCGGTGTAAATATCACAAGTGTTGAGGTATGATGTTTGCCAATGGGTGGTTGCTCTCTCATGTTCCTGTTTTTTCATTTGAATATAAGAACAGAAGAAACAGGAGCTGGAGGCAGGCCATGTCACCAAATGAGCCTGCTACATCTTTCAGTGAGGGCATGGCTGTTCATTTACCTTAGGTTCACTTCAATGTACATACTCTGTATCCCTTAATTTCCTCAATATTCAAAAATATAGTGACTGCTGTGTTGAGATTATCACTATTTTTCTTTCATTATTTTTGAATTGGAACTGTGAGTTGCAGTTGAGAATTGAACATTGAATTTTGAACAGCAACTTGCTTTAGTAAAGACGAGAGAGCAAAGGGTGGAATTTTGTTGTTGGGAACTGGCATGGAAAGATAATGCAGGTTAACTGTTGGTAGAAAGGCACTGTAGGTGTGTGGAAGAATGGTCAGCAGTGTTATAAGAAGGTCAATGGTTTCTCCTTTCTGTCAAGATGAGTACCACATTCTTTAATCTGCAACTACATACTCACTCTGTATCTGCTACTGCACCCACCTGTCACCAAAGCTTATGTTCTAAGACTCTCACTTTTGCATGCAATGTCATCCTTCACTCGTTCTCCCCTTCCTAAACACCCATACCATGAAGCTTATATGGCCTCTGCACTTATTCTTCACCAGCTTTCACTCACCTGTACTAGCTGCAAAACATTGCCACCAATTTTGTCTCACTCAACCCCTCTCTTTCTCGCGTTGCAGTAGAAGAGAGCCAATAGCAGTTTAGAGCGAGAGCATATAGGTGATGGGGAGCCAGACATTCAGCTTCATATATAAGGAGATAATCATTGTCTTCATAAGAGAAGACTATGACTGCCAACCAAGTAAGTAACCATTCTTCATTCCACTGGAACTCATACATTTAACTCGCTGGTCAGTCTTGTACATTGGACACTACATCTCACCTCTGGCCGCAATGCCTGCTCTCTCAGATGTCTCACAGATACAGAAATACCACCTCCACAATGAAACACTCAGCTCTTCCAAAAGCCACCACCTTGACCCGTGAGAATGATCATATTGAGGTCTTCAAGGTAAAACTACCTCCTGCAAACCCCACCAGCCCAGATACAGACACCTCACTGAGAACGTTAAACTTGGAAGGTGTGAGTGCAGAATCAGGTGAGCCACTCACAAGGACAGCTCTGCAGTTAGCTGAGGAAGAAACTGCTGGAGACCAGGCACCTTCACAGCACCAGATAGGAGAGGACCCAGTGGTGTCAGCAATCAGCATGTTCACCAACATTCACAGAGAGGAACAGGAGCACCAAACAGGTACATAGAATGCAATGACCTTGATCGCCCAGAATCAGCAGTAATGCAGTGAGTCAAGTGACCATCTGTCTCCATGAACAGGCTGAAGGTTGCTCTGGAGAACCAGGTCTAACTCCCTCAGGGTCCTGCTGGTGAGGTGCATACACTTGCCCTCCACTTCTGCCCTGCCTACCCGCATAAGCCCCTTGCATGTTGAAGCTGAGGATGATCAACATACTTCTGGCAAGATGACCCGCGGTATATCTGGCCCATCAGACATAAGCACCTCTGGAGTCGTCTAGTCAAAGATCCAGAGACAATAGGCCCCTTCCATTCCTGCTTCAGAAACTGAGGAATACCTTAAGACATAGTGGAGGAGAGAGGAAGAAGATTACTGAGACAATTTGGTAGCTTGGGTGAGAATGCTTTGTGTTTTGCACTTTCTTGTAATTGTCACTGATAGCTATTTATATATCATTGCACATCTCTCTCTTTGTAGCCCCACATAGAATTGTCATTGCATCAGGCATTACTTCATGGCCGTAGACAATATTTCAAGCTGAGAGTCTGCATCAGGTTGATCGGGAAATAAAGAACCCACAGCTCTGTGCCATATGACCATAAGACCATAAGACATAGGAGTGGAAGTAAGGCCATTCGGCCCATTGAGTCCACTCTGCCATTTAATCATGGCTGATGGGCATTTCAACTCCACTGACCCGCACTCTCCCCGTAGCCCTTGATTCCTTGCGAGATCAAGAATTTATCAATCTCTGTCTTGAAGACGTTTAACGTCCCGGCCTCCACTGCGCTCCGTGGCAATGAATTTCACAGGCCCACCACTCTCTGGCTGAAGAAATGTCTCCTCATTTCAGTTCTAAATTGACCCCCTCTAATTCTAAGGTTGTGCCCACGGGTCCTAGTATCCCCACCTAACGGAAACAACTTCCCAGCGTCCACTCTTTCTAAGCCATGCATTATCTTGTAAGTTTCTATTAGATCTCCCCTCAATCTTCTAAACTCTAATGAATACAATCCCAGGATCCTCAGCCGTTCATCATATGTTAGGGCTACCATTCCAGGGATCATCCATGTGAATCTCCGCTGGACACACTCCAGTGCCAGTATGTCCTTCCTGAGGTGTGGGGCCCAAAATTGGACGCAGTATTCTGAATGGGGCCTAACTAGAGCTTTATAAAGTTTCAGAAGCACATCTCTGCTTTTATATTCCAACCCTTTTGAGATAAATGACAACATTACATTCGCTTTCTTAATCACAGTCTCAACCTGCAAGTTAACCTTTAGAGAATCCTGGACTAGCACTCCCAGATCCCTTTGTACTTCGGCTTTATGAATTTTCTCACCGTTCAGAAAATAGTCCATGTGCAGTACACAGATCTATAAACCATATCACAGGATACTGAATGGCTTGGACAGAGTGGATGTTGGGAAGATGCTTCCATTGGTAGAAGTGACCAGCACTCAAGGGCACAGCCTAAGAGTAAAGCGACGACATTTTAGAATGGAGATAAGGAGAAACTTCATCAGCTAGGGAGTGGTGAATTTATGGAATTCACTGCCACAGAAGGCTGTGGAGGCCAGGTCATTGAGTACATTTAAGACTGAGATAGATAGGTTCTTGATTATCAAGGAGATCAAGGGTTATGGGGAGAAAGCAGGAGAATGGTGTTGAGGAACTTATCAGTCATGATTGAATGGTGGAGCAGACTCGATAGGCCAAATGACCTAATTTCTGCTCCTATGTCTTGTGGTCTCATATTGCTTCCCTTTAAATGCCAGAATATTAATGGGTCCTGCATTTCCCCTCACCCACTTCACAGGTTGAGTTACTGACCCAGTCCACGCTTAACGTGACTGCAATCATTTGTTTCTCAATTGGACTCTTTCGATTTGTGGCCTGATGGAAAGTGACAGTGAGTGCTTCTTGGCTATTAGCAAACATCAAAATTCCTTCCTGGTAACCCAAGCCATAAATCCTAAATAATTTACATCTCCTTATATCCCTGTCCAACCTGTCTACATGGGCTTGCATCTACTCAATTCACTCAGCTCTTGGCTGATGAAGTGATGGTGCCAAGTGAAATCATACACTGTCCCTCTCTTGAAGCCAGGATGTTCCTGACCGTGGATGAACACCCTCCCCCATGAACAAAAACAGAAGTTGCCAGAAAAGTTCAGCACGTCTCGCAGCATCTGTAAACAAAAAAATCAGAGTTAACGCTTTGGGCCCAGTGACCCTTCCTCAGAACTGATGGTAGTTGGGAAAATGTCTGTTTATATGCAGAAAATAGGGAGGGGGGTGCGGTAGCGAGTAAACGATAGGATAGCACCTGAAGAGAGAAAGAGCATCTGGATAGACAATGGAGTTGATAACAATCAGGCTAGGCGGGTTAAGGGTTTAGGCCCGAAACGTCAAGTTTTCCTGCTCCTATGATGCTGCTTGACCTGCTGTGTTCATCCAGCCCCATGCTTGTTATCTAGGCTAGGAGGGTGAATAGCTGTTAATGGGGACTGTTAGTGACTGACAATAGGTAGTGTGTAATGGCAGACTATGTGATAACAAGGCCTGGTGTGTGGGGTAGGGGGCTAGGACATTGGAGAGTTTGGGCCCTAAAATTATTAAACTCAATATTGAACCTGGAGGGCTGCAGGGTCCTCAGGTGTAAAATGAGGTGTTGTTCTTCCAACATGTGTTGAAATTCGCTGGAACACTGCAGCAAGCCTGAGATGGAGATGTTGGCAAGGGAACAGGGTGGTGCTTTAAAGTGGCAGGCAACTGGAAGCTCAGGGTCTTTTTTGCAAGCAGAATGTAGATTTTCTGTGCAGTGGTCAACCAGTCTACCATTCATTTCCCCAATGTAGGGAAGACCACATTGCGAGCAAGGAATGTAGTAGACTAGATTGTGGGAAGTGCAAGTTGCTTCACCTGGAAGGTATGTTTAAGTCCTTGGATAGTGGGGGGGAAGGAGGTAAATGCGCATGTGTTGCACCTTCGCTGGTTTCTGCGGAAGGTGCCGTAGGGCTGTTGGGAGTGAAGAAAGAGTGGATCAGGGTGTCCCAGAGGGAATGGTCTCTGCAGAAGGTGGACAAAGGAGGAGAGGGGAATATGTACCTGGTGGTGGTGTCCCGCTGGAGGTGGTGGAAATGGCATCTGATGATCTTCTGGATGTGGATGCTGTGGTGGGATGGTAGGTAAGGACAAAGGGAACCTTATCGCTGTTGCAGGAGGTGAGAGAGGGGGTGAGGGCAGGAGTGTGGGAGATGGGTCGGATCCAGTTGAGGGCCCTGTCAAGAACAGAGCTGGGGAATCCTTTGTTGAGAAAGAAGGTGGACGTATTGGAGGCTCCCTTATCGAACTTGTCCTCATCGGAACATATGCGACAGCGACGGAGGAACTGAGAGAATGGGATGGAGTCTTTACAGGAAGAAGGGTGTGAGGATGTATAGTCCAGGTAGCTGTGGGAGCCAGTGGGTTTATAGTGGATATTAGTGGCCAGTCTATCCCCAGAAATGGAAACAGAGATGTCGAGAAAGGGAAGGGAGGAGTCAGAGATAGACCACGTGAAAGTGAGGGCAGGGTGGAAATTGGAAGCGAAATCAATGACCTTTTCCAATTCCAGATGAGAGAGGGAAGCAGCGCTGATGATATCGTTGATATATTGGAGAAAGAGTTGTGGGTGAGGGCTCAAATAGGACTGGAACAAAGAATGTTCCACATACCCCACAAAGAGACAGGCATAACTGGGGCCATGTGGGTATCCATGGCCACCCCTCTGACCTGAAGAAAATTAGAGGAGTTATATCCGTACTTTATTATGTCACTATCTTACAGATAAAGTTGCCCCCACACCCCCAATTTCAAAATTTTCTTACTCCCTTTCCCCCATCTGCGGCCTCAGTTCCAAAGATTAACTCATTCCCATGGCAACATCACCTTGCACCCATCCAGCCCTCCTTTCCTCTCGGTTTCTGCAGTCAGAGCAGATGGACTGACCGTGTCCCACCACTTGAATGACTGCCCAAGGGAGCAGTGCCTGGCCTCCTGACTGATGGCTGTACTATTCTCTAACCTTGTTATCCCTGGCCCAAGACTGACCATCATAGAACTACAAGACTGATAACGACCCAATCCCAAACTGCCAAAACATGGACCCCCTGACTGAGAACACTCCAAATCGACAGCTGGCTGTATTGTGGTTCTAGCCATTTCAAAATGGTTGTCATGGTGCACTGGTAGTCCTCCTGTGCAGAGGTAATCCCAAAGGGGAACTAATTGAAACATTGCCTCTCAACCAGCTTAATGAATGCCTCACCTGCTTGGTCCCATCATCTAAATACAGCTGCTAGAATCGTTTGTTGACATCTCGCTTAGTATAGACCAAGCTTTTCACAAGTTTTTTGAGCCTTTCACCTACAAATGCTGCTATTGAGTAGACCTCTCTGCCATGATCTGTAAAATGGTGAAAAGCCAATTAAGTACTATTGAGGAGGTAATAAGGTGTAGAGCTGGATGAACACAGCAGGCCAAGCAGCATCAGATGAGCAGGAAGGCTGACATTTCAGGCCTAGACCCTTCTTCAGAAATGGGGGAGGGAAAAGGAGTTCTGAAATAAATAGGGAGGGGGCAAGGCGGATAGAAGAGGGATAGAGTAGAAGATAGGTGGAGAGGAGACAGACAGGTCAAAGAGGCGGGGATGGAGCCAGTAAAGGTGAGTGTAGGTGGGGAGGTAGGGAGGACATAGGTCAGTCCAAGGAGGATGGACAGGTCAAGGGAGCGGGATGAGGTTAGTAGGTAGGAGATGGGGGTGGGTCTTAAGGTGTGAGGTGGGGATAGATGGGAGGAAGGACAGGTTAGGGAGGTGGAGACGAGCTGGGCTGGTTTCAGGATGCAGTTGGGGGAGGGAAGATTTTGAAGCTTATGAAGTCCACATTGATACCATTGGGCTGCAGGGTTCCCAAGCGGAATATGAGTTGCTGTTCCTGCAACCCTTGGGTAGCATCGTTGTGGCACTGCAGGAGGCCCAGGATGGACATGTCGCCTGAGGAATGGGAGGGGGAGTTGAAATGGTTCGCGACTGGGAGGTGCAGTTGCTTAGTGCAAACCGAGCGTAGGTGTTCTGTAAAGCGGTCACCAAGCCTCTGCTTGGTTTCCCCGCTGTAGAGGAGGCCGCAACAGGAACAGCGGATGCAGTATACCACATTGGTAGATGTGCAGGTGAACATCTGCTTGATGTGGAAAATCTTCTTGGGACCTGGGATGGGGGTGAGGGGGGAGGTGTAGGGGAAGGTGGAGCACTTCCTGCGGTTGCAGGAAAAAGTGCCGGGTGTGGTGGGGCTGGAGGGGAGTGTGGAGCGGACAAGGCAGTCACGGAGAGAGTGGTCCCTCCGGAAGGCAGATAAGGGTGAGGAGGGAAAAATGTCTTTGGTGGTGGGGTCGGGTTGCAGATGGTGGAAGTGTCAGAGGATGATGCGTTGGATCCGGATGCGTTGGGGGGGAGCTTGCGGTCCTTGAAAAACGAGGACTTCTGAGATGTATGCGAGTGGAATGCCTCATCCTGGGAGCAGATGTGGCAGAGGCGAAGGATTTGGGAATAGGGGATGGCATTTCTGCAGGAAGGTGGATGGGAGGAGGTGTATTCTAGGTAGCTGTGGGAGTTGGTGGGCTTGAAATAGATATCGGTTTCTCGGTGGTTGCCAGAGATGGAGACAGAGAGGTCCAGGAAGGAGTCTGTCCTCCTGGACTGACCTATCTCCTCCCTACCTCCCCACCTACACTCACGTTTACTGGCTCCATCCCCGTTTCTTTGATCTGTCTGTCTCCTCTCCACCTATCTTCTCCTCTATCCCTCTTCTATCCGCCTCCCCCTCTCTCCCTATTTATTTCAGGGCCCCCTTTCTCTCCCCCATTTCTGAAGAAGGGTCTAGGCCCGAAACGTCAGCCTTTCTGCTCATCTGATGCTGCTTGGCCTGCTGTGTTCATCCAGCTCTATACCTTGTTATCTAAGTACTGTTGAAGCCAAGTTACGTCTGTGTTAAAAATATCATAGCCAATTTTCATTCAAAAAGGTGCATCAAACAGCAATGAGTTAAAAACTGGATAATTTATTTTTTAATGCGTTGTTTGAGGAATGAATATTAGTAAGACCACGTCGGAGAACTCTTGTGCACTTCAGAATTGTTTGATGGATTATCTCACATCAATATAAGAGTTGGGGGGGGGGGGGAGGTGAAGGTGGCCTCTGGTTTAACACTTCACTGTAAAGGCACCTCCAACAATGGATAACTCTCCTAGTATTGCACTGGGGATGCTCAGCCTCTATTGCGTAGTCAAGTCTCTAGAGTGTGAGTTGAACTCACAACTTACCGCGCAAATGTGCAAGTACTATCCACCAAAATATAATGCAAGCCAGCTCGATGATTTTACCTACCAGGGAATAGGGGCTGCAGGATTGATGGGTTATTAGCAGTAAAGCTCCTTCCATAACAGCCATGAATATCAAGTCCACCTTTGTTCTACTTCTTTCATAGAGACTACAGCCAATTGCGGATATGCATTCAGAAACTCCTTTACTATGCAGCACACAGCATCACTGTCTTCCTGCATAACTTTGCTGGTATATACCATAAAGTGATCCTTGCAATGGAATTTCTACTTACTAAACTTCAAAACACTGTCAAACGTCAGTGATATTTTCAAATGTCCTGAAGCCAAAATTAAAAATGTGCATCATTTCACTCACTTGAAGTTAATCAACAATTAAGCAAGAAATTAAAAACTGGAATTTTAAAATAATAATCCCAACAATCTGTTACATTTTAAAGCCAAGGAAAGGTTAATGTATAAATGAAAATTCTCACGATCTGCAATTAAGCACTAGACTATTCGCAGTATAAATGTGTTAAATAAAAGGTCACACATTTCCACGTATAACGGTCTGGTCGTTTATTTTTACATAATTCTATATCAGAACTTTAAAGTGTGACAACTGACGCATTAATCTATTGCTCTACTTCAGATTTCTATTGACCTGTTGAGCATTTTCATAATTGCACTGGGGAGCATTTTGAGGGCCTGTTGAACATTTTCAATCATTTCAAAAATATCACATTGTATTCATTATTTAGAAATGCTGAACCACTTTAGTGCTAAGGTCATAGTGCCAATGAAATAAATACACAAGTCATGCATACCTCTCTCTGCCTTCTCCACCTTTGTTACTGGTAAAGGAGGAGAGACTAGAATACGCTATATAATTAGTCTGGTATTATATTTAGTTACACCGAAATGGAGAAAGCAGACAGAATATTAACCTGATGGTGGGGATGTAACGAACGTAATTGGAAAATATGTGTACACTGGGTCCATGCTGCATAACATAGCAGTACTTTTATCCAACTTACAAGCAAAGAAACATTTCTGAACCATGTATATATTTATGATGCAGGAATTTTCAATGGCTCTTTCAGCACTTTTGTCTACCAAATCCAAGCAGGAATTTTTCTCTTAAATTTCTTCATTGTTACAGCATCCCATTTTCAACATTGGACTATCATGTTTCATGAGGCACAATGGAAAAAATAATTATAATTAAGTAATTCAAATTAATTTTGTGGCTCATTCTTGATTAGTGCCCAAGAATATTCACTGCCATGCCATGCATAATTATGTCAGTAGTAACATTGGCAAAGAAATCACATGTTAATGTACATTCCTTGTCATATACCAAGCATCTTATTATATGTGTCCTACTTTACTGTTCAAATTTTTTTAAAGCTTGTCTCATGTATTATTTTAAATTCATTTTTAGGTTTTGGGCATCACTGGTAAGGCTGACGTCCTATTTTGCCTTGGAGAAAGTAGTGGTGAACTTATCATTTTTTAAATTTGTTCATGGAATGTAAGCTTTGCTAGCAAGGAAAACATCCCATAGCGAATTGTGCTTGAGAAGATGTTCGTGAGTCGTCTTTGTGAACCACTGCAATTTCTTCCTTCAGTGTAGGTGGGTGTAGATATAGTTCCAAATCAGGATGATGTGTTACTTGGAGGGGAAATTAGTTGGTGTTGCCCCTCTGCCTTTATTCCAGATGGAAAGTGGTTTGAAGCAGGTTTTTTTTAAAACAAAATAACAAAATTTTGGTTTGCAATATCTTGTTTGATGTTAGAGTTCTAATTTTGCTGTCCGTGATGGTTCTTAAACTGAATGTTGCAGGCTTTCCAATAATTTTCTTAAATCTCTCAATTATGATAAACATGTTAAAGAGTGTCTTGTTCTTTGTATTAGTTTCAACTATGTATCACTCTAATCAGTCAAAACACCTCAAAGAATCAGGACTGTACATCCAAACATTATAAAAGATGCAAATGTATATGATCCTCTTGTTTCTCCCAGTGTAACTCAATCGATTACCAGCGTAATTAACTGTTGCTCTGTGATGAGACTTCTATTGCAAAATTGGTTGAAAGCTCTCAGAAGCATTTGCATCTGTTGTGTCAGATGTTCCAGAGAATCACACAGAGGACAGCAGAAGAGTACTAGAGATAATAGGTACTGCAGATGCTGGAGAATCCGAGATAACAAGGTGTGGAGCTGGATGAACAGGGTCTAGGCCTGAAAGGTCAAGCTTTTCTGCTCCTCTGATGCTGCTTGGCCTGCTGTGTTCATCCAGCTCCACACCTTGTTAACTCTATTATAGCAGAAGAGTACTGTTTTGTTTGTTCGGTTGTGTTTCGATATGTGTTGTGCATGTTGCTGTGCTTGCTTTTGTAACCCACATGTAGGAATTGTTACAATTGTGCTCACATAGCTCCACCACAAAACAAATGGATTAGTAACGACATTAATTGCATTTAAAAGAGTATGGCCATTTATTTATTAACTAATTTAATTATATTCTCATAAATCATTGATAATTTCCAAGACTTCTCCACTTCCTGAAATCTGCCTG
Organism: Ginglymostoma cirratum; assembly: GCA_024137785.1. Taxonomy (NCBI): domain Eukaryota; kingdom Metazoa; phylum Chordata; class Chondrichthyes; order Orectolobiformes; family Ginglymostomatidae; genus Ginglymostoma; species Ginglymostoma cirratum. Next base: position 21,906,618 of record JAHRHZ010000009.1, on the reverse strand, counting down.
ATTTTCATCACTGGCAATTTGTTGCCATGTTTCCAGTTGCCTAAGCCTTCTACACTGGCATTTCCTCCTCAATATATCTGTCTTTCAGCCTCTCCATTTTCTTCTTTTATATTCCTTACGAACCATCCCTATTTAAAGTCATTCCCTAATATTTTCTTATCTAGCACAATCAAATTTTGTGGCATAACACTTCTGCAAAGCCTGTCGGTATATTTTACGTAATTAGTTCAAAGACATCTCTGCAGGAATTTCTCAAGGTGGTGTCATAATGTCTTCAGATGCTCCATCAAAGACTTTTCTTCCATCATATAGTCAGAAGTAGTGATATTCAAGATGATGACACAATGTTCGGCACAATTTACAACTCCTCAAATACTGTAGAAATCCATGTCCATAATTATGCAAGGCCTGGACAATAACCAGGTTTGAGTTGACAAGTAACAAGTGTAGCAATGCCACACAAGTGCTAAACAATGACCATTTCCAATGAGAGAGAATGTAAATATTACCTCCTGACCTTCAGTATTACCATCGCTGAATATCATATTATAAACATTCCGGTGACTACCATTGACCAGAAACTGGATTGGACTAGTCATATAAGTAAGATGACTACTAGAGCAGGTCAGAGGTTAGGAATTCTATGGCAAGTAACACATCTCACCTGCAAGGCACAAAAAGGAGTATGATGGACTACTTTTCACTTTCCTGGATGAGTGCAGCTCATGATAAGTGAAGTTCAAGACCATTCAGGGCAAAATATTTCACTTGATTGACATTATATCCATTGCCTTGAGCACTCTCTCCCTTCATCACAGAACTAACTGTGCGTCCCATTTACGACATATACTTCAGCAACTCACCACAGCTCATTCGACAGGCTCCTCCAAACAGATTGTGAACTGGTTCGGTCAGGAAATGAGGACCAAAGGATTGATTAAGAAGGGGGAAATGGAGTATGAAAATAAGCCTGCAGAGAACATAAGAGCTGATTGTAAATGCTTTTTATTGAAATGTAAGGAGAAACAGATTGATGAAAGCTAATGTAGGTCCCTTACAGTCAGCAAAGGAGGAATTTATAACACAGAACGAAGAAATGGCTGACAAATTAACTTCATACTTTGCTTCTGCCTTCACGAAGGAGCACACAAATAATGCACCAGAAATTATGGGGAACATAAGGTTTACTGAGAAGGAGGAACTGATGCAAATTTGTATTGGTAGAGAAATGGTGTTGCAGTACTTGATGGGAATAAAGGATGATAAATCACCAGGATCTGATAATCTGCATCCCAGAGTACTTAAGGAAGTGCTTTAGAAGTATTGGATGCATTGATGGTCATTTTCCAAGATTATTTAGATTCTGGAACAGTTCCTATAGATTGGAAGGTAGCTATTGTAAACCCACTATCTAAAAAGGGAGATACAGAGGCCATCCTGACATCAGTAGTGGGGAAGGTGCAAGAGTCTATTATTGAGGATTTTATAGCACAGCACCCAGAAAAGAGAGGCAGAATCAGACACAGTCAGCCTGGATTTTTGAAAGGGAAACTGTGCTTAACAAATTTACTAAAATACTTCGAGCATGTAACGAATAGAGTTTATCAGGGAAGCTACTGGATGTGGTTTATTTGAACTTCCAGAAGGCTTTTGACAATATCCCACATAAAAGATTAATGTGTAAAGTTACAGGGCATGGGATTGGGGTGATGTATTACATTGATAGAAAATTGATTAACAGATGCAAAACAAAGTATAGCGATACATGGGTCTTTTTCTGAAAGGCAAGCACTAGCTAGTGGGTATCACAGGGATGGTATTAGGACCCCAGATATTTACAATATATGTCAATGGTTTAGATGAGAGAACTAAATGCAATATCTTACAATTTGCAGATAACACAAAGCTGAATGGAAGGGTTAGCTATGGAAGGAAGATGCAGAGGTGTTATAGTGTGATTTGGACAGGCTGAGAGAGTGGACAAATGCATGACAGATGCAGTATAGTGTAGATAAATGTGAGGTTAGCCACTTTGGTAACAAAAATAGAAAGGCAAGTTATTATTTGAACGGTTATAAATTGAGAGAAGGGAATGTTCAATGATACTTGGGTGTCCTCATGCAATAGTCACAGAAAGTAAGCATGAAGGTGCAGCAGGCAGTAAAGAAGGTAAACTGTACGTTGGCCTTCATAGCAAGAGGATTCAAGTCCAGGAGCAAACATGTCTTACTGCTGTTATACAGGGCATTGGTGAGACCACAACCTGGAATATTGTGTACAGTTTTGATCTGCTTTTCAGAGGAAGGATGTTCTTGCTATGGAGGGAATGCAGCAAAAGTTTACCAAATTGATTCCTGGAATGGCAGGACTGATATATGAGGAGTGATTGAATTGTTTAGGATTGTTTTTACTGGAGATTAGAAGAATGAGGAGAATCTCACAGAAACCTATCAAATTCCAGCAGGTCTAAAGATGTTAAATGCAGGAAGGAAGTTCCCTATGTTGGGGAATCCAGAAGCAGGGGTCATAGTTTAAAGATAAGGAGTAAGCTTTTTAGGGCTGAGATAAAGTTAAATTTCTTCACCCAGACAGTGGTGACTCTCACTACTACAGAAAGTGGTTGAGACCAAAATATGTGGAGCTGGATGAACACAGCAGGCCAAGCAGCATCATTGGAGCAGGAAAGCTTGACGTTTCGGGCCTAGACCCTT
>JAHRHZ010000009.1:21873791-21893907 GCA_024137785.1 Ginglymostoma cirratum | reverse complement strand
GTGGAGCTGGATGAACACAGCAGGCCAAGCAGCATCATAGGAGCAGGGAAGCTTGACGTTTCGGGCCTAGACCCTTCATCAGAAATCAAAAAGTCCTGTGATGCTGCTTGGCCTGCTGTGTTCATCCAGCTCCACACCTTGTTGTATCAGAGATCCAATAGAATCTCATTCTCACCCATCAAGTTGAAACATTAGTTCTTGTTTTTCTCTCCATTGCTGCTGCCTGATATGCTGAGTCTTCCAAATGTTTTCTCTACTATTTCTCTTTATCACTCCCTCACTCAGCATTATATTGTGTCTAATTGCCTCGTTGCAACAACAAACAATTCTTCACCTATTCCATTGATTCTGCTTAATTACATCCAGCTTCTCAAGTGGAAAATTAAGAATTACTGCAAAATTTTAGCCTCTTTCTGACATTGTCTACGATAGGATGAATGAAAACAAATACAATTAATTGTTAAGGTTGTAATTTACATGTTTTAATAAAAAGAAATAACTTATACTTACATAGTACCATTTTCATCCTCAGGATGTCTTAGAGTGTTTTATCTGCAATGAAGAGGTTTGAAAGCAACATTGGTTTCTGTAAATGGTTATGTTTCTGGTAGTTGTATTATCAAATTCATTTTTCACTGATTCAACCATTAGAACATTTAGCCTTACTATTCTAATTGTCAGACATTAACACTAATGAATAAAAAGGCATACTTTATTTTTCATCCAAGTATGTCTCCATTGTTAATGCAGCTTCCACAATGGTACTGTACATAGACCAGCTTTAGTCAAACATCATTTTACATCATCAATAGTGCACAACTTCCCAAACTATAATAAAAGCAAACTATATCTTCAGGAGTGGACAAGTTTATGAATCTTATTCCTAATGGAATACGTAATAAATAATGCATGAGTAGTATTTTAGAAACAAAAAAAAAAATCAAACACTTTTTTGATTTCACCTTAATGACTTAGGCTTGTGTGACCAGTGTTTTCTCATATCTGCTGCAGAGATGCAGAAGCTTTTTTTTAAAATGACTGCTCCATTTTACAAACAGAATATCCCAAAGGATTGGAATTCAATTCTTTAAATTGGTTTTCTAAGACATCTATAAGGTGTCACTGCGTATTTATGTCAGGTTTTATCCAGCTAATGTTGCCCATTGGTCTCAGGCATATCATCAGGATGCACATTCAGTTTGTTATGTTCTTCAAAGAATTCTTTGTTGTCTTTGATGCTTAGTTAGTTCAATAGAAAGCCAATATTTAATACAACAATGCAGCTACGTGGGAGAACTGATGTGCTAATCATATAGACAGTAAAGTAGTGCAAATTATATCTTGATAGGATTACTGAAAATAATATTATCATCCAAATTTTACAAAACAGTGTAACATTTTGCATTTTGTTTTAAACAGCTTAGGCCTTCCTAACGTGTAATCTTCTGGTGCAGCCTTCAATTCCTCTGTTACTAAGTCCTCCAAGCTAGCTGCAGTATTACCAGTATTTATTGTTTTAAGCAAAAATAATGAATAACATAAACTAAAATTGACAGAAAAGAATTCTAAAAATACCATGAGCCAAATTCACTATTCAGGTTATCAGATTATTGAACAATTGGTTTCAATTCATAGATTCATAAAAGGAAGAGATCTTTTGGCCCATCAACTTCATGCTGGCTATCTACAATATAATTCAGTCAGTTTCTTTCTGTTGTTCTATTATTTTCAACCTGCAAAATTAGTTCGCCTAAGTGCTCAAAAAATGTTGTAACTAATTTACAAAGTTATTTGCTCACAGTGTCTAGGTGGTGCGTATTTATGAACAGAATCTGCCTCACTGCTTGGTGTTCTTGCATACTAAGTTCAGACTAGTGCTTAAGGTAAAGAAACAGGATGATATTTCTAGGGAATCCTACACATGAAAAGTACATGTAGGTTGTTTAGAGGGAGAACCAACAATTAGTCGCAGCACAAAATTTATCAGGTATAATAATATGCCTTAAAATATCTGTGTTTGATAATTGTCAGTCTTACTTTTAAAATGTTCAGTATTTTGCCCCACCAGCCAGGTCTCCTCAAACTTGAAAGTTTGCTTCATTTTTAGGCTGAGAAATCAACCAATGTAAATTTCATAGTATGCTTTTATTAGAGACCAGGACTGGAGCCTGGATCTAACTTTTTTTTTTGCTATACTGATGTGAATAGAGGAGGGATTTATGTCTGGTAATCTGTCTACCATAAACTATCTTTATGAATTACTTGGTCATATTATTTTGTCATTCCCTGGGAACCAAGAATAACTCTGACCATGGTCCCTGTCCTGTTTTAATCAGTCTGCTCATAACCTTGGGACCTGTTAGCCCTTCACTGAGCTTTGTTACCAAGTATGCCAACACCCTCTCTGTAACATCACCTGATGCTCATCCTGCATCAGTTCAAAACCTCATTCATGTCACTTTTTACCTTTCGACTTTACTATTCCATTGCCCGTCAGATCAGCTTCTGACTGCGCACCTTCCTTAAATTTCGGCTCATCCAAAATGTTACAGTCTTTTTTGTAACTGGAACCAAATCCATTGACCCATCATTCCTGTACCTGCTGATCTACACAGGTTATCTAAAAATCCAATGTCTTGAGATTGATATTCTTAACTGTCTTTGAAAATATTTTTGTGATTTTTGCCCTTCCTGTTTCTGAACTGTCCTTCAGATACAGCGACCTCTAAAATCTCCCAGTCTTGTACATCACATTTTTCATTGCACCAAGAATGGTGGTCATGCCTTCAACCATCCTAGTCTGAAGCTCTCAAATTTCATCCCTAATCCTTTCCATTTCCGGACTTCTTCATGTTTGATACTGTTTCAATGAACTTCCTTGGAATGTCTGACTAAACAGAAATAGAAATACATAAACAAGAGAACAAAGAACTGGAGGAGACCACTTGGAAAGCTGAGGGAGCCATGTTCTGTTCAGAATGGAATCAATGGTGAATGTATTATTTTAAATGTGCCTTCTGGCTATATAAGATCTCAGTTAGTCTGTTCCTCTAACCTCAGTTCCTTCTGTCTTTTTGTTTTTTAAACAGATCTGAGTATCTTTGTGCATGAATCACAGAAGGTTAATGTGCAGGTACAACAAGAAATCAGGAAGATCAATAGAATATTATAGTTTATTGAGAAGGAAGTTGAATGCAAGTGAAGAGTTATGAGTAGGGTTAAGAGGTTATGCTTCAGTTATACGCAGCTTTGGTGCGACCACATCCAGAGTACTTTGTAGAGTAAGTACTGGCCACCGTACTTATGGCAGGAGGGTACTGCATTGGAATCAGTAAGTTTGCAAGGTTAATACAAAAACAAACATTCTATGAAGAAGAATCACTGGACTCGAAACGTTGAAGCTGCATTCTCTCCACAGATGCTGCCAGTCCTGCTGAGTTTCTCCAGCAATTTCTATTTTCATTTCAGATATCCACCACTCGCGGTTCTTTTCTTTATTGTTTTAGACTAATACCTGGAATAAATGATTATCTATAGGAGAAATGCTAGATTGGCTATGCATGTCTCCTGTAGAGCTTGGAAGAGTCAGAGGTGACTTAATAGAAACACGTAAGATCCCGAGTGGGCTTGGCCGAGTAGATGTTGAGAGCACATTTCCTCCTGTAAGATAATGTAGAACTAGGGGCCTTAGTTTAAAAACAAAGTGGTGCTGTGTAAAACAGAGAAGAGGAAAGTTTGTTTTTCTCTCAGAGGGTTGTGAATCTTTGGAATTTTCTTTCTCAAAAGGTAGTGGAAGCAGAATGTTTAAATATATTTAAAGCAGAGGTAGGTAGAGCTTTCTGAACTTGTTCAAAAATTGAGGTTTGTTGTCTAATGTTAGCTGCTGTGATAAACTGTTTGTTGCAAAGTTTGTTTCAGTGCTGTAATCACTGAGTCTGCTGTGTGGTTGAATGAAATCTTTGCAAGTTAAGAGATCCTGAATAGTAGACTACTCTGAATAAATACCTCTTTCCTTTGAAGTTGAATAGTCTTTCCTGAAAGTTTTGAGAAAAGTAATGGTTCTGTTAGCATTTGACAGTTTATGATACATATTTGATACTATAAGATGAAGTTATAAATTTTCTTTCAGAATGTTGGCCACAGTTCTAACTGTCAGCTCTCACTCTGCATTTCGTGATGCCTAATTATCCCCATGGAATCTCTGTAGAATCTCTTGTCCGACAGACTTTGGTATAGCTATTCTACAGTCATGCACCAATAGATTTTCCACAATTGTGAATTGGTGTATTGCTTTATAAATACTTGATCTGCTGGATCATATTTCAACCACCCCTGCAGACAGAGTTGTTAAATTTTTGCGCACCCCTCATCTGTTTACAGAGTTGCATGAATTCCTGATTTTTCACTCAGTACCTGCAGTATATGAGTCATTGCTGTAAATGTGACTCCATGCCATTGATAAGAATTAAATCTTCCTTTTCTGTTTGATCCATTGCTGTCTTTGAGGATATTTCACGTATTGTTTGTGCCTTGTCTGGAATATAGTTAATTAAGCAATCATAACTCATCAGTTTAAGCCTGAAATGTTGTCATTTTGATTGGGTTCTTGCAATCTCCTTTGATCCTAATAGTGTTATTAATGCCTTACTTCTCATTTCAGCCTGGAATCTCAATCCTATGATGTAATCTGCAAATGTTACTTATCCCCATGTTACTGGTATTGCTTCTTTTTCAATTGTTGTGTGCCTTAGTTCAATTTCCATTCAAGGTCTCTGTGTGAGTTGTATAAGTTTGTTCAATCCATCAGTTTGAACGTGTATAAAGACTTCTAGCGCTGGAGTTATTGCATCCATGACTACTATAATAACTAAGGTTAGATTTTAATGAGCCAGAGCCCGTGGAGAGCGTTATAAAGCAGACGTTGACCCCCCTCTGATAACTAAAACCAAAACACCCAGAGAGGAGCGCCTCATCCAATAATCTGTTAAAAGGAGTGTGAAAAGAGGTGTAACCTCCCCTGACACTCACTTTACAATCAACAAGTAACAACTTATTTATCTAATTCTAACTAAATTATTAACAAACTGAATAAAACAAGATTTTAAATACTAACTATTCCTGAATAAGACAAGATTCTAATAGTATGCTGTTCCAATATATACCAGTCCCACATATATAACATAAAAAAGAATTTAGTCTCTAGAAATTGCAGCCAGGTTATGGGTCTTATTGATGAGTTTTCTCTCATTTCTCATTTTTTTTCCTCAGTTCTCTTTCTTTTCAGTACACTCGGACAACGAATGCCATCAATTTAACTGGGAGGACATGACCATCCGAGCCCAAGCCAACCATAGACATGCACAGGAATTCCTGTGGGTCTGGTTCTCCACCCATAATGCAATCAATAAACACGTGGAATTAGTCCTCATACACAAGAAATGATACAAACCACCTCAACAGACTGGGTCATATAAATACTAAGCGGAGCAGAACAACATCGCTTCATCAGAGGTAGCACTGATGATGTTACCGAGCATGGTGACGAAACATCTGAACTATAACTAGCCAGCTTGGTGAATGAAATAACAACCTCTTGAGGAGGAATTTCTTCAGCCAGAGAATGGTTAGTCTGTGGAACTTCTTGTCACAGAGGGCTGTGGAGGCCAAGTCAGTGCATGTATTTAAGACAGAGATAGATAAGTTCTTGATTAATATGGAGAGAAAAGGTTATGGGGAGAAGGCAGCAGAACTGGGTTGAGAAACATATTAGCCAAGATCGAATGCTGGAGCAGACTCAATGGGCTGAATTGCCAAATTCTGCTCCTATGTTTTATGGATTTAGTTCTTGATGAACATCATCTCATCTATCAATTAGACTGTCAGCCATCCAGACTTATCACTGAGCTCAACAAATTCTGTTTGGCTACTTGTTGAAGATTCTTTTATTCCTGTCTACTACTCCCCCAGGCCCACTCTCAGCTTCCTCCATTTCCATTTCAATTTATTTTTAATCAACTTGTTTAGATGTGTTAGGACACACCTCTGGAACAGGTGCAACTTGAACCTTGATCTCCTGGCTCAGAGGTAGGGACACTATCAGAGTACCATACGCTCCATTACTATTTCATTCTGCCTAGCACCATCGAAGCTTTTGATATTTGACAAAACTGCCTGTGGCAGGTGTTTCAGTGTTGGTTAAAACCTGGATAAAGCTACACTGAGATGTTACACATGGTTGATCAGCTTGCTGACATTTCTCATTGGTCCTCATTTGGACTGAGGAACCAGAGAGATTTCTGCGTACGTTTCTCCCTATTAAGAATTCCCAAACAGTTTGCTTATTTTGTTTCTCAATACTTATGAAGACAATTGTGGTTTTGCAATAAGCAAGCATCAATACTTTCAAGTATTAAGTTAAATCTGAAATGGCAAGACAAAGTTATAGAGGACTTACTTGTAAATTTAAATATACCTTGAATCTTTAAGTAAATCACTGAAATGATTCTGGCTCCTTAGTTATTTTTTTCCTTTCCCATTGATTTAAAATTGGGCTTCTTATTTTTGAATAAATGGATTAAATGGCTCAAGAATAATGATGCAAATCTATTTTGGAGAATTTTCAGAAATTAATTCTATTGCCCTTTTCATCTTGAATTCAAAAAAACTCAGCTTTAGTTCCCTCTTGACTTTATAGAATACATTTATTTTGCACAATATTGTTAGATTTAGAGCTGGCAAATATTTGTTCTAGCTCATAGCCCAGGCATGGATGAAGCAAAAGGAAATGTGTTGCCTCAATGTACACAATATTCAATACAATTGCTTCTTTGCTTGTCACCATTACTTGGTGAAGCTGCGGCTTTGTTTTGCTTCTTCTCTGGCTTTCTTCTGGTTGACCACAACCCAACGTCATCCATCCATCTGATTTTTCTTTATCCTTCAATTTACCTTCAATTGTTGTCAGGGTAACACTGTCAGTTTTCATTTCTGGTGTCTAAACCTGGTAAGCTTTCTCTCTCCAACTGCACTTAGCAACTCTTTTGATTTCTATCTTTCTACTCTTGTTCCAACCCTCTTATTTGTCTTTCTGTCCATCAATCTGAATCAGAGCATCGTCCGACAGAAGCACTTTCCAAAAGCTGTCAACGTCCTCTCATCCTCTTTCTTCACAGTCTAACGTTCCCATCCTTAGATCATAATCCTCAACACAAATAACTATACCAAGCCATTTTTCAACATTATTAATCACGAAGAAATATATTGAGCACTTTTAGTGCCAGTTGAATATTGCATCATATCAGCGCAGTATGCATTAGAGATTGAAAGATGATCACAATATGAAACATTTTGTTGATAACCTTTACCTGAAATTGGGCAGAAAAGAAATTAATACTAACTTACTATTTTCCATTTTAGGATCAGTTACCACTTGGCAAGATAATTTATTTCTACAAATGAAACAAATGTTCATAGTACTACAAGACTATTTTTCCAAACCACACGTGTATCTTATGTAATGTAAAAAATTTAAAATAACAATGCACTATTGGTCCTATCTATGATTTATCCCCAACAATGACAATTCTCATTTATGGGACAGCTTTAATAAACTGAAACATCTCAAGGTGTTTCAAAGGATTGTATCAAACAGAAATTTACATCAAGTCACATATAAGGAGATATTGGGGAAGTTAACCAAAGGTTGAGATTTTACGTGCCACCTCCAGATGTGCTTGCTCAGAAACTGGCGTCTCATCTGCTATTTTTAAATAAATAAAACTAAGAGTCAATCTACTTATTAGCAAGCCAATTGGCCCCAATAATATGCTGCTCATTCTATTACACAGTAGGTGTCGCCAAACTCTTAAAAGCAGGCAATGCTTTTTCTTTTGTAAGTTTTGTTTTAAATGAAAGGGAGGCCACTATCCCACTCCATGCATCTAGGTAGCCTCCCCCAAAAGCCCACATGCTGTCTTAAATCCATCAATCCGTTCCTTTATTCCCCACCACCACCCCCCACCCCCCCAACATGCTGGTCAAGTCATCCCACCTAACACCCAGAAATGACCTCAAGAGGGATTCAAGGGGATCAATTGGACTCTTGCCTTACTCTCCTAGTAAAGCTTAATACTTGGTTTTCGGTGCTGGCAGAACTGCTGGAGCTACTGCCTGATTCTACGGGTGAAAGTCCCACTCACCGTGAATTTAGCTCATCTACAGTTTGCTATGACTGCAGGTGGGCCTCATCTCAGTCTGTCAGCTCGCTGCTGACTTTCCTTCTAGCAGGGGATAAATAGTCCAACCCCTGTAAAAATCTGTTTCAAAACTGATTGAAAAAAATAGACTTTAAAGGGTGTCAGGTGCAAGAGGAAAGAGTTGGAGAAGCAAAAAGGTTTAGGGACGAAATTCCAGTGTTTAGAGTTTAGGCAGCCAACTACATGGCTGCTAATCTTAGCACTGTAATTATCAAAATAAATTGTATAATTTAGCTTCTCCTTCAGGGAATCCCAGGTTGATAATTTGCAGGTGACCTGAAGATCATTTAAAAGGCTTCTGTCCACTGTGAAAAGTTCAGTTGCTGAGGATCATTGAACAATCTGGTATTGCCCACTATCTGTACAGACTTGGGATATGCTTAATGCCATTTTTTTTGAAAAGTCACCAAAATACACAAATAGTAGTTCAAAACTTCCCATTTCTCTGACGCTTTTGTGGCGTGAGGTGCTGTTGGGACAAATTGAGAATCTTTGGCCTTTCTATGGCTATTTTCTCACCCAATTTTATTTAATATCACAGGTCCAATTTTAATACACATATCTATAAAGGCACCAGTGCAAACCACTCCCATCCACATGCATATATTCCAGGTTCCAGACATACACAAGCCGAGAGAAAATCCAGAAGCAAATATTGCTAATTTACTTGAATCACTCATGGGCTGAATTAATGTTCTCCAAATGCCTCGGTCATCACATTATTATGTCTTCTAATTCCCATGTCAGAAATAATCACTGTTTAGATATAGAAAAGTTAAAGCTCTTTGTGTTTAATATCATTTGTCGTTCCGTCTGGTAAGAATACAGCTTTAGACTGATGACCTGTTACATGTCACATGATTCTCCAGTGTTGTCATGAATGTAACCCTTCTGGAATATTTATACTTAACAATTGGCTTCTGGCTAATTAGTTCCTAGCTGTTTACAGACAGTGTAACAATGTATAATAAACCTCTAAATACTGGAGTACTGAACCCTATTTTAAAGTCCAGCTCCATATTATTCATATGCATCTGTGTCTCCCATCTTTTTAAGACATCAGCAAAGGATTCTTGCTCTGATTTGGATTATTCGCAACATACTGTCCTTTCACAAGAGCAGTATAATTTATTACAATTCCCAAACATAAAATATCATTTCTTTTTGATATCATCCCCATCTACTAAACTAAAGCACTATTGCAATTTAGATTGACATGCACTTTTCTCTTTTTTATTACAACAGGTATTAATACACAATATTTGAATTCTTACAACAGTATTCAAATGGGAAAACAATCATTTGTTCCTTGGTTCAAAGCCAAAACCAATCAATTCAAATACGAATATCTTTTAGATTGCATATTTGACTGACAACACTTATGACATGAGAAGGATGCATTTTATCCCCAATTTTCTTCGTTCAAACAAATTTGAAATGCCTCAGAAATTGATTTCCATCTCAGTTACTAGTCAGAGACAGAGATAGGCTAGACCACAGGTCAAAAGACATGTAGCATTACGACTGAGGGACTCTGTCTTCATCCCTGCCTGCAGTTAGAGTTGATACAGAAGAAGGGTTTCTATCGTTTGTTTTTCTGAAGTCAGTAAATAATGTGTTTACTGCAGATCTGGTACATTGTATTAGCATGGTTCTTTTTAGCTACTTAGTGTTCAATAAATGTGTCTAAATGTCTCTAGCATTACTAAAGTGAGTACGTCTCCAAGTTTCTTCATTGGCTGTAAAGAGCTTTGGTTCACCCTAAGGTTGTGAAAAACACCATATAGACCCTGGCATTTCATTTAGTAGATAGCTGACAGCACAATCTAACTAAATATTTACAATTCAGTACACTGTTAGCAAATAACCCACTTGAGGATATGTGATATATCTGGCAAATAGTAATGCCATGACAAAGATTTCCAGCAAAATGTCTGAGCTTGCCACATTTGTCTTCCAAGTACTGAACAATGAGAGTGTACTGTAGACGGTGGAGAACAAAGGAAAGGTCGAAGATTCTGAGGTGAGGAAAATAGCCAAATACAAAAAGAAAACTAAGATGGCAAAATGTTAGTGGTGGATGTTGTTTTGCAGACCAAACCTTTTCTTCTTAAGTTCCTTTTCTAAAGTTTGGTCCAACCACAGGACATGATCTCGAGATTAGGTACAATAAGGAGGCAGGTCCAGAATCCACCCCAGCCAGGGATTCAATTCCAAGCTTTTGGCAACAGTCTGTGGCACACCAACCAAGCCAACTATAATGTCCACCCTAGAAAAGTCTTAGTTTCTGTGGTCACAAAGAATTTTATCTGCATGTAATAGCCTGGAGCTATGGATACTACTAATACAGGTTCCAATGTTTTTTCCACCACCTGGTGGTTGACCAGGAATCTCTCTTCTTTTTCTTACCCATCATTGGTGTATGTTGAAAGGGTTTAGGCCCGAAACGTCAAGTTTTCCTGCTCCTATGATGCTGCTTGACCTGCTGTGTTCATCCAGCCCCATGCTTGTTACCTGATAATCAACCTGTTTTGTTACATGGTGTATCTAAGTGTTAGAGTGAACCTGAGCCTTCTGGCTTAGAAACAGAAATGCCATTCACTGTGTCACAAGACCTCAACCATCATTGATTTTAGAGTTGAAAGAAATTAAAGTGTATGTAATAGCAGTACATGCATTTCATTTTGAATGTCTAGAAGAATTCAATGCTTTAGGTTCATTGAAACACAGAAACATAGAAAATAGGAGAGGGATTAGGTCTTTTAGTCCTTCAAGTCTGCTCCACTGTCCAAAATGATCATGGCTAATCACTCATCTTAGTATCTTGTTCTCACTTTCTCCTCATACGTTTTGATCTCTTTATCCCTAAGAACTATACCTAGCTCCTTCTTGAAACTATTCAATATTTTCACCACAACCACTTTCTGTGACAGAGAATTCCATAGGCTCACTACTTTGTTGGTGGAGATATTTTTCAACTCAAAGCTTAATAGACAAAACAAAAACAAAAATATAGGCCACTTAGAAAGGAAGAAGTGAGATGCTTTGAAGAACAGAAACAAAGTCACAAACTAGAGATAACATGGTGTGGAGCTGGATGAACACAGCAGGCTAAGCAGCATCATAGGAGCAGGAAAGCTTGACGTTTCGGGCCGAGACCCTTCTTCAGAAATGGGGGAGGGGAAGAGGGTTCTGAAACAAATAGGGAGAGAGGGGGAGGCGGATAGAAGTTGGATAGAGGAGAGGATAGGTGGAGAGGAGGCAGACAAGTCAAAGAGGCGGGGATGGAGCCAGTAAAGGTGACTGTAGGTGGGGAGGTAGGGAGGAGATAGGTCAGTCCAGGGAGGACAGACAGGTCAAGGGGGTGGGATGAGGTTAGCAGATAGGAGATAGGGGTGGGGCTTGAGGTAGGAGGAGAAGATAGGTGAGAGGAAGAACAGGTTAGGGAGGCAGGGACGAGCTGGGCTGGTTCTGGGATGCGGTCGGGGGAGGGGAGATTTTGAAGCTTGTGAAGTCCACATTGATACCGTTGGGCTGCAGGGTTCTCAGGCTGAATATGATTTGCTGTTCCTGCAGCCTTCAGGTGGCATCATTGCGGCATTGCAGGAGACCCAGGATGGACATGTTGTCTGAGGAATGGGAGGGGGAGTTGAAATGGTTCGTGGCTGGGAGGTGCAGTTGTTTATTGCGAACTGAGCGCAGGTGTTCTGCAAAGCGGTCCCCAAGCCTCCGCTTGGTTTCCCCGATGTAGAGGAAGCCACAACGGGTACAGCGGATGCAGTATACCACATTGGCAGATGTGCAGGTGAACATCTGCTTGATGTGGAAAGTCTTCTTGGGGCCTGGGATTGGGGTGAGGGAGGAGGTGTGGGGTCAGGTGTAGCACTTCCTGCGGTTGCAGGGAAAAGTGCCTGGTGTAGTGGGGCTGGAGGGGAGTGTGGAGCGGACAAGGGAGTCACGGAGGTAGTGGTCCCTCCGGAAAGCAGACAAGGGTGGGGAGGGAAAAATGTGTTTGATGGTGGGGTCGGATTGCAGATGGCGGAAGTGTCAGAGGATGATGCGTTGGATCTGGAGGTTGGTGGGGTGATAGGTGAGGACGAGGGGGATTCTTTTTTGGTTGTTATTGCGGGGACGGGGAGTGAGGGATGAGTTGCGTGAAATGCGGGAGACACGGTCAAGGGCGTTCTCGACCACTGCGGGGGGAAAGTTGCGGTCCTTGAAGAATGAGGACATCTGAAATGTGCGGGAGTGGAATGCCTCATCCTGGGAGCAGATGCGGCAGAGGCGAAGGAATTGGGAATAGGCGATGGCATTTTTGCAGGATGGTGGGTGGGAGGAGGTGTATTTCAGGTAGCTGCGGTTTCTAGGTGGTTACCCGAGATGGAGACAGAGAGGTCCAGGAAGGAGAGTGGAGTGTTGGAGATGGTCCAGGTGAACTTCCGGTTGGGGTGGAGGGTGTTGGTGAAGTGGATGAACTGTTCGAGCTCCTTGTGGGAGCAGAAGGCGGCGCCGATACAGTCATCAATGTAACGGAGGAAGAGGTGGGGTTTAGGGCCAGTGTAGGTACGGAAGAGGGATTGTTCCACGTAACCTACAAAGAGGCAGGCATAGCTTGGGCCCATGCGGGTACCCATGGCCACCCCCTTTGTCTGTCGGAAGTGGGAGGAATTGAAAGAGAAATTGTTGAGGGTGAGGACGAGTTTGGCTAAGCGGATGAGGGTGTCAGTGGAGGGGGATTGGTTAATCCTGCGGGACAGGAAGAAGCGGAGGGCCTTTAGGCCATCTGCATGGGGAATACAGGTGTATAGGGACTGGAAGTCCATCGTAAAAATGAGGTGTTGGGGACTTGGGAATTGGAAGTTCTGGAGGAGGTGGAGGGCGTGGGTGGTGTCACGGACGTAGGTAGGGAGTTCCTGGACCAAGGGGGTGAAAATGGAGTCGAGGTAGGTGGAGATGAGTTTGGTGGGGCAGGAGCAGGCAGAGACAATGGGTCGACCAGGGCATTCAGGTTTGTGAATTTTGGGAAGGAGATAGAAGCGGGCGGTGCGGGGCTGGGGAACGATGAGGTTGGAGGCGGTGGGTGGGAGGTCACCTGAAGTGATGAGGTTGTGGATGGTTTAGGAGATGATTGATTGATGCTCGGGTGTGGGGTCATGATCCAGGGGGCGCTAGGAGGAGGTGTCGGAGAGTTGGCGCCTGGCCTCAGCAATGTAGAGGTCAGTGCGCCACACTACAACTGCGCCTCCCTTGTCCGCGGGTTTTATGGTGAGGTTGGGATTGGAGCGGTTATCTCTCACAAACTAGAGAGACTGGAATACCGATGTGAACTTAATGTTGATGAAAAGGAAAGGCAGGTATGGATTTGAAATGGAGAAATGCAACTCTACATTACAAGACTGAATGAATCCATTGTTGACTAGCCTTCAGTTCACTGAATCACTGTGGTACTTCTCTGTAAAACTAAATCAATAATACAGCTGAAGGCCAACTCTGCATACTAACATGCTGTGGTCGAGGGACTTATGACCTTCGAGATTGTCAAAGATATATTGACATCTTTTCATGAGCATGGATAAAAACTTGAAATATGGAAGTCAAATTTAAACCTCAATTTGCAAACTGCAGAGCTGGAATAGGTAGTATTCATGTCGACAGACCTTGGACAATCTACTTCCTGTCAAAACCAGACAGGCCTGGAGCTGTCTGGCCATATGCTCACAGTGGCATTGTTTCAGAATAAAATGTTGCTTACACCTCCAGTGAACCTGCTTTCTTAGGAGAATGCCATGCAGAATTGGTGACACCCAGCTCAGTCAGAGGCCAAAGGCATAGTGTGACAAATTCAGCACTTGACAGTGGAAGATTCAAAACTGTGACCTCCAAATATGGAAGGTAATTACATCATTGAATCTTTCTGACCCCGCCCATTGCTCGAACTGGACACAGATTTGAAGTCTTTGCGAAGAGTATGAAGAGGACGATAAAAGGTCCAAGCTGGAACCCCAGCTCAGTCAGCTTTTTGCACCTTCATCAACAGCATCTCCAAAAAGACCGCCTTAGTGAGATGGTCCAAAAACCAGAACCAGCCCAAATCGATGACTGCAAATTCTAAGACATCAGACAGCTTTTAAAGAAAAAGGAACAACTTGTCCCGGCCTTGCTGAATGGTTAATTCTGGTCTTTTCAGACAAACAGTTCAAGGGGTAGGAACCTACAGATAACGTGGAGTGAATACTTAGAAGCACATGTCAGAAGTAGACAGTGAGTGTAGATCTGAGACTGTTTACTTAGAGATTTAAGATCGTTTAGTGAAGAATCTAGTGAGGGCTTGATAGACTTTGATAAAATTTAATTACATTCCTTAGAGTCTGATAAATATTATTTTTCTGGATAAAGAGTTCAATGAAGTTGTATTGGATCTTCCCCAACTGTTGTCAGCTTTGTCCACCTCACCGTGTAATGTGCCTGAGTTAAAAAGAGTTAATCGAAACTGGTCAAGGTTGGTCAAGGCACATTTATCCATCTTTCACTTCACAACACAGCAGGCTGCGAAAGAATGTTCAGATTCTCACATTGTTATTTATCTCAGTGCGTAAGGGGAGAGCAAATGTGTTTATTTGAACTCAGCAAAGTCCTTAATGTATTGCCTTTCAGACATTTTGGAGTCACTCTGCATTTATGTGACCTTCGGGGAGACATTCATTGCTGTTACAAAAAGTGTAGTATCACATAGTGGATATGTGAACCAGTAGCCTCATAGTAGCATGCTATGAATAATTCACGTGCAAGCAAAGGATACTAAGTTAACTAAGGAGTAATAAAAAGAAGAAATGAAATGCAGACACTGTAGCATGATTGCCTTTCCTTTTAAAAATACAAATAAAATGTAAATTTCGTGAAATTTTGACTGTTTTATGAATTGCAATCTCGTTTTTGTCCATGAGATTCCATGAAACTGTGTCACAAAGCAAGGAACGCCAACCTGCAGAATGACATAATTACTGCAACTATTTAATGTAGAAAACCTGAAATCATTTCATGCTTCAAGCATCTGCAGTGTTTTGCATTGGTGTAAAATTTCTGCTACAGAACCCCAATGGGATTTGATGCAGCATATTTCAGAAAACAGGTTCAGAAGACACAATCACCAGGGACTTGAATTGCGCTTTCTACCATAGCATGTCAAATTGCTGCTTTCACAGAAGAAATGAATTCTATGGGCATGTTTGTTTGCAAATAACAAAAGTAACATTCTTTTAAGAACAAAAGAATGTAATAAATAATGATAGGAGTAGATCATTCGGCCATTTGAGTCTGCACTTTAATTCTGCATGATCATGGCTAATCTTCCACGCAGGCTAATAAAGTATATATTCATTGAACTTTTTCTTGGATTTTTTCGCATGAAAATGAATCTTAACAAGTAAAATGGTGATAGGATTAAAGGAAATAGATTTTTAAAAATAATGTTGGTTCATATATTAGTCAGATATCAAAATTATGAAGGAGATGTTTTGGAAAAGCTGTTTCCCCCGGCAGGGTTTAAAGTAATTGGAAAAGTAGTTAGAGATGAGATGAAGTGATTTTTTTTGATGCAGTGAATTATGACCTGGAGTTCATTACACGGAAGAGTGGTGAAAGATTCAATAATAGCTGTAAAAAGGGAATTGGACAAGCACTTGAAAAGGACAGAAAATACTGGGCTTTGGGGAATGTTTTGGAACTAATTAGGTAGTTCTTTCAAAGTGCTGAGTCAAGCTTGATGGGCCAAATGGTGTTCTTCTCTGTGTCTTGATTCTATGATCTTGACCGTGTGTATCCACATGACATGAATGCTTTATGAACTGCTTTCTACATCAAGGAGGCCAGATGATAATAATAAAAACAAAAACAAAAATTGCTGGGAAAACTCAGCAGGTCTGGCACCAGCTGTGGAGGTAACGCACACTTAATGTTTCGGGTGCAGTGATCCTTCTTCACACATGACAGTAGCTAGGAAAAGGTGGTATATATGCTGATGACAGGGGTTGGGGGGAGGAGGAGGGGGTGGGGGGAAAAGGAGTGAGCAGATAGGTTGAGCAGAGACAGACTCCAGAGAGAAAGAAAGACAGTTAGGCAGACGGAGGGATGGATGGTAATAAACTAGGGATGAAGGAAAGCCGATAAAGGGGATTATAAATATGTGAAAATAGGTTGCCTGTGCTAAAAGCATGACATGTCATGACAGGGCCTGGGGAGTGAGAGTGGGTAAAGGACATGGAGGAGGTATTTGGACTCTAAAATCTCTCTCAAGTCTCTGTTTCCACCTACCTACTTACATCCATCACTGTCATCAGCATATATATCATCATTTCCTAAATACTAACACCAGATTCAAAATGTTAACTCTGCTTTCTCTCCATAGATCCTGCCAGGCTTGTTGAGTTTCTCCAGAAATTTCTGTGTTTTCTTCAGATCTTTAGCGTCTGCAGTTCTTTGTCTTAAAATAGTGTAAAGAAAATGTATGATGACAATCTGAGTCATCGTCTGATCTCTGTCTGCTTTTCTCAAACCTGAGTTACATGATTCTAACCCCTCACTCGTTTCCTTCCCTTAGTATGCCTCATCACCTGAAGTGGGCTTTCTATAGTCAAAAGCCTCATGTCAGCCGTGGATCAGTTAGTAGCACACCTGCTTCTGAGTCAGAAGGTTTTACTTGACTTCTGCTGACATCTAAGTAAGATTATAGGCTGACACTCCAGCGTAGTACCAAGGGATTTGGAGCTGTTGTCATTCAGACGAGATGCCAACCAGCTCCTCCATCTGCTTTCTTAGGACAATGTAAATGATCATGGACAATTATTGGGTGGGAGGGTGAACTGTGACGAGGATGCAGAAGATGTAAATTGGGAGAGGGAAGTGTGCAGACAAGAAGGGACCTGTGTGCCCTTACGCACCGGTCGGTGAAGGTAAGCATGCAGGTGAAGCAGGCGATAAAGAAGGGACATGGTATGTTGGCCTTTGTTGCGAGAGGTTTCGAGTACAGGAGCAGGGATGTGCTGTTATAGTTATACAAGGATTTGGTGAGGCCACATCTAGAATATTGTATGCAGTTTTGGTCTCCTTTTCTGAGGAGGGATGCTCTTGCTCTCAAGTGAGTACAGCAAAAGTGTACCAGGCTAATTCCGGGAATGGTGGGACCGGTGTCCGAGTAGAGCTTGACTAGGTTAGAATTGTTTTCGCTGGAGTTCAGACAAATGAGGGGGATCTCATAGAGACTGATAACATTCGAACAGGACTAGACAGGATAGATGCAGGGAGGATATTCCCGATCGTGGGTGTGTCCAGAACCAGGGGTTACAGTATGAGGATTTGGGGTAGACCATTGAGGATGGAGATGAGGAAACATTTCTTCACCTAAAGAGTGGTGAGCCTGTGGAATTCACTACCACAGAAGGTAGTTGATGCCAAAACATTGAATGTATTCAAGAGGCGACTAGATATAGCACTTGGGGCGAATGGGATCAAAGGTTATGGGGAGAAAGCAGGATTAGGCTATTGAGTCAGAAAATCAGCCATGATGGTGGAGCAGTCTCAAAGGGCCAAATGGCCTCCACCTGCTCCTATTTTCTATATTTCAAAGTATATTAAAGCAAAGAAGAGCAATAGTTATTCCTGGTGGTCTGGTGAACATTTGTCCTTCAATTAACATCACTTAAATAATTAATAAGGTGAAATTTTCCAGTCCCACTGGATGTGAGAAGGATAATGGACAGGAGAACTTGAGAGTTAAAAGATAATTTCCTCGTTGGCAGGATAATCTTCTGCATTTAAGTTTGCCAATCCTGAAAGGCAGCAAACTTCCTGTCTGCAGTTATCTGTAAGCCTGTCTGCAAAAGTTTGCATCTCATTAAAAGCACAACTTACCAGAATTAAGTGCTCGCTCACAATTAACTTCTGTCCAATTGAGAAATCTGTTCTTTCAGATAACCTAACTATATATGTGTAGGTGTGTACCTGATGACCTTCACTTCTTTCTTTTCCTGTTTGTCCTTGTAATGCTAAAGCTTTAAATGGGGCTTACTGGGGCAAGGTGCGCTGTCCATCAAAAATGGAACGATAGCCCTCACAGTTTTCTCAAGAAGGGTCTAGGCCCAAAACGTCAGCCTTCCTGCTCCTCTGATGCTGCTTGGCTTACTGTGTTCATCCAGCTCTACACCTTGTTATCTCAGACCTCACAGCAGTTTGTTTCCTGTCCAGGTGTCTCAGCTGATGGCTTGCAAGCAAAGGTCACAGGAAACTGTGTTTTCCTTACATGGCCCTTACTGCAGTAAACTTATTTCTGGATATGTGTCTGGTTGACTTGAGGATCAGAGGATATGTTTAGAGAGACAAGCAATGAGCTTAATGTTATGGAGTTAGAGTTGGAATGTTGGGATTGGACAGCCTATAGTTTGTGGGACAAGAGTTTAAGGGAAGATTATGATGGGGGTGATATCAAGGAAAAGAGGTTACAGGGTAAGGAGGGCCATTAGAAATAGGATAAATAATGGACCTGGGGTTAAAATCAGAAAGTTAACATATAAAGCTTAGAATCTTTGATCGACTGAGCGTCGTTGTCACATTGGTCATGGATCCAGTGAATGAGAATCATGATGAATTGTGTTCCATTCTTAATGAGCCTTCTCAGCTCCAGAACTCATGTCATCAAATTCCAATGAAATCACATGAAGGCATGGAGCTACAGAACATTGTCAGCTGATTGGCATCTCATGATATCTGAGGTGTGAGTGCAGGCATGGAGAAAGGGGAAGAAATGCAAACCATATTGTGCTTTGTTGGCTTAGGGAAACCAAGAGTTGGAAGCTCTAATCCTGTCTGTAAGCTCCTGCCAGACAAAGGGAAGTTGAGATTGTTGGTAAGATATTTGGTTTGTCCTTCAAGCCTAGGCAAGAATAGAATGATATTGTATTATTACATAGAACTCAGAAAGGCATTATACTTTTAAGATAGCTAAATGACATTGTAATACATGACATTCTAGTATAAAACATTTCCATCCGACTCTCACTACAGTCAGTTGGGAGTCAGCTCATTAGTCAGCCAAACAACTTTGTACATATGTTCGTACTCTAAGTAAGGAAATAATAGACTGTACACATAAATCTGGGACATGATAACAGTGTACATAGTCAGTCATTGATAAGCTTCCAGATATTTGACTCAACGGAAATACACTTCTTTGTGGAACAAAAACCAAAAGAACTGCGGATGCTGTAAATCATGAACAAAAACAAAGTTACTGGAAAAGGTCAGCAGGTCAGGCAGCATCTGTGAGGGAGAAAACAGAGTTAACGTTTCGGGTCCGGTGACCCTTCCTCAGAACTCAGTTTTCAACTTGAATGGTTAATTGGTGATTCCTCAGAGTTCTGAGGAAGGGTCACCGGACCCAAAACGTTAACTCTGTTTTCTCCTTCACAGATACTGCCAGACCTGCTGAGCTTTTCCGGCAACTTTGTTTTTGTTCTTGACACTTCTTTGTGGTATGTGTTACATGAACTAACATATAGAAGACCTCAAAGGGCAAAATGGTGATAAAAGTGGCAGGAAGTGAACATGAAAAGGCACTGACAGCAAATTTATATGAGAAGTGGTGACAACAAATTGGTACCAAAGAATAGAAAGATAATTTCAACAGTTGTGAAAAGTTATTTTTTTTAGCAGTCACCAATTAACCATTTAAGTTGAAAGCTGATATTACAACCGAGACTGAAGGCTATAGTTGTACTGAAACAAGAAATGATTTGAAGTAAATTATCTGTCTCTCTCTAATACACACACACACACACACACACACACACACACACACACACACACACACA
>JAHRHZ010000009.1:21853518-21865101 GCA_024137785.1 Ginglymostoma cirratum | reverse complement strand
TGAATTATGATAATTGACTTTTTAAGGTGTCCGATGAAGGTTTCAGCTCACTAAATTACAGTCTAGCCTCAAACATGGTATTACTGATAGATGTCATAAACCCCTTGAACTTTTTTTTGCACAGGAGAACAGAAGCCAAATGATGAGGATACATCATTCCAATTATGCCAGTTACTAGGAAAATTGTTTCCTTTAATTATCATTCAAAGATTTAATCGATATTCACATTAGTTCGAGATAAACCATGTTCTAAATGGACTTTTGACACCATAACGTCTGCTTACTGCCTTTGCTACAGCCAATGGGACTTGTAAGCTGTCAACATTCAGCTGATAAATTACACCATTCAGTTCTTGTGACTAACCACATCTTTCTTTAAAATTCTGTAATACCGATTGAAATCTAAAAGGATTTAACTTCCCTACATCACAGTCATCCTAGCAATCCTCTGGGATTAAACTGTTATCAATAACATTTTTTCTTTGGCCCCCTTTGTTTATTGCTGCAGTCCAAAAATTCCATCTGATTGCAGTTTTTTTTATTACAACAGTAACGAACGCAATGCTTATCAAGTGATTTTCTTGTAAATGTGCAATTTGTTGTTAGGAATCCTTTGATAATGGACTTGATGAGAAGCCAGTAGCTACTAGTCCTATCATAGTGACAGAACACAAAAGGAATAAGGGTTTTTGAATTTATATACCCATCGCCCACATCTCTGTTCAATTACCTCTGATGCAATCACATCCAGTAAATTTGAGTAATTCTGTTATTTCCTAATACAGCATGCAGTTAGGTTGCAGTAAATCTGATAAAATAAAGCACTTGTAGCACTACCAAAGAGCAATGGATAAAAGGTCAAACCATGGCCTTGCAGTAAGCAATTGTATAATGCACTGTCTACAATAAAGGAAATTAATTCCATAAATAATGTTCACCTTGTTAGACTTTTTTTCAAACATTGCTTCATTTTTTTCTTATTTATTACATTCAGCCATCAAAGCTTTCAAGAGGTATATCAATGATATAAGTAAATCTTAAATACATCCCCGCTATATTCAGGCTTTTAAAATTTTATCAAAGCTTATCGAGGGAATTGGTTGAAGAATATCGGATCTATCCATTGATGTCGAACAATAGCATTTTAATATAAATTCCCAGAAGACATTGTGTCCCTTTATTCTTGAATTGAAGCAATTACTGGTTCTGAATTATTAAAAAGCGACAACAGAATTTACAATGTGGGACAAAATCTGAAGTACTTCGACAACAAAGTGTAAGCTTTCCAGACATAGATTGTGGACTAAATGACCATAACTTCTATCTAGAAAAAAACATTAGTAGGACTGCACGAAGCCATTATCTGTGTCCACTAATCAGTTAGATCATGGTTAATATGTATCTTACCTCCATCTGCTGGCCTTGGTTTCATATTCCTTAATACATTTACTGCATCAAAACATGTGTCAGCTTTGAATTTTTCAATTAACTGAACTGTTTTTCTTGGGGTAAAATGCAAGGGCTCTTTTACTTTTGTGCTAAGTAGTTCTAGACAATTTCAAAGAGTTATATAGATATAAATTAATATAGAAAGAATGAAAACTATGGGCTGAATAAATCATACCCACTCCTTTTAAGATAACGTGGAGAGAGGTGGCAGAGGCTAGAATGTGGAATTGTGCCAGAAACCGGCTGACAGCTAACATGATATGTATGCTGAAAAAAAATTAAGTCCGGGGAATTATACATCAATTAGTTTAGCATTGGTGGTAGGAAAGATAGTGGAACTCTTGTTCAAAAATGTAATGGGAGAACATCTCAAGTTGAAAATATAATGTCTGATTTAACCATAGGGTTGCTCTGTCTTTACAGACAGGGAGTCGAATGGTGGTGATTTAACCTGAGGGTCACCATGCCTCAGGTGAGGGTAAAGATTGAGAAGACGAGTCTTTCATGATAACATCAACTCGTGTGGAAATTGAGCCCATGTTGTCACTTTGCATCATGGTGGCCCTCAGGTTAGCACTGCTGCCTCACAGCACCAGAGTCCTGGGTTCAAATCCACCCAACAGGCAACTGTTTGTGTGGAGTTTGCACATTCTCCCTGTGACTGTGTCAGTTTTCTCCAGGTGCCCTGGTTTCCTCCTACAATCCAAAGATGTGCAGGCTAGGTGGATTGGCCATGCTAAATTGTCCATAGTGTTCAGGGATGAGTGGATTAGATGGGTTATAGGGGGATGAGTCTGGGTGGGATGCTCTGAGGTTCGGTGTGGACTTGTTGGACTGAAGGCCCTGTTTCCACACGGTAGGGATTCTATGAAATCTATGAACCAGCCATTCAGCCAACTGAGCTGACTAATCCCCAAACAATAATCAGGTCATATGTAAAGGTAAAGTCACCGTTGTCTTGTTGGATTGTCAAGCTGCTCACTCATTAGAGAGAGATAACTAGTGGTGGATTAACCTGAGGGTCACAATTCCTCAAGTGAAGGGTGAGGTTGAGAAGGATGGTCCTCTTGGTTACCTCAGATGGTGCAGGAATTAAATCCATTTGTACGCATCATGCTGCATCTCAAACTAACAGTCCAGGCATTGTAGCTCACCAACCCCTATTTCAAGATTAGTTAATACAGATTTCAAAAGGGAAAATCATGCTTGATCAACTTGATTGAAGAAGTAACAGGGAAGGTAGTCCTGGGTGATGGGGTAGATGAAATATATTTAGACATCCGAAAAGGATTTACTAAGATTTCATACTATACACTCAAAACAAATGCTATAGAAAATTGAGTCAGCTGACAAGTACCAGAATATCTAGGCTACAAAACAATAGACAGTTAATGTTAAAGCTGGCAACAGAGACTGGCAAGATATGGAAAGGGCTGTTTGACAAGCATGGGTGCTTTGAAGGAAGGGCAAATTACTGCAGATGCTGAAATCTGTACTGAAAACAATAAATGCTGGAGATCACAGCGGGTCAGACAGCATCCATGGAGAGACAGCAAGCTAACATTTCAAGTATAGATGACTCTTCATCAGATGTGAAGTGAAGTATGGAAGGGGCAATAGTTGGGGGTGGTGTTGTGGCAGTGATTGGTGTACAGTGCTGCTGGAGAAAAGATGGCGATAGTTTAGATTAATTGATCGCAATGTGAGAATGGCAGAACAATGGTGTGTTTAACTGCCAGAGTTGAAAGAGAAGACTGTAGGGGGAGGGGAGAGAGACCACATGGTGATAGAGAATGTAACAAGTAAAGCTAAACGAAAAGGAAGGAATGGAAGTTAGTCCACAATTTGAAGGTGTTAAACTCAATATTAAGTCCAGAAGGCTGTAAAGTGCAAAGTCTGAAGATAAGATGTTGTTTCTCCAGTTTGCGCTGTGATTCTTTGGAGCACTGCAACATGCTGGGTACAGACAAATGGGCATGAGAGCAGGACCGGCTACAGGAAGTTCAGGGTCGTGCTTGCGTACAGACCGGAGATGTTCTGCAAAGTGGTCACCCAGTCTGCATTTGGTTTCTCCAATGTAGAGTAGGCCACATTGGGTGCAATGAATACAATGCACAAGATTGGAGGAGGTACAAGTGAAATGCTGCTTCACCTGCTGGAAAGATCATTTAGTCCCTTGGATGGTGAGCAAGGAGGAGGTGAAGAGACAGGTGTCACACCTTCTGCAGTTACATGGGAAGGTGCAGTGGGAAGGGAGGTGCTGTTGGTGGTCATGGAATGGACTAGCATTTCCTGGAGGGAACAATCCCTGTGAAATGCAGACAGGGGGAGCGAGGGGAGATGAATTAGGTGACTGTGTTTTTCTGGAGTTGTCTGAAATGGTGGAGAATGATCCTTTGAATATGGAGGCTGGTGGGATGAAAATTGGGAACCCAATCACATTATTGTGAGTGATGGGAAGGGGCAAGGGCAGTAGCACAGGTGATAGGACAGATGCTGTTGACAGCCCTGTCAACCACAGTGGGTGGGGAACCACAGTCATAGAAGAAGCAAGCCATGTCTGCAGCGAGGTTTTGGAAGGTGGCATAATCCAAACAGATGCAACATAGGCGAAGGAACTGGGAGAATGGGATGGAGTCCTTGCAGGATGTGGGTTGTGAAGAGCTGTAGTGAAGAGCTGAAGTGATTTGAGGATTGTTGTTGATAATTCACAAAGACAATTTCAAATAGGGGATTGGAATTTTGCTTTTAAAATTTGCATACTGTATCAAATTAGTTAGTCAGGGTATAATAAGAAAATACAGGAAGACATTGATAAGCTAACAAAATGGGTGTAGAAGTTAACAAATTAATTTCAATACAGATTTAATGGTACATTTTCGTAGGAGGTATAAAGATAAGAATTACAAATTGCAAAGTAAATGTCTAAATGGAATTGAACAACTAAAGCTATCTGGGGTTACAGATGCACTAATTACTAAAAGTACGAATACAGAGTAATTAGGGCATGTGAAAGCAAACAAAACATTGTGAGTCAGTTTTAGAGGATGGTTTTATAAAATAGGGAAGTTAGGTTACACGACGTTTTGAGTATAGTTTCCATATTATTACAATGATAGAAAGGCACTGAAGAAAATTAAAAGGAGATTGACCAGGTTTTTTTTTAATCAGAACCAAAGAATTATACCATTCAAAAAAGATTCAACATTTTGAGATTCTTTTCTTGAGAAAAAATAAATAAGCAAAGCTTTGCAATTTCCTAGATTTTGTTTGTGTCAATTCTGGGGAGATTCACGGAGTTTCCCTACATAAGCCCAAGGAACTTTTCTCTTCCAATTCCCCACTGTGCATACCATGCGTTATCAATTGTGGCTAATGACTTAGTTTTGCTAACCATCATGCTGCACTATGTTCCCATTGCTGTTTAATTAGTTGTTACCATTAACTTTGTACAGCAGGACAAGGCAGAGATATTTTGAACACCCAAGTAGATGCAAAGTGAGTGAACACAAAGGAAGCAAGTGAGAAACCCTGAGATACATATCAGAGCATTGTGTGCCTGCCCCTGTATGCAAAATGTCCTGGTAACAACATTCCAATGAAAGGTTCTGGTATGTTCCAAATGCAGCACTGAATTGCAGAACCATATTGTGAGTGGTTTGGAGATGTGTCTTGAGGCCGCAGTGAGGTTTGTACATGTCTGATGACATTTTCCATGGACCGAGGTGGGGGTATGGGCAGTCTTTGGAATAGTGGGGACTGCTATCCAAGATGGAGGGCCAGAGGAACAAACAGTGAGCTGGAGTTGCCAGGTGGCCCTCTGAATTTCATATCAGGAATTGTCACTGTCTTCTTTCTGACCATGGTAGTGGAATAGGAAATTTCAAGTTTTTAGGAAGATTTGTAGCTTGGGTTGTGGATGAGGTTGTAGATTTGCTCACTGAGCTGGTGTGTTTGGTTGCAGATGTTTCATCACCCTGCTAGGTAACATTGTCAGTGCGCCTCTGGTGAAGTGTTGGTGCTCTGTCCCGCTTGTTATTTATATGTCTCAGTTTTCTGGGATGTTTGGCATTACTTCTGGTTCTGTTTTTCAGTGGTTTTAATATCGGGTCCAGTTCAATGTGTTTGTTGATGGAGTTCTGGTTGGAATACCAGGCATCCAGGATTTCCCTGGCATGAGAGATAACAAGGTGTAGAGCTGAATGAACACAGCAGGCCAAGCAGCATCATAGGAGCAGGAAAGCTTGACGTTTCAGGCCTAGACCCTTCATCAGAAAAGGGTCTAGGCCCGAAACGTCAAGCTTTCCTGCTTGGCCTGCTGTGTTCATCCAGCTCCACACCTTGTTATCTCGGATTCTCTAGCATCTGCAGTACCTATTATCTCTGATACAATTTTCCCTGGCATGACTCTGTTTGACTTGTGCAATTATGGATATATTGCCCCAGTCAAATTTGTGTCCTTCTTTGCCCATTTGTATTGAGAGCAGTGAGAATAGGAAATTTCATACAAATGAGGTTGCTTCACATAACAATGACATGTTAACTCATGCAAATAAACCTCTTGCCTCTCACAAGTGAGATTTTTGCCTTTCAAAACAGTTGTAGAATAAACACTTTTGCTCACGGCATTGAGAATTGCATTATTGCCAATCTCACCCTATTTCAGCAATATACACATAAATTAGGGTCAGGAAAGATTCTACCCAAAACATTTGTTCAACGCTTTCACCATTTTCTCATTACCCATGAAAATGTTCCGAGACTTATTTTTTAATCAAAAAATGTTCATTTTAGTTACGTTTTTCCTTTTAACTACTTGTAAAAGCTCTTACTCTCTGTTTCTATACTCCTAACGCGTTTTCTCTCATGCTTTAATTAGTCCATCATTATTAAGTTTTTAGTCATGGTTTGCTGGCATTTAAATTCAGTTCAATCTTCTCACCTGCCATAAATCTTCACAGAATTCAATGCTTTTCCTTTCAATTTAATACCATCTATTATTTTCTCAGATAGCTAAGGATGGTACAATCAGTGCCTTGATTCTTTTTTTATTGGAGTGTATCTTTGCTGAATGTTACAAAATATTTCTTTAAATATCTGCTGCTGAATTATGACTGATCTATCCTTTAAGCTATTTTTCCAGTTCATTTTATACAGCTTCAATTAAATATTTCCTCTCTATTTACCTTATCAAGGCATTTAATCATTGGAAACACCTCAATCACCCTTGTCTATACAGGGGAATGAAAGCTTTTTCTCAGCAAAGAATCAGAAATATTTTCAGCAAAATAGAAAAAAGTGTATTTCCTAACGTTTTCTTTCATAGCTCTAGATATCTTTTAACAGTACAAGTGTAACTGGGAGATGAAATATGCTCTTCTCATTCTTGGAAGATGATGAAGCTACAACAGACCATGAGCAAAAGGTTATGGGAAGGCAGGAAAGTGAAGTTACAGCCATAATCAGATCAGCCATGGTCTTATTGAATGGTGGAACTGGTTTGAGGGGATAAATTAATTTTTACAGCAAGAATGAAAAAAACAGAATAATAATCAAATGGAGAACAGCTGCAGAATCGTAAAGTGCAGAGGGCTCCAAATAAAAACCGAAAGAACTGCGGACGCTGTAAATCCAGAGCAAAAACAGAAGTTGCTGGAAAAGCTCAGCAGGTCTGGCAGCATCTGTGAAGAAAAAAGTCAGAGTGCTAACGTTTCGGGTCTGGTGACCCTTCCTCAGAACAGAAGGTTTTAGGTGTCTTGGTGCATGAGTCATAAAAAAGTCGCATGCACGTACCAGTAATTATGAAAGCCAGTGGAGTGCTATACTTTGTTATAAGAGATATTCAACATTACTGGAAGGAAGGTATGCTTCAGTTGTACAGGGCATTTGTGAAATCACATATTGAATACCAGGCGCAGTTTCAGTCTCCTTATTTAAGGAAACATGTACATGTGTTGGAGGCAGTTCAGAGGAGGTACACCACCTTGATACCTGGAATGTGCAATTTGTATTATGAAGAAAGTTTGGAAAGACAGGGTTTTTCTCTGCTATAGTTTAGCGGAGTGAGGGGTAAAGTAAATAAAATCCAGAATAGCCTTGACAAGATATTAAGAACATATAACGATATAAGAAATTGGAGCATGTGATCAGATTGTTACCTTAATTAATGATGATACTAAATTATTCAATGTTTACACTTAGTGCTGTGTTCTTTGCAAATTCTTTATTTTTGGGTTTCACAATTCTGTAACAACCTGATGAACTCTGAAGTATATATGAACCTTTACTGTCCAATGTGCTACAGAAAAATCTGCTGCAGGGCTCTAACACTCATTGTCACATCTCCTGAATACTGCAAGTTCGCAAGTGTTGCCAGATATGTTAATTGTATTTGTGAAGGCAATGAAATGTACTGTAGTGAAATTAGATCAGTCATAAACCGACAAACAAGCAAACATAGTTTTACTTGAAATGTGTCAATGAATAAAGTACAATGTTCCATTCAAACTTGATCCAGTCAATCAATTCTGTGCTGCTCCATATAACATGTAAATAATGAATTACACATTTTTACTATTTTGTATGAGTTCACAAGTTTTAGATTTTGGAACTGACTTCCAACACTCATTCTGACTGTTGCAGACTGCTCAGTAATAATGAAACACTTTGGCTCTTTTCTCAGATATTGCCACTTCAAACTAGTACTCAAGTCTATTAATTTGAATGGGAAATTTCTTTCATCTCCATGCAGGTATATCTGAATGGAAACCAAGTCAAGGCACTTGACCTGTTCATTCAAAGCCATAGCTATAAGAACTGAGTCTGTTCTCTCAACTCTATTGTGCAGGACCAGCAGCAATCTGGTGCAGTGTGTGGTGGCAGTCAGCGGTCAGGCCATGTGGAGGCCTTCTGTACTCGTCTGCTGTGGACAACCCTTGAAGAGAGACTATGATGTTTGTCTTTTTAACTTGATTCTTATTTTTCTGACCTGTGGATATATTGAGTATAACTGTAATGTCAAGATTGTACTTAGGTACATTGACATAAGAAGGCACCAAGTGTTGACATTGTTACCCTGTAACTAACCTGTACCTGAAGAAGCTGTACCTAGGTACCTTCGCACCTAAGGTGGCACTATAAATGGCAACTCATAAACTTTTCACTGTACTCATTTGAGTAAACATGACAGAAGAGCCAATTTATCCATTCATTCATTCATTCATTCATTCATTCATCCTACCTCTGAGAACTGCCTCTGAGCTCTACAACAGAGTGAGTTATGGAATCTTTAGTGCAGTCAGTTCAGATATCAGACACTACTGCAAAGAAGTAAGATTGTGTAATTTATTATTTCGATGTTAAGTGGAGTAACACGGATTGATTTCTGTTTTGAATATAACTGGAGTTTGTATTTTCTTTATTTACACATTTCATAGCAAATAAATCTATTCTGGACTTCAACAATGCACTTTGGAGCATACTAGCACCTTTCATTAGAATGCTGTTGCTAGGGTACTTTGTGCACAAGGGTAAACACCCATTTTATGGTCAAGGCTTCTCGCTTGCTCTCTTAGTGCTCACTCTGCACTTATGTAGATGCTCACTGCATCTTTGACTTACTTTGCTTTTTCTGTGTTTTGTCCCCCTCAGCCAGACTGTAAAGGTTCACAGTACTTTTGTTTTTTTTTTGCTGTTTGGTACAGAGACAGCTTGTCATGGCTGTGAACAGTAAAGGGGGTGGACACCTTGCCATAGAGCATCCTGTTACATCAATCTTACACCTGCAGCATGTGCCAGAGGCATGAAGGGCAAACGCATGCATATACTTCAGGCATGCAGCCATGTCTCAAACTCTACGAGCAAAATCTCACCAGGATATCCATAGAGTAGGTAGGCAGTGAGTATAGTGACTCAGGCATGGCAAATAATGTTACCAGTCATCTACCCTGAGAAATCCAGCTGTCATGAGGCCATAAAATTCCAGTCTGCAAACGTAAACCAGAGTGAAAGCTATTAACATTCCCTTCACATAGATTTGGTAAACAGGTATAAAGGATAACCAGCCTAAATTTCTAGGTATAAATGCAGAGAATGCTGGAAAATCTCAGCAGGTCTGGCAGCATTTGTGGAGAGAGAAATAGAGTTAACATTTTGAGTCCAGAATGACTCCTCTTCAGAAGTGAATGGCATTGATGTTTTTTAAACTTTTGACAGAGACGAAGGAAAAGCAAGGAGTAGATGATGTAGAGGCCCAATGGAAAAGACAAAGGATTTGTTAATGGCAGTGAAAGTGAAAAGAAGATGTAAAGTTGGTGTAAATTAGAGCCTGAAAGGGAGGGAATGGGTTCCTCACTTCTAAGAACAAAATAAACAAAACACAAAGAGATCAAGGCTGCAGTGAAGGGGTGGTAGATAGAAATGAAGAACAAATATCAAGCAGTTAGCTTCTGAAGGTATGGAATTCAATGTTGAGACCTCGAGGCTGTAAAATGCCTAAGTAGAAAATGAGACCTTGTTCCTTGAGCTTGTGTTATGCTTTGTTGGAAAATTGCAACCAGCCCCGGACTGAAATGTTAGCGTAAGAGCAAAGTGGTTTGTTGAAATGGCAAGCAACTGGGAGGTCAGGGTCATTCCTATGGGCAGAATGTAATTTTCTGCCATGTGGTCATAAATTTCTAGTTAGCCTTACTTTCAACAGCTCCTTCTTTTATCCCATCAAATCCTATACATAATTGGAATTTTGTGGTTTAATGGTGCATTGTAGCTTGAACTTCAATTTGTATCAGAAACAAAGTATCAGTGAAACTAAAAAAACCCTTCAAGACCAAAGAGGCAAAAATCTCAAAAGGGAACAATTTTAACCATAGCTTGGGCAGGCAATCAGGTGGAATGCTAATTCTACATCTAACACATTGGGAAGTTTTTTTTTAACTAATCCCAGAAATTGAGAATCTGACAGGATTAAGTACAATGTTAGTTTTACGGTCCTCGCCAGCAACTTCTGCTTCCCAATCTCTGCTATCCTGTAACCAATTTTGTTTTCTAGTTAAAGTGAACAAGTAATATTGAGCAGGTATAAAATTAGTATTCCACCAGATCCTGTGGGTTTCTCACTCAGTGAGTTGCGGTAACGTATCCTTTACATATTCCAGAATTCTTCCCTTGTATTTTGATGACTAAATTCCAGTATTCTGTAAGTTCCAATGTGAATCCCTCTTCATCCTTCTAAACTCTATTGACTATACTGTGGAATTATGTGAGGTTTGCCACTTTGATAACAAAAACAGGAAAGCAAATCATTATTGGAATGGCAAAGTTGCTGGAAAAGCTCAGCAGGTCTGGCAGCAGCTGTGAAGGAAAAAACAGAGTTAACGTTTCAGGTGCGGTGACCCTTCCTCAGAACTCTGAGGAACCATAACTTGGGCTATGGTTCTCAGGAAGGGTCACCGGACCTGAAACGTTAACTCTGTTTTTTTCCTTCACAGATGCTGCCAGACCTGCTGAGCTTTTCCAGCAACTTTGTTTTTGTTCCTGATTTTCAGCATCTGCAGTTCTTTCGGTTTTTATTATTGGAATGGCTATAGGTTGGGAGAGGAGACTGTACAATGAGATCTGGGTGCTGTCATAGACAGTTGCTAATGGTGAACATGCAGCTGCAGCATGGAGTGAAGAAGGCAAATTGCATGTTGGCCTTCATAGCAAGATGGTTTGAGTATGGAGCAGGGGTATCCTGTTGCAGGGGGAGGTGATGGCCTAGTGGCATTATCGCTGGGCCGTTAATTCAGAGACCCAGATAATGTTCTGGGAATCCAGGTTCAAATCCCACCATGGCAGATGGTGGAATTTGAATTCAATAAATATCTGGAATTAAGAATCTAATGATGACTATGAATCCATTGTTGGAAAACCCCATCTGGTTCACTAATGTCCTTTAGGGAGGAAACTGCCATCCTTACCTGGCCTGGCCTACATGTGACTCCAGACCCACAGCAATGTAGTTGACTCTTAAATGCCCTTTGGGCAATTAGGGATAGGCAATAAATGCTGAGATAACAAGGTGTAGAGCTGGATGAACACAGCAGGCCAGGCAGCATCAGAGGAGCAGGAAGGCTGACGTTTCGGGCCTAGACCCTT
>JAHRHZ010000009.1:21808431-21853118 GCA_024137785.1 Ginglymostoma cirratum | reverse complement strand
AAGGGTCTAGGCCCGAAACGTCAGCCTTCCTGCTCCTCTGATGCTGCTTGGCCTGCTGTGTTCATCCAGCTCTACACCTTGTTATCTCTAATTCTCCAGCATCTGCAGTTCCTACTATCTCTGGGCAATAAATGCTGCCTGGCCAGCGATGCCCCTCATTCTGTGAATGAATAAAGAAAAAATAACTTATACAGGGTCCTGTTGAGACCACACCTGGAAGATTATGCAGTTTTGGTCTCCTTATGTGGAGAAAGATGTTATTGATAAAGAGGGAGTGCAATGAAGGCTTACTAGACGTGGGATTCCTGAGACAGCGGAACTGGAGTATGAGGAGAGGTTGAACCTTTTAGCATAATATTTGCTAGAGTTCAGGAGAATGAGGAGATCTCATAGAAACCTATAAAATTCTAATAGGACTAGATAGAGTAGATATAGGAGGGAACCTACCAATGGCAGGAGAGTTCAGAACAAGGGTCATAGTTAAAGGATACAAAATAAATGAATGGCTGAATGGTCTACTCCCGCTCCTATTTTTGATGTTTCTACATTTCTACAGCAGGTGGGAGAATCTGACTCGCATCGGATGAGACTTGTGCCACTGGGGCGCAGTAGTTAGTTCATGAGACAAGTTTGGCATGATAGACTAAGAAAATGCATTCGGCCTGGCATGAAATTTGAGGAAAATGATCCTTTGCAAAAATATGGGAATATTAAGCCTGTTGTATTTCACAGTTTAAATGCCAAGTAAAAATGCTCCAAAATGCTTCATCCTACAGCATTCAAGATGTGTACCATGCATTGCCCCATGAGAAGCCACAGATCCACCAGTAATTTGGTCTTTAAGCCTGCTTTCACTTGGTATTATGATTTGTTGATATCCCAACACCATGGGAATCTCTTCCCATGGTTGTTTTTCCCTTTAAGGCTGCCACACATTCTGAGACTAAGGTGCACCATGGGTATGCTCTTCCCTTCTATTTAAGTAGCATATCTAAATGCAACGTTAATCGTACAGGATTCCCTTCTTTAGTTAAATGCATGCATCAAATAAAGTAAATAATAAAAATAGTGTTTCAAAGGCAAAATTCTCACATCACACAAACATGGCTCAAATGTTTGGATTCAAATGCAGTACGTACGTCACTGCACAACACGACAACAGACCACCCATTTTCAATCCACTCCACAACAGTCAGTAAGATGGAAATGTATCTAATTTATAGCTATAATGGACAAAAGCTGATGACATGAATCATATAAATTATATACTGCACCTGAATTTGTTGAACGACATGTGCATTCTGTTTACCAAGGCGGTCTCTTATACTGATGAGTAAATTTATCTGGTCTTCTTCACTAATGGAAATGCCCTCTCTTGATCCATTTGGGAAGGGTGAGATGCGTGAGAATATTTAATCTTGACATAACTGCCAAGTGCATGAGCTGCCTGTCATTCTAAACCAGGAATGATAGATTTCTGGAATCACTGTGAATTTGTTTTCCTGTGCCTGCTACTACTTGTCAACAATGGTCAGGAACATATATTTGCTCTGCAGTTTATGGCATGTGAGCAGGAATGGAGAAAACAGCCGATAAAGACCATGTCTGGGCAGAATAGTCACTGGAGGTGGAGTGCAATCACATGGAGTTTTTGCTGCCCAAATAGGGTAGAAATATTTAAACTAACATTCAAATCATTGTCGGTACGTAATGGGTTCCTGGAGGGTTTGTCAAATGTATTTACCTCATCACGTCACTGCATTGAGAAACAAATTTGCAAGACAGTTATCCATCACTGCCAGGAGCAGCGTATACACTTTATCACTTGCTATATCTTTTGATTACTCATTCAGCATGTACTTAAGCTTTTTCATTGTGACTTGTTCTCAAACCTATGTTATCTCACTGATAATATACAATCACAGACCAGGTACTGGCGGAGGATTACAAAGAACTCTCGGTTGAATGTTTCTGGTGATAAGCAAATGTGGCAAAACCAACATTTGGATGGTCAGATGTGAAAAATAATCATGTGATGCTGCAGAATGATCTTAAAGCTTAGAACATAGAACATAGAACTGTACAGCACAGGAGTGGGCCCTTCAGCTCATGATGTTGTGTTGAACATGATGCCAAATGAAACTAATCCCTCTGCCTGCCATTGCTCCATATCCCTGCATTCCTTGCACATCCATGTGCTTCTGTAAAAGCCCCCTAAATGTCCCTATTCTGTCTGCCTCCACCGCCTCCCCTGACAATGCATTTCAGACTTCCACCACTCCCCGTGTAAAAAACTTGCCCCTCACTTCTCCTTTGAAATTGTCCCCTCTAACCTTGAATGCATTTCCCCTAGTATTAGATATTTCACCTCTGGGAAAAGATTCAGACTGTCATATCTGTACATTTCATAATTTTATAGATTTCCATCAAGACTCCCCTCAGCCTGCACCACTCAAGGGAAAACAACCCAAATTTTTCTAGCCTCTCCTTACAGCTCATACCCTCTAATCCAGGCAGCATCTTGGTAAACCTCTTCTGTACCCTTTCCAAAGGCTCCACATCCTTCCTATAATGGGGTGACCAGAATTTAATGCAATACTTTAGATGTGGCCTAACCAAAGTCCTATAAAGCTGCAACATGACATCCTAACTCTTGTACTTAATTCCCCAACCAATAAAGGCAAGCATGCCACAAGCCTTCTTTACCACCCGATCTAGTTGTGTGGCCACTTTCAGAGAGCTGCGGACTTGAACCCCAAGATCCTTCCGTACATCAGTGCTGTTCAGTGTCCTGCCATTAACCGTATACTTTTCCCTAACATATGATCTCCCAAAGTGCAGCACCTCACATTTACCCGGAGTAAACTGAATCTGCCATTTCTTCGCCCATATCTACAAATGATCTATATCTTGATGTATCCTTTGACAACCTCCTACAGTATCCACAACTCCATCAATCTTTACATCATCTGCAAACTTACTAACCTACCCATCTACATTTTCATCTAAGTCATTTAGATATATCACAAACCGCAGTGGTTACAGTACGGATCCCTGTGGAACACCACTAGCCATGGACCTCCAGACTGAAAAACACCCTTCCACTAATACCTCTGTCTTCTATGGGCAAGCCAATTCTGAATCCATGTGGCCAAGTCACCAGGGATCTCACGCATCTTAATCTTCTGGATGACCCTACCATGAGGGACCTTGTTAAATGCCTTAGTAAAATCCATGTAGAGAAAATCCACTGCTCTACCTTCATCAATAACCTCTGTCACTGCCTCAAAAAATTCTATCAAGTTAGTAAGCCCTGCACAAAGCCATGCTGACAGTCCCTAATTATGCCATACTTTTCCAAACGTGTATAAATACTTTCCCTAAGAATTCTCGCCAATAGCTTCCCAATCACAGATGTGAGACTCACTGGTCTATAGTTTCCTGGACTATCCTTGTTTCCCTACTTGAACAGAGGAACAACATCAGCTACTCAACAGTCCTTGGGACCTCTCCAGTGGCTAGCAAGGATACAAACATCTTGGTCAAGGCCTCAGCAATCTCCTCTCTTGTCTCTCTGGACAACCTGGGGTGGATACCATCAGTCCCTCGGGACTTATCCAACTTAATGCTGTTCAAGAGATCCAATGGCGCTTCTTTCTTGATCTCAAAATGCCTTACCATATTAGCATGCTCCATACAAATCTCATTATCCTCCATATCCTTTTCCTGGGTAAATACTGATGTAAAGTACTCATTTAGGATCTCACCCACATTCTCTGCCTCCAAGCAAAAGTTTCCCCCCTTTACCTTTGAGTGATCCTACCTTCTCCCTAGTTATACCCTTGCTTTTAATTCATCTTATAGAGTTCCTTGGGATTCTCTTTAACCCAACTTGCCAAGGTCATTTCATAGCAGCTTCTTGCTTTCCTGATGCCCTGCTTGAATACATTCCTGCTTTTGCTTTAGTCCTCACCAGCCCTGTCAAATTTTAGCATCTTAAAATTTACATATGCTTATTTTTTATTTTCCTTTTGACTAAATTCACAACCTCCCTCATTATCGAAGGGTCTCTTACCTTGCCATCCTTATCCTTCCTCCTTATTGGAACATGCTGGTCTTGAACTCTTACCAGCAGATCTTTAAATAGTTCCCACATGTCAAATGTGGACTTGCTTGATAACAGCTCCTCCCAAAACACTCCCTAGCTCCTGCCTAATATTGACTTAATTTGCCCTCCCCTAATTTCTTACCTTCCCACAAGGTGCTGACTTATCCTTATTCATAGCTATCTTAAAACTTAAGGAGTTGTGATCACTATTACCAAAATGTTCTCCCACTGAAAGGTCAGTCACCTGCCTGGAAAATGGTGGAAGGATAGCATAGTAAGCACAACATGGAAACTATGTTTCTGGCTCACTCAAGCCTCTTCAAATAACCTTCTGCACATAGTAACCAATAGTAATTGCCTCAACTACACTTTATCTGCTCTCAAGTTGAAATAAAGTTTGCCTAAATTCCTTATTGGTGAATATTTTTAAATTATATTTAATTATCTTTCAATAATTTGATTGCTTA
The DNA here is from genome assembly GCA_024137785.1 of Ginglymostoma cirratum. Taxonomy (NCBI): domain Eukaryota; kingdom Metazoa; phylum Chordata; class Chondrichthyes; order Orectolobiformes; family Ginglymostomatidae; genus Ginglymostoma; species Ginglymostoma cirratum. Next base: position 21,848,543 of record JAHRHZ010000009.1, on the reverse strand, counting down.
TCTCCAAACATAATAAGGCACTCATTTTGACATCAGAGCCGACAACACCTACGTGAAATTGACTTCCCTGTTAAAGGCTTAATTACTTTGATGGTGTTTGCATAATATTTGCTTCATGCAGCAATGAACAACATTTGATCTTATACAGCAAGTGGATCAAAGTTATCTGGGCAAACTGAATGCCAGCTAGTGTTTGATTAATTTGTAACTTGCACGTATGTACATACAAATACTGAAAGAAAAGACCTGAACTCTTCCACAAAGTGTGATTAGTTACAGATTATGGTGTGACTCAAAATATTAGTTTGCTCTTGCACTGGAGGAAGCATGTTAATTACCTGCTGAATTTTTGATGTTACTTGAAAGCAATTAAGCAGCAAAGCCAGAAGTACAACATGAATTTATTGGGTAAATACTGTATCTATCAAATATCAAATACTGGTTCTATTTAGGCAAATATTAATTAAAATCTATGGGGCGATATTTGTGCCAATTGATATCTATTTGCCTGAAAAAACCTATCTCCCTGTCTGTTATCACTTCATAAAATCATAGAAGCTTAAAACAATGTTTAATTTGAATAAAGATCTATAGAAAAAGTGAAGAAAAATATCACTATTTTCAATTCAAATTCTGGAATATATGTTCTATCACTGATAGGTAAACAATGAGAAAATTGCTCTAAATATGAAGATAGAGCAGGCAAGTTCAGTTTTCTTCATTTGGCTGACTGTCTGTTTTATGTAATGATAACATTCAGCTACAACCTAGCAAGTTGGAAGCAGTGAAATCAGTCATCTTGTTGATGAAAGCTGAGCATTTAGATCTATCAAGGAATGAAAACTTTAAACATGAAGAGATCAGAAGGAGGGGTACACAGGACATTTGATCTTGGTGCTATTGATTTTATTCCCTAGCAGATACCTGTATGGTTTGAGGAAGAGCGATACACAATAATTCATCATTGAAATTTAATAAAATGTAATCTTAAGGAATGAAAAAAAAGGAAAAAGTGAAAGAGAAAATAAACAATCTGTTGTTCATCTGACTACCTCAAGAAGACAAGAAGTGCCATGACAGGAACATTATTAAAAATAAAGTAACACTATTGAAAGAAAGCATTAAAATAAGTTAAATATTAACATATATATGAAAATGGAGAGAATGCATGAAATCTCTATTTCGAAGGATATTTAAGGAAAACCAAACTAAAACAAACCAAAAAAAGATTGCATTCCACTGAAGATAAAGCATGAATCTTTGAAGTAACAAGCAAAATATTAACTAGGATTGAGTGAACGTTGCCACAAGTGTTGCAAGATAAATGTAAAGACGAAGGATTGAAAAACAAAATAATTAAAGTGCAGTAACTTTCTTCTCTTCTTGCATGGAAGGAGAGAGTTTATATCTTGCATATTTTTGGTTGCCCACAATAAATTATAGCCAATTCAATTATCAAAATGTTGCAAAACTATTACCATTTATCATCGAACAGATATCTTCTACTTTTCAATTGTATTCTGCTGGCGTAATGGAATGAGTGTAAGCAGGCTCCAAGTAGAATGATTAATGGATCGACATGTACCAGCTATTTCTCTTCTAAGAGTTCCAGTCAGAATAAAACTAACAATCATTGAATTTAATTACGCGTGTTCAATTCTTCTGCGTATGTCTTCTGCAAGATTTTTCAATCTGTCGCTCCGCTTTTTTTGCCTCATATTTGTCATCTTCCGTTCTTCTCCAGTCCCTCCATCTTACTCTTCCAAGCCAACATTGCCTCAACAACAAAAACAGAAGGTGCTGGAAAAGCTCAGCAGGTCTGACAGCATCTGTGAAGAGAAAATCAGAGTTAATGTTTCGGGTCCTGTGACTCTTCTTCAGAACATTGCCTCACTTTGTTTAATAAGACAGTAAGGCAAAGGAGCAGAATTAGGCCATTTGGTCCATTGAGCTGCTCCACCATGCGATCATGGCTGATATGTTTCTCAACCCATTCTCCTGTCTTCTCCCCATAAATAAAACGATAAGACATAGGCATAGAATTTGGCCATTTGGTCTAATTTAAAGTTGTGAGGAGGAAAATGATTGGGCAAACCAGCTCTAAAGGGATTCTTGTCCCCTTCTTGTCACCTACCCAAGCAAATACTGGGTGAAAAGTTCCACTGGGGATTTTTTGACTTGCTAGAAGAAGGTCCTTTTAGTGGTCAATCGACAGACATTTGAGGTAATCACCTCACCACCTTCCTGGTTACCTTCTTTCCTGACAGGTTTCCTGACTGGCTAACTAGACTAAACTGCCTGCTGAATTGTGCGTAGGGATGTTTCACCGCCCCCAGTCTGGTCTGTAGAGGTAGCAAGGTTAGTGGGAAAGGGTGGTCAAGGGGATGGTCTGTGACATTTATCCACTTGGTCTCATCTCTGACACCCCCAGACCCACTTTCCTCACAGTCACATCCCACGAGAAGCAAATGAGGAAGATTCACCTTCTTGTTGTTGGATCCCCTGAAATATATATATTTAATGGCCTTTAGGACTTAGTTGTTCCTGGTTTTTGATTTACTGGCAAGTTCGGGTGAGCTGGGAAGCCAGTGTCAAGACCTGTGGCAGATTGAGAAGCTCACAGATGTTTGGGGGTCAGCTTGTAACAAGCTGATTTGTACATGGTACGGAAGGCTTTATCTTCAGTGCAAACAACAGGTTAGTCATGATCTAACATGTATCGTCCCACACTTTGTCCGGTAAAGGAAAAATCACAGTCATGGAACAATTTTGTGGACAGCAAGCTCCTACAAACATCCATATGATATGTCAGATAATCTCTTTTCGGTAATGTTGATTATGGTGTAAATATTGATCAGAACACCAGAGACAACCTTCTTGTATTCCTTCAAATCAAAAAACTTTCAAGTGAAAGGGCAGATGGAATGGTTCAATACTTCATCCAGAAGGCAAAATCTTTATTAGCCTGTTCAACAGTGTCAGCTTTGAATTTTGTGCTCATGTCACTGAAGTGGGACTTGATCAAACTTCTGATTCAGAGCCAAGTAAGGAACCCATTCAGCCTTTTCAAGGAACAAAAATAAATTTAATGCAATTCCCTACCTCACTAAAATGAAAACTCACTTCCTCTACACCACTTTTTTAGAGAATGTACTTAATGACAGATTTAACAGAATGATACTGGAGATGAAGAGTTTCAATGATTCTACTGGAGGTGAATCAGTAACCAAAGGCTACATGTTGACAATATTTTCAAAAAGGACATGATAGAGATGGGGAGTATTCTTTTGATTTCAACAGCCCTGCTTTAAAGCGTCATATAAGCAAATTTAATCATTCAAAAAGAAATTGGATATTATCTGAAAAAAAACATATTTTCCAACTATGGAAAAAGAACATGATTCTGAGAGCCAATTAAGGCACAATGAGCCAATTGTTTCTAAATATGCTGAACGATCTTTTTTCACCTTAAATTCTAGTGTTTTGTTATAGTCCCAAAACAATATCCATGGAATTAACATTAATTTTAATTAATTTGATGTTCAACTTTAATAACAGACCACAAAGAGTTAAACAGAGATAAGTTGACATCTGGGAGGGAAGATAGGATAGTAATAGCATCAGGGAGAGCAATGCCTGTGTAGTTTATGATGAGAATCTAAATCTTGAGATTAGATAACTCCCTTGTATCTATTACTTCTTATAACATATTTTGTTCCTTTCCCTTGAGGCTTTATTCAGTTTTTTTTCTGCTTTTGTGCTAAAGTCAGCTGTTGATACTTAGTCCGGGGGATATTATATTACCATTTTGACGAGTAGTTATTCCAATTTAATTGACATTGGCGGATTAAGCTATGATAGTCAATACACTTAACTACTCATCTAAGAATCTGCTATGTTAACTGACCAACAACATTCTCTTGTTATTTAGAGCAAAGGGCTTGCAAGTCAATTGAAACCATATTAACCTATTTGAGAGCACTGATGCTGCACATAGCCACTGTATGGAGCTGACAGCAACACAGCGTGTTTCATTATATTGTTCACAAATTGCATGTAGCAAACATGGAGGTCTACTTAACATTATAGAAATCAGCACTGCAAGAAGCAGGACCTTTGATCACACTTAATATAAGAAAACCTGCTTTACAGATGCTTTGTGAAGAATTTCGATCCTGTTTCCAGTTGGATACATGACACACTGGTGCTTTATTTATACCTGTCACCATGTGGTTGTATGTAACTCATGCACAAATGCTGTTAACCACTTAAACCATATGCCTACTGGAATATGGCAGACAATACTCAAGGCAAGATGAACCAATCTGTTGACAAAAAAGCCCATTTTCATTTCTTTGGATCTATGGTAGGCAAGCTGATCTATCAATGGAAATATCCCTGGATAAGCAATGTGTATTGCAATGCAAATTGTGCATGCCCACCGTATGATGTTCATGTAACAGACATGGTCATGTCATCATCTGAATGGTGTATAGTGCTAAAGTGACATGCAAATTGATCAATAAACGTGGCTCAGAAACAGGTGTATTTGACAGCTATGGAAATATTCAAGACTTTAAAAAAGTATATGTTTAGAAAGAGGCATTGAATCCATTTTGTTTGTGCCAGCTTCTGGAACCTGTGACCAGATTGACCCATTCACCTACTCTTTCCACATAGCATTTTCAAATCTATATCCTCAAATTTTTTTCTGAAACTTACAATTGCACTTCCCTTTATTATTCTGAGTCAACATGAAATACATCCTACTTTCCCTTGGCTTTTTAAAACATGATCAGAAACCTGAATTTTCTAGATAGTGACAGTTCCGCTATTGGCTACAATCTCATTCTATTTACACCCTCAAAATTTCTCATAATTTCAAACACCTCCATATTCATACCTTTCAATATCTTCTGATTGCTTGAAATAGGCATCTTGTAAGTCTCTAATTTATTTATGCTTTTTTATCACTCTATGTGCATAGCCCATGAGATGTAAATGATAACCTTCTGACTTGCTACTGCTGCACAAAACTCAGTTGAATAGTTATGGCAATGCTTTAAGATATGTTTAGTGACGGAATATTTCACTATTTCAAAATCATTGCATTATATTCTGATTAATTGAACATTTATGCAGTTACAGTCTATGTACAGCAAACAACTGGGGAGGCAAATGACGTGTTAGGCCCATATTTCCGTCCCTAAGTCAAATGGACTCTTAAGAACCAAATTAAGAACCAACTTCCCATTTGTGATCTGGGCCTGGACTGTAAGGTGGCCCAAGCACACTGAGAGGGCCAGGGGAAGTTGCCCTGTTATAGAAAGGATGTTGTTAAACTGGAAAGGGTACAAAATTATTGACAAATATGTTACCCTGACTGGAGGGTTTGAGTAAAAAGGAGAGGCTGTACAGGTTGGAACATTTTTCCCTTGAGCGTAGGAGGTTAAGAGGTGACTTTATAGAGGTTTATAAATTCATGAAGGGAAATGCCGAAGGTGTCGTCCACATAGCGTATCCATAGTTTTGGTTGGATTTGTGGAAGGGCCATACTTTCAAGTCTCTGCATCACCACTTTGGCTACTAGTCTGGAGATAGGTGATCCCATGGATGTCCTGTTGATATGTTCATATATTTGGCTGTTAAAGGTGAAGTGGATGGTGAGGCATAGGTCCAGTAGCTTCAGCATGTTGTCTGTGGAGATGGTGTCAATAGGGTCTTGATCTTGTTATAGTAGTGTTATCATTGTTTCTCTTGCTAGTGCAATGCCTATCGACGTGAATAGGGGAGTAACATCAAATGATACCATGGTCTCGTTCTCACCTATTCTTATGTCCTTGATGGATAAGGAGAACCACCAAGTTGATTGGGACAACACCAGGATCCTGGAACAGGCAAAGCAGAGAAAGGCACGGGAATTCCTAGAAGCCTGGTACTCCACTAAGAAAGTCATCAACAAACACGTAGAGCTCAAACCCATGTACACTCCATTGCGAAGGAAAATCGGAAGTGAGGTAATCCAGCTCAACGGACACCAGTGTTTAAATACCAGGCAGGAAAACACAACAGCGCTTCATCGGAGATAATAGGTAATGCAGATGCTGGAGAATCCGAGATAACAAGGTGTGGAGCTGGATGAACACAGATGCTGCTTGGCCTGCTGTGTTCATCCAGCTCCACACCTTGTTATCAGCGTTTCATCAGAGGCTGCACTGATGATGTTACCCAGCAGGGTAATGAAACGTCTGCAGAACAACAAACCAGCTCAGCTCACCAATCAACTACAACATTCACAACCCGAGCTACAAATCTACTCTAAAATTTTAAAGTGTTATGTGTTCTAATTATCAGCACTCTTAAACAATCATGCTTTTGGGCTGAAAAAGCTGGAACATCATTGCATGCAGTTCTTACTATTCTCAGTGGCTGTTTGACTGATACGTCATTGCTTAATACCTGATTCTGTGCAACAGTGAATGTCACGCTCTAATGCATATTCTTATAACAACTAGCTCTTAGCTCCTTACCAAAAAACATCAAAGTACAAAAAAGTAAGGAAGACTTTCCAAATGGATATAAAATTAGCTTGACCATAGGAGACAACAGGTGGTGTTGAGGGCAGTTTTTCAGACTGAAGGCCTGTGACCAGCAATGTTCTGCAGGAACTTTTGTTTGTCATTGCAAATCGATTTGGATGAGAATTTAGTAGGCGCGGTTTGCAGATGACACCAAAATTGTGGTATAGTTGATAATGAAGAAGACCATCTATGATTACAGAGGGATCTTGATCAATTGGGCCAGTGGGCTGAGGAGTGTCAGATGGAGTTCAATTTGGATAAATGTGAGCTATTGCATTTTGGTAAAACAAACAAGGGCAGGACCTATATATATAGTTAATGGTAGGGCCATGAGTAGTGTTATTAAACAGAGAGACCTAAGGGTTCAGGTACATTGTTCTTTGAAAATTACATCACAGGTAGACAGGGTGGTTTTGAAAGGGGTTGGACATGCTTGTCTTCATTGCTCAGAGAATTGAGTATAGGAGATGGGACATTATTTTGAGGTTGTACAGGACATTGGTGAGACCACTTTTGGAGTACTGTGTACAATTCTGGTCAGCCTACTATAGGAAGGGTATTGTTAAATTGGAGAGGGTTCAGAAAAGATTTACCAGGATGTTGCAGGGCTGGGGAATTTGAGTTATAAGGATAGGCGGGATAGGCTAGGACATTTTTCACAGGAATGTAGGAGGTTGAGGGGTGACCTCATAGAGGTTTATAACATCATAACGGGCATAAATAAGGTGAATAGCAAAGGTCGTTTCGCTAGGGTAGGGGAGTTCAAAACTAGGGAGCATGTGGAGAAAGATTTAAAAGGGACCTGAGAGGTAACTTTTTCGCACAGAGGATGATTCATATGTGGAATGAATCACCAGAGGAAGTGATAGATGCAGGTACAGTTACAAGATTTAAAAGAAGTTTGGACAGGCATATGAATATGAAAGATTTAGAGGGATATGGGTAAATGCAAGCAAGTGTGACTAGTTTAGTTTGGGAAACTTGGTTGATTCAGATTAATTGGATTGAAGAGACTGTTTCCATGCAATATGACTCTACGATTCTATGACTCTACAATTATTAATTATAATCACCTTTACAATTTTCTAAATTAGATTAAAATAATTAGTATTTTCAATTCTGTATTCTATAATTTCAATTTCCTTAATATTGAATTCTAAATTTTTGGTAATAACAATACTACAAAGGCAATTAAACCCTTTTGAAGGTAGAAGACAAAGCTGTGTGGTGTACTCAGGTGTTGTCTCAACAAAGCTCTATATAATTGTTGGCAAGCTGTCCTTGAATCCCATATGATCTAACTTTACTAATTAGTGTACTATGTGGAACCTTATCAAAGGCTTTACTAAAGTCCATGTTAGTAAAGTCCTGAGGGAGGGTAATACCCGAAACATTGATTGCTCCTTTACTCTAGATACTGCCTGGCTTGAGGTGTTCTTCCAGCCTCCTGTTTGTCTACCTTGGATTCCAGCATCTGCAGTTTTTATTTGTCTCTATCCATTTTGACTTTATTTTGCCCTCATCAATCTTTTTTCGTCACATCCTCAAAAAATTCAATCAAGTTTGTGAAATACGATTTCTCACACACAAAGCCATGTTGACTATTTCTAATCAGTCCTTACATTTGCACCATGTAAACAGTGCTGAAGCTGAGAGAATAATTGTCAACTATATCTTCAAGGTAACAATACTGATATAAGATTATTTAGATTGTTGAATGTAATTCAATGAAATGACATGAATTTATTTCCTCGGGTAAGAAGTGTTGTCTTTTAAGAAAGTTTTGTGTAGAACATGCCTATGGAGCATTGAAGAATTTGAGGAGATATCATTGTGCCATAAATCATTTTTAGAGGGGTTGATAAGGTGAATGTTAATGTTGCTGCCCTTGGTTGAACATATAGATGAATGAATCATAAGGCGGAACCCTATAGGGGCCTGACTGATGTGGGCTGCAGTGTGAATTTTGGGGCAGAATCGAGTCAGAAGTCCATCGAGGCATATGTTGACACCTTGAGCATCTTGCTGCATTTTTGTGCATTTGCAAAGTAGTAAGATGAGTTGGGGTGTCCGTGCCTCTGCTATCCAGGGGCTATGTCACAGTCAGTCTTGTGGGTACATAGCGACCAGTTCTGGACACAGGGCTAATGTGGCATGGATTCTACTTACAGCATGTGGACTGCAGCAATTCCAGAAGGCAGCTCACTACCATGTTCTCAAGGGCAACTGGGAAGGACAATAAATGTTAGCCCACAGAATATGAGTGAACATATAGAAACAAGGTGTACAAACATCTCTCAATTGTCAATGCATTTGTCACCCAGGACTCTCAAGGGAGTGGGCCAAACTCAGTTCATCGAGCCCTTACACAGAAACTAAGATGAAAGCGGATGGGAAACAATGAGTGTGTCCTGCTGTGGGATGGAGAATCAGAAACATATTAGTTGGGGTGGGGGTCTGCAGACTTGGGGGAAGGGAGAATGACAACTGTGAAAGCAGGCAACTGCATCTTTAACAGAGGATAAGGTACAACATGGATGGAACAGGATAATGTGTGCTGGGAGTTTGTCAGTGGTGAGTAGTGGGGACAGTGTATGATGTACACCTCATTGGGATGCTGAAAATTAAGCTCCACTATTCCCAGCTTTGGCATAAATGTTAAAAATTTTATAAAAGAATGCCACATTCCCCCGTTTAGTTGTCTTTTTACACCCAGGTTGAAAGGAATCACAGACCAGGTTTCTTGACTTAAAAGTTACTATTTATTGCAAATAAATAGGTTCTAGGTAAAAGTGATCATTTACTAATCATTCGCACATAACTCTGCTAGTTAAAATTCTAAGCCCCTGATAAACATTCCATTAAAAACACATGTTGACAATCACAGGCTGACACACAAAAATAAACATTGGCGTAAGGAGGGCTGGGTAAGCTGGGAAGGCAGTTCAGTTGTCCCGGTCCACGGGGCTTGTTGAGATGGTCCTTTTGGCTTGTCAAAACTTGCTAATCATTGATCTCTCTCTCTCTCAAGTTTTTTTTTCACTTCCTTGCAGGAAGCACAGAATGACGAGGTCTCTGATCTGTTGGTCAAATGTTATACCTTATGGCAACCGATGAGAGAAACTTCCTTCAGGTTTTAGGTGATTTTTACCACAGAGGCAATCATACTTCCAGTGTTCTGAAGTATACTGGCTATCTTGTTTGCACACAAAAGCTGTTCAGATATCTGGAAGCCAATCACATCATTCCTGGCAAGCAAATGGCATTTGTAATCAACAACTGGTCATCACACCAAGACCAATCGATTATTTCTTGCTGGCAGATTATTATTTTTGTACAAACTTTCTAGTGCCTGTTCATCTATAACTAAACCGGTCCCAGTGGTTGAGCAAACAACAGTGTAAACCTCATTACAATAGGGGCTGACAGCTTGCTTCTTAAATCCCTTCCAGCATAGGCAGTTTTTATAACAGTCTTTCTTCCCCATTTCAGTTCGTAATCGAAAGCACAGAGAATTTATAAGGTACTGTCTTTGCAGTGAAAACACCTAGCATGGTTCTAGCTGTATGCCAGGATGGGAAGTAAGAGGTGGGCCTGTGAAGGCTCCTGTAGATGGGTTATAAGGGGACTGTGGACGTGCAAAGCCAATGGGGTCCATGGAAGGGCTAATAAAAAGGGGATCTGGATGTTTGCAGCACCACCAATACATTATGCTGAAGGCAGCAAACCACTGGCTGAACAGCATTCCATGTCATTTTCCATTGTGCTGGAATTCAGAAGTATGCAATGAGAAGCAAAATGGTCACGACCACACCTAGAAATAGTGGGGTAAGTAACTTGACCTGTGAGGCAGGGGGCTGTAGATCTCAGTGATATAAAGCCCTTTAAAGGCCAACAACATGATGCAAAAATCATGCACTGCACAGGAAACAGGCCATGAGTGTCATTGACCCCAAGTGAGCCTAATGTATTGTTTCTATGTGTGCTCCACACATCCCCAAGCCTCATACATCACTAATCACCTCATAGACACTAGCATTTTTGGACAAAGCAGTCAGAGAAATTATAGAGATTCTATAAATTGATGGGCAGTTCTTTCAACATAACATGTAACTCTATATATGTCTTGGTCATCTTGTTCCTACATGATGTAGCAACCTCTGAACACAAACATCGATCCATGGTTCATCGTGTGAAGTTGGGCATCATGTTTCCAAAGTTACACACAGAGTCAAACAATAGATGTATAACAAAGACAGCCAAAGTTGTACAATCCCTGGATAGTTGTTCCTGGAAAGAGAGAGTGGGCAAAGTGGGACGATACTCGATTGTGTTTTGAAGAATGAGAGGCGACCTCATTAAAATTTACAAAATACTTAAGAAGCATAGTCTGGGTAGATGAAAGGGAATCCTTTTACTCGGAGGGTTGAGGAGCTTTGGAATTTTCTACCCCAAAGTGCTGGGGAAGCTTAGTCAATGAGCATTTTTAAGGTAGATGTCCATAGGTTTCTGATTACCTATGGCATACAGGATAGTGGGGACCGGATGGGTAAAAGGCATCGAGTGTTCTTTCGGGTGTACAGCACTCTTTTATATATGGCACTGGTACCAGGGATTTTGGTCTTTTTATGAATATCCGCTAAATAATAAGTTGTTGTAGGTAAGAAGATAGTGATGTAATAAGACATGAGGGATGTGTAGGGGCTAGGTGGATAATTAATGAGCCAAATTAGGAGAAACATGGCAAATACTCTCACTAGGCCTTACAGTGAAAGTCCCCCCAAGAAAATTGACACAGTTCAAAAAAAATTCAAATCTCAAAATAAGAGTTCAGCCACTTTGATTACGATGGGAGGTAACTTCTGAAATCAGATGGGTATTTTGAATTCACCACCCAGTTAACACTGAACTCTCCATCATTGAGTCTATTCCAGACAAAGAATGATAGATATTGAGCATTAACAAAATCTTGGTATCAAACAAGAAGTAGCAGATCAAGTTTGATCTAATTGCACAGCAGGGCAGCCCAACCAGCATTATGACCAAATCCTTCTTCTACTTCACATGTCCTCATGTTTTGTACTTCTTCTAAAGTTGAGAAACTCAATAATGTGAAACAGCTTTCAATGCATTTACGTTCTGAATCATGCCTTGCAGAGTGGCAGATCAACACATCACTGGAACAAATCTGCAATCCACAAGGAATATAATGGACCATTTAACACATTTAATAAAATATTTACAACTAAAATTATTTTTATAATTGTTTTTATTTGGTGTATTTCACAATATAAGACGGATATCATCAATCACTTGTTAACCAGTCAGTCTTTTCATTGCATGATGCTTTAGAATGTACCTTTTCAAACATCACGCTCCAAAATTTCATCAATCCAAACAATTTTGTTTAAACATTGTTATACCAAACATATAGTTGAAAAGTATTCTCTCAGGCTTTGGATTTGTTTATGTGATGCTAAATGAATTAAGAATCTTAATATTATTATTAATTATAATCACCTTTATAATTGCCTTTATTAGAATAAAGTGTTAATTTCTATTCATTCAACGCTAGATTCTACACTTTAGGTTGCATATTTCAAATTTGAATGTGATGGCATCTTTCAACAACTTAGATTTTTGATTGTATTTTTAACATATTAAAATACCCTAACGGTAGGAATAGCAAACAACTAAAACACTTGATCACATAAAGCAACATTAGAACAAGTGACATAAACTTGAAAAATAAAGTAGATTTTAAGGAGCTTCTTATATTTCTGTTATCTTTACACTTATAGTTCAAGCAACTCAAATCCCATTTTTCATCTACCAACATTGAACCTTTACTGTCCAACTTGCACCAAATCCTGTTCACCCATCACCTTCTGCTAGCTGGCTTACATTGAGGAACTTCACAGAATTTTAAATTCTCGCCCTTTTTTTCAAATCTCTCTATGGTTTCCCTGTCTCTTTTCTATGATCTCTTCAAAGTCCAGAACCTTTCTGGTGTCTGCACTCCTACCAATCAGGCCCCCTTCATTGTTCGTGATTTCAATTGCTTCACCTTTGGCCACCACTCCTTCAGCTGCTGGGGCCATTATTCTGGAATCTCTCCCTAAAAGTATTTTTGTTTCTACCTTTCATTCCTCTATTACGGTGCTCTCTAAAGCCTAACCTTTGGTTATCTGTCCTAATATCTCCTGAATTACTGTTAAATTTGAAGGCACTCCTTTGAGGCAACTTGGGGTGTTTTATTCTGTAAAAAAAGTGTTATCTAACTGTTTGTTATTGCTGCTGTTAAAGAAAGAACACAAGACAGGCAGCATGGTTTAGGCAGGGACTTTAGACATTAGGACCCAGCTAAACGCACAGCTATCAAAGTGGAGAAAGGTACAGAGTTTTCAGAGGATTAAAAGAGTGGAGATGATTACGAATATAGGGAGAGGCCATATAATAAAGGAACTTGAACACCAGGATTGGAATTGTAAAATTGAGTTATTGCCTGATGAAGGTTAACATGGTGACGTGAATTCCTGACTATGTGAATTCCAGCAATGCTGGACAGTGAGGAGTGGGGTTTAGAGTGGTCAGTGTAAACCAGCAAGACTGCAATTGATGGGTGATGTGATTTGCCTTGATTGAGGGAATGGAGCTGCAGTTTACAGAAAATGAGAAATATGTGCTTCAATTTTGAAAGTAACAAATGCTTGTTTAATGGTTTGAACAGAAACTTGCTGAAGCATGGGTGGAGATGGGCCATATTACCAAGGTAAACATAGACAGTTTTGGTGATGGACTGGACATTGAAGAAATGTGGATTACATGTTTTTCACTATAATTGGAGATATGGGTAAAAGTGTAAGCCTTCATCCTTTTCAAAATTATTTTCTTCCAATGTCCCAGTCACAAATGCAGAGGCATACGTGAGCAATAGGCAGACAGTTCAGCCTTCCATCTGGCCCTGCTTCTCTTCTGACGTACCCATTCTGGTGATTTTGATAACAGCATTACTTGTCAAATGTTTTGTAATATTTCTGTGTAGGAGGATAAAACAAAGGATAGAGGTGACACATGCCATGTTTGGCAGAGAAAGACTGTTAAATTCAACTGACTCGTATAAATAATTTAGTAACATAGGGTAGTATTTTCCATTTCCAAAAGCCCTTAAGAGATAATTTACTGAAGAGCAATAAAACACTCAAGTGTTTGTATCTGTTTGCTGGGCAGTTTAACAAATATCCAGCAATATTATACAGGTAAGTCATATTTTTCAACATCTTGACACAAATGAATGTTTAATGCTTCTAACACTCTCAGGACTAAAAAGGCTGGCAAAGTATATCTTGATTATAATAATATACCTCAACAGTTATCTTCCTCAAAACTACACAGAGACACAATTCTTATGCAAAAGACATTAATCAGCACCAGACTTCACATTTCAAATTTTGTTTGAGTGAAGGATCAGAAGGGAGAATAATGGGACAATCTTATAAAATATTAATGTTATTGTACTCTAACTATGTGTGTTGAATGGTTTGGTGTCCAGACAAAATGAAATAATAAGTTTACCATGCTCATAGAGAGGATCAACATGGAATGTTTCTTCTCGCCCATAACACATGTATCCAACAGTTGGTTCTCAAATGCCCAATGCTTTAAATTTGCCTGCTATTCTGAAGAAAATAGAATAACCAACAACACATAATAGATCAATATACATTCGAATAACTTAGAGACTGAATTCCCAACCCTGCAAAAATTGTTCAAAAAGTGTGTGAATAAACAAGCGTTACAGAGATGGCTATTTCGAATCTAATGAAAATACATATCCAATTGAAATCCAGTAGAATAGAATCTGGTAATACTACCGTAACATGGCGAAATGGCGATGTGATAAATTTCAAGCAATTTCCTCAGTAAACTCTGTATGGAACAAAATGGAATAGCACAATAAAATATTCTTTATAACTCAAATTAAAACACCAAGAAGCACCAAGAAATACGGAATTAGTTATAGTTTAACGGGCAAATGAGAGATAATTAGGCAACAAAAATGCATTCAATAGTGTGCAACCCCAAGCTCACATGTAAAAGTAACTAGAATACACACACAGAGTAAAAGTTAAATAGTGGTGCTATGTTGCAGATACTGCATATACTTCTGTCATGAAAAGAAACTGAAATACATTAGTGTAATCAGAATACAAAGCAATGTTTGTTTTACTGTATCATGGGTGGATTAGTGGAATTTCAATAAGTACATCATGAGCCTATAATCCTGATGTAGAGGCATCTTTGTGCAAGAATTTTTTTACTTTTCCCTTATGTTGTTAGTCTCCAAAGACTTCAACAGAACTGAGCCAGCAGATGTAAGAATGACTTTAAGCTACCTGGCTACATTTTGAAGAAGCCACTTTTTAATTTTAGCCTTCAGGGCGTAGATCGAATTGTGTAGCAAAATCTTTAGATACTTTAACTGACATCACTGGAGTGCAGCAGTAATATTTTCGCTGCAAAGGACTGTAACATAATTAAAGAAATTCCAATGTAACACAATATAAAGTTGAATAGTATGATATATTACCATTCATGAACACAATATGTAGTGTGTTATGAACAAAATCATTGTTGGCAATTTTCATATAAAAAATAATCCCCAGACAAGGTAAGAATAATGGCAGGAAACCTTAAATCCCATATAACAAAAATGCAATTTAACTTATTCAGTGGTTCCAGTTATCAGGCAACAACATATGAGTATTTGAACTGCTATCATAAACAGTGAGGGTGGAGCTTCAAAGGTTTAGAACATTATCTCAATCCCAGGTCATCAAACTAACTTACCATAAATCATCAAAGTATATTAATCTGTGAACTGCATTCTGTTTTATTATTGTTGCAGGGGTGTCATGGAAACTGCGGTGGAAGGGAGAGTAGAAAATTAATTTGTGACTTTTCAAGCAGAGATACTCAGCTGCTCAACTTAACAAGTAATGCTATACAAAATTGTCTCATAACAGGTGATGCTAGGACTTGTTTCACTGACTACCTTCTTCAAAAATATTAGCTTCTCTATATTAATGCAACAAAATTAAATTACAGAGATACAACAAAGTTTCACACGAAATTACATTGAATGTAAAGCACAGAAACAGAAGGCAGAAACAAGGATCTGTGCCAGCTATTATGCTCCACAGAAGCATTTGCCTACCTCACCACATCCAGCCCTAATACGTATATAATTGCCTGCCTTGGAAAATAAGGTATCAATCATCCGGATGTTGCATTTGTGGTCAGCTGATTCTGAAATCCAGCATATTTTTCCCATAAGTCCCATGAAAGATATTGAAGCAAGGATGCTGAGAGAAAAGGTGTCTGACAGCAGCTGGTAAAATGTTTCCACCAGATCCAAATGGCAGTACGTCTTCTTGCCACAGGCTAATAATGTCCCCAAGATACTATCAACAAAGCCTGAGCACTCCTGATTTGCTGGTTTTACCAATGCAAACTTTGAAGTGGGGAATTTGTCTAAACAGATTCAAATGGCAGTAAATCTTGCTGCAGGCTATGAATGTCTAATGTGAGTCTCCAGATACCATTCAAGAAGCCTGAGCACCTTTTATTGCAGATTTTGGCAAGTTTTTGTTTTATTTTTAATGGAAATGTAGTCAGTGCAGGTTGAGGCATATTTATTGTCCATTCCTATTGCCCTGGAGAAAGCAGTGATACACTGCCTTCTTCAATTGCTGAAGTCCTTGGAGTGTAGGGATACCTACAGTGCTGTTAGGAAGGGAGTTCCACAATTTTGAACCAGTGATGGTGATGGAAGAACAATACAGTCCCAAGTCAGGGTGGTATATGGGTTAAAAGTGAACATAAATGATGTTCGCACACTTCTTGCATTTCTTTCTGGTAGAGGTCATGGATTTGAAATGTGCTAACTGAGAACAAAATGAGTTTTGCTCTATACTTTTCATAATGTACATTCTGTTGCCACTAAAAATTGTTCATGAAGGGAATGCATATTTGAGGTAAACAGGGTGCCAATTAAAAGGTCTGCTTTGTCCCAGGAGACCTTGAACTTCTTGAGTGTTGTTGGAATTGCACCCATCTAAGTGGGAATATTCCATCACACCCCGGAATATGTCTTGGGGACAGTGGACAGGCTTTGGGTAGTCAGGAGATGAGTTACTCGCCACAGTTAGCCTATGATTTGCTCTCAAGATCATAGCATGTATATGGCTGGTTGAGATCAGTTTTTGGTCAATAGTAATTCCTGTATGTTCGCACCAGGAAATTCAATTATGGTAATATTATGGAATGTAAATGCGTAATGCTAAGCTCTGTCTTGATGGGGATAGTCAGTGCTTGACACTTGCATTGTGCAAATATTACTTGGCATTGGTCAGCCCAAAGCTGGATATTTTCCAGGTCTTGCTGCATATGGGACATGGACTGCATAAGTATTGAAGTGTCACAAATGGTACTGAACATTTTACAATCATTAGCAAAATCCCCACTTCTGAATTTATAATGGATGGAACATGATTAATGAAGCAGCTGAACATGGTTATGTCTAGGGTAATACCCAGATTAACTCCTGAAGTCATGTTCTAGAGCAGAGATGATTGATTCCAACAGCCACAACTATTTTCCTTTGTGTCAGACATGTCTCCAACCAGTGGAGAGTTTTCCCCTGATTCCGATTAACTTCAGTTTTGCCAATGCTCCCTGAAGTTAGACATAGTTAAATGCTAGATTGATGCCACAGGTAGTCATTCTTATCTCCCCTCAGCTCTTTTGTCCATATGAATCAAGGATATAATGGGGTCAAGAACTCAATGATCCTGGCAGAAACCAAACTAACTCTTAGTGAATAGGTTATTATTGAGTACGTGCTAATTGAAAGTCTTGCCAATGACCCTTTCCATCACTTTACTGATTATCAAGAGAAGACACAGAGGATGGCAATTGGCTGTGTTAGATTTATCCTGATTTCTGTGAACAGATTGTACCTGGGCGATTTCCCACATTACTGGGTAAATGCAGTATTGTACCTGTGGACTCGGTTAGAGGCTGACATCTGTGATGTTCAGGACCTTGTTAGTGGGCATCAATCAATCATCTACTCGACATTTCTGACTGAAGATAGTTGTAAATACTTCAGCCTTGTTTTTTACCTTTGTATGTTTGGTTCTCACACCATTTAGGACATGGGTATTTGTGAAAACCCAACCTCATGCTAGTTGTTTAATTGCCTTTATTAAGATGTGTGAGGACTGCAGTGCTTAGATCCAATCCGATGGCTGAGGCATTGCTTAGTGCTGTCTATTGGATGTTGCTTCCACTGTGTGGCATGAAAGTGATACTATTTTGTAGCTTTACCAAGTTGGCACCACATTTTTTCAGCAGTCCTGGTGTTGTTTGTGGCATGTCTTCCTGCACTGTTCATTGCACCAGGGTTGATCTCTAGGCCTAACAGTAATGATAGAATTTGAGTTATGCTGTGCCCTAAAGTTACAGATAGTGATTTAATTCAATTCTGCTACTGCTGATGGCCCACAATAACACATGGATGCTCAGTTTTTAGTTGATGAACCTGGTTAAGTTCTATTCCATTTAACATATTGGCAGAGTCCACAAAATGATAGGCAGTTGCTTCAATGTGAGGGTGGGAACTTGTTTCCACAAGGACTTTGTGGTGGTCACTCCAACTGATATTTTCATGGACAGATGCACATGCAGCAGGTAGATTGGCAAGGGTGAGTTCAAGGATGCTTTTATCTGTTGCGATTTCCTCACCACCTGCTGCAGACTCGGTCTAGCTGCTATTTCCTTCAGTACATGACTAGCTCAGTAAGTAGTGGTGCTACTCAGCCACTCTTACTGATGAACATTGACTTCCTCAACTTAGAGTATGTTTTGTGCTCTTGTTACCCCAACAGGTTCCTCCAATTGGTGCTCAACATGGAGACCTACTAGTTCATCAGCTGAGGGGTGTGGAGTTTGTTGTGGATAATCAGCAGGAGGTTGACTTGCCCAAATTTAACCTGATGCCATAAGACTTCATGGCATCCAGATTCAAAATTCGAAACTCCCAGGGCAACTGCTTCCCCACTATACACCACTTCTGCTGGTGGTTCAGTTCTGCTGGTTGGGCAGTATATATTGAGAGTGGTGAGGATAGTGTACGGGACAATATGTGTAAGGTATGATTCCATGAGTATGACTATGTCAGGCTGTTGTTTAACTAGCCTATGAGACAGCTCTCCCAATTTTGTCGCTCGTTTACCAATATTTGTAGAGTTGACAGCACAGTTTTACTTTTGCCTTTTCTGGTGCCTGAGTAATTCTGAGTGGTCAGTTCAGCTTCACCCCATTGTTTAAACTTTATAACAATTGTACGCAACTCAGTGACTTGCTAGGCTGTGTTCGAGGATAGTTGAGAGTCAACTACATTGCTTTGGGTCTGGATTCTTTTGTGGGCTAAACCAGGTAAGGATAGCAAATTTCCTTCTCTAAAAGACATTCATGAATCTGATAGAAACAATCACTATGTATTTGTAATTAACAAGCTTTTAATTCCAGATCACACGCAGAAGATGCTGAACAATCTCAGCAGGTCTGGCAGCATTTGTTTCGAGTTCGGAGTCCAATATGACTCTTCTTCAGAATACTGCAAGTATCAGAGTCCGAACCTAAACCCTGTTTTTGTCTCTCCTCAGATCGTGCCAGAGCTGCTGAATTTCTCCAGCATTTGCTGTGTTTGTTTCAGGTTTCCAGCATCTGCAAGATTTTGTTTTTTTTGGAATTCCAGACGTTGAATTCAAATTTCAACTAGTGCCATGACTGGACCTCAGCCATTGTCCGCAAAACATTAGTTTGGTATTCTGAATTACTAGTCCAGAGGCACTATTACTGTACCAGCAGCTCTCCCAGATAAAGGCTTTGCCTTTCTGCTTTCCTTTCCCTCCTGTGGACTGAAGGAGCTGAAGAGAAAAAGTTTTTTTGCTGGTGCAGTTTTCAGTGTGCCTGTAAGATCATCTATTTACATCCAACTGAAGCAGTGTAAGTGGTTCTCTTGTTGCTCTGATGTATCACAAACGGCAAATGGAGATCAAACACTCAAGCAGTTACCACCAAATTAATTGAAATTACCTGCAAATTCGAGGAATTAAGCTCTTAGAACAAATACAATGAGCAAAATCCTTTTGGGTCAGGAAGCAGATGTGAGCAGCAGTCAGTATTACTGAAATACTTTGCCTGTCATTCCTTCAGTCCCCTTAATAGTCACCGTTGCCCTGCCTTGTTTTCACTGTAGAGTCCCAAAAAGCCTAGGAATACCATATCATCACCTAAAAACCCATGTTAAAAAAAATGCTCTTACTCACCAGTATATCACCTGAGAATCAATACTCCACCTCACTCCAGCCCTGATGATGGCTTCAGGAAGGCAGCTTAGCATTGCAGTTAAAACAAGAAGTCACTGGGTTAGAGTTAGACTTCTAATGCTCTGTAAATTGCAGCAATTTTATTCTCCAAACTAGTTCAAAACTCTCATTTTTGGAAGTTCAAAAACCCTTCATATTCTTATATGAAAGCAATGATTTTTAAAGATACGAGGTGTTTCACATTTCCAAATATAAATGTATTTGTTAGCCAGTAAACTAAAATTGTATGTTTCTGGAAATTGTCACAATTACCAGAGACACATATTTGGTATATAATTTTAGTGGTGGAAAGTTTATTGAAGAATAATCTAATATGAATGTTTGAAGATCGCAATTTCATATGCCAGTGCTATACTTGGCTGACTGAAGTCTATCACATTTGACAATATTAACAAGCAATTTTCCAGCAAGAATTAAATAATAAATATATTTGACATTCTGGAATGGCATCTTACTTTGATGAGTTTTTTTCCAGTTACTCTACATCTCTGATATATTTCAGTTAAGTGATTGAATCTTTCCAGGCTAACCAGGGTTAATATTCCTTAGCTTAATAAAATAAAATTAGACAACCTTCTCCCTGATGTCTTTCCTATAGTAAAACAGGGCCACGCTTCAAAAATATTTTGTCGAATTTAAAGGACTGTGAGATATTCTGAAATTGTGAACTGTGGCATAGACATTCTTTCTTTGATCCCTATCAGTTACACAACAGGAAGACTGCTCTCCCTGTGTAGGATACTGCCTCTTCTTGGGATCAAACGTTTTCCTGAAGGCAAATTTATTTTTTTTTTTAATTAATAAGTCATATGATAAAGTTGTCACCAAGTGCAGAGAAGGAAGCAAAAGCAATAATTAATTGTTTGCCAAGGATGTAGGGATAGGTGAAGTTTGCCAATAATAAAACCTCTAAATACAACTTAACTCTCGTTGACCCCAACGCGCCAAGATGTTCTGGATTGCCTTAGTGGAATCAATACTGAGTGGGTCAGAAGGGAAATCCAGTAAGTTAAATTTCAGGCAAGTGTACACATAACTCAAGAGGGCTCCTCTGGTACAGTGGGAGAGTCCCTACTTCTGAGTCAGGACGTCTAAATTCAAATCTCACCTACTCCAGAGCTATGTATCAATAACTCTGAGGAGTTTGATTAAAAATACCTTGTACTGCTCAAGTTTTCAGAGTTTGCCAGTAATCTGGTGTACACAAGGAAATGCCTAAGTCATATTTCAAAGAGCTTACTGCCAGGATTCAGATTTGGCCCATGACATGAGGCTGGAATAACAGTATGAACCCATAATTGTAATTCTACAAAACCTTTAGCATTCTATACAACAAAGTATTCTATAGCTCTTCTTTGGAGCATTATTAGCAAATTTGACAGCATCTGAAATTCAAATCTAAGATCATACATAACCCTGGGATCAAGATTGTGAACAAATAATCTTTCAACTTCAATTTCAAATCAATCTTACGATATTCTCTTTATAATGTTGAAAATTTAGCATCCAAAAATTGAAATGATGTGTCCCCTGGTGACCATTGCATGTTAATTATTATTTGTTTCATCAGTTAATTGGTTAATTTTGTTGCCCAAAAATAATGAGATGGGGTTTGTGACTACAATTTTGCCTGGATATCCTTGGACAGGGAACACATGGTGTCCACCGGTACTGGCAAAACATATAAAGTGTGGTAGGTACCTGGGTACCACAGGCTGGAATGTATTATCTCCCCCTCCAATGATGCTTTAATTTAGTTGCCTCCTTTGTATTCCTCAGTATGATTATTTTTAATACGCTGCCCCGGTTATCTGTCGATTTTTAATTGGGTGAATTGATAAATTGATGATGGGTTATCCAAAGAAAAAAAGAAAAGAGCTGAATTTCACAGCTACATCCATGCCTTAATCTCCTTGGAGGGAAAGTGTGCTGTGCCTACAAGTACCCTTGAGAATCTTAGATAGCATAGGAAACTGTGAGGCTGGGGTACATTAATTCACCCTCCAAATCCATTTCAGAAAGACATGGGTGCTACAGGAATTAGTGTGCATTATCTACACTCAATGCTATTTTGATTTAGTCTTTCATTTGCTTTCCCACCACCCTCACAAGCCACCCTTGATTTTTTGTTGTTGTTACAATGCCCTCGATGGGCAGTTTTAGTAATTTGGATGATTGGATGATTTGTTGGCGGGGTTCTTAAAATGAAGAAAACAAGAAAAAAATGAGATGGACTTCTGAGATAACAAGGTGTAGAGCTGGATGAACACAGCAGGCCAAGCAGCATCAGAGGAGCAGGAAAGCTGATGCTTCGGGTCTAGACCCTTCTGTTCCCAAAACGTCAGCTTTCCTGCTCCTCTGATGCTGCTTGGCATCAGAGATTGTTATCTCAGATTCTCCAGCATCGGCAGTTCCTACTGTCTCTGAGATGGACTTCTTGGATCTTGTGGTATTGTCCCTGTATCTGGGTCAGAAGGTCTAGGTTCAAATTCCACCTGTCCCATACAGTTTCCAACTTCTTAAATCTATCCTCATAACTGAAATAAATTGTTTCTGCAATCTCTTCAATTCATTCACATCATTCCTGTAATGCGTTGCCCACAACTGTACATGATACTCCAGCTGAGGTCTTGCAACTGTCTTATACAAGTTCAACATTAGTTCCGTACTCTTGTAGTCTATGTCCCTATTAATACAGCTGAGGACACCGTATGCTTTATTAATTGTTCTTTCCATCTGTCCTGGCACCTTAAATCAGCTACAAACACAGACAGGTGGAGAAGATCCAGAAGAGAAAGGTGAAAAACAGTACTTTACTGAATTATATTTTAACCAGAAAATAGTGGCAAATCTCAGAATATCTTCTCATGAGTCAGTATGTGGAGATCAGTGTGTGAAACAAACAATGCAAGTGCCTTTTAATGTTGCTAAATAACATACGAAGCTGGGATTATAAGATCATTCTTGGAACAAAATGTCCAATGCAAAACACCTGATCACCGTAGAGTATTGTAAATGTGAGCAGATTGTATTTCAATGTTCCCAATGTTACCTTGTGAATTTTAGCTTTATTTTGTCTTTTCTTTTGCAATTAAAATAAATATTTTCTTTTGGAATAAAAGTTCCACTGGTTTCTGACTATTAAAAGACCACATTTAACAAAAATCTCTTCATGAACTAATAATGATTGGAGAGAAAAATGAAACCATGTTGACTCAAAATTAACCACACATACAATGAAACAGCAATGACTCCCTTTCCCTCCAAGAAGTAGATTTGGATTTCTAGAATGCTATTTACAAACTGACTTCATATCTGCACTATTGACATTTTACTGCTACTTCACTCTCTATCTATTCCTAAAGTATGCAGGTCTAACTGAGTTGTGATGTATTTGTCTGTTCTTGATCTATTCAAGCCCAGGCACATTAGTGGTGACCAGTTCCAGGCACACTAAAATCTCTCAATTTATCCCCGCCTACCAAGAAACAATATATTGTAATCTTGAAGTTCTGGTCTGCAAAAGGGTCTTGTTTGACTACAACACAAATTAGTACATCCACACACTTATTGTGTGCAGTTTCAATGTGGATTGATAAAGAGGAATACCTTACATGCTGTGCCAAAATTAACAGCTGAATGAACCTTAAAGTAATAATGAAGTTCAGACATGTATTATCTTAATCTCCAAACTGCACTATTTAATTAGGTACTAAGAACTGGCATTATATTTCACCCTGAGGATTCTGCAGTGAAAGGAACTTTTGGTGCCATTTTTAATGAAATGTTTCCTTTTGCAAAAGCAGTGTGATTTCAGCCAAGAACTTCATTTTCATAAGTGGTAAGCTCTGAAGGATCATAGATTTCCAAAGGATTATCATGTTTGAATGATTTTAAAAAGTATTGAAAGTTCTGGACAGAAGAAAATGAAATAGCTTGTGGTTATTTAAGACCTTGTATTGGAAATAGGTTTAACTTGGACCTACAATATGTCATGCTATAGAACAGGAAACTGGAGATATTGTTGTTGCCCCACTAAAATTGACCTGAGGCATGTTGGTGTAGAATCTTGAATTAAACTGATTTTAGTCCCAGAACATCTACAGCAGCACTTTTGTCCTGGAAGTTATTCCTGAGAAAAACTTTTAACTGAGCCTTTGGGCCAAACTTTGCTTTCTCCCTAAATAAAGAGTTAATATTCCTAAGGTTACAGGAAGCAACAAATCTGTCATTGAGGCAAAAAAAAATCAGCAAAATTAGTCAGTGCTAAATCAGTCAAGTGTACAACAACTATGATGAAGGCCCTTCCTTATTTAAAAAAAATTGTGAATGCTCCCTCCATAGATACTACCTGACCTGTCCAGTATTCCCAGCATTTCTCTGTTTATGATAAGACTTTTCACACCTGTTGGCCAACTAAATTGCCACTCAGATTCCAGTGCACAGATCCTTTCCGTAACTGCAGTACAAATAACTGTCGGCCTACTCTCTCATTAGAGAGAGACAACCGGTGGCAGTTTAACCTAAGGGGCACCACAACTCATGCAAGGAGGGAGATCGAGGAAAATGCTGCGTGGTAACCCCAAGACATTGCAGAAATTGAACGTTGACTGTTAGCAGTACACTGTGTCAAAAAAAAAGTCATCCAGCCAATTGACCTACTCAACTCTCAAGCAGTGAGGGACAAAGAGAAGTTGCCACCATTTTCGAACAATAATCATGTCTCCTGAATTAGAGGTGACAGTCTTTATGATACTGGCCATAACCCTTAGATCTTCCTTAGATTTAGTATTGTTACTGGGAGACATAGAATTGCAATTGTTATGCTCGTGTTTAAAAATTGACAGAAGGATGAACTCAGCAGTTATATGTCAGTCAGTTTAAGACAGTAGTGGGAGAGCTTTGAGAAATTGTGGTCGAGGACAAACTTAGCAATCAGATGGATTAATTCAGGAAAAGGAGCACAGATTTGTCAAAAGCAAAACAGATTTGATGAACTTGATGGAAGTCTTGCTGAGGTTACAAAGGATTGATTAGGGTAATCTAGTCAGTGTGATGTGTGTAAACAAGTATGTAGAAATGTTATATATATATATATATACGTAATAGTTTTGTTCGCAAAATTAGAATCCATTAATTACAAGCGATACATCATTGTCACAAAGTTGACTGAGTGGCAGAAAACAGGGATGAATAGGGAGAATTATATTTTCGGACAGGAGGGAAGTGGAGTTCAAGGGATTTACAGAGAAAATTTCAAAATTTGCAGAATACACAAAACTCGTAAATGGTGCAACCTGTGAAGAGAAAAGTGATAGGCATCAAGAATTCACAAACAGATTGGTAAAATAGATTGACAAGTAATGCATGGAGCTTAATGCAGAGAAATGTCAAGTGGCATATTTCAGAAGCAAGAAAGAGGAAAGGCAATAGAAAATAAAAGGTACAATTCTCAAGGGGCTGCAGATGAGGAAGGATCTGGGAATTCATTGCTAGTGACAGGGTATGTTGGAAAAGTGGATGAAAGACATATAAGAACCTGGGTGTTTATCATAGAGGCATAGAGTAAAAAAAAGAACCTTCATGAAATATTGATTTAGCCTCAACTGGAATATTGTGTCTAATTCTGGGAGACTCACTTTACAAAAGATATTATTGTTTTGGAGGTGTACAAAAACAGTTATGAGAATAACTCCAGGGTGAAGGGACTACAGTTAAGTAGATAAATTGGAGAAAGTGTTTCAGTTCTCCTTAGGGAAGTGAAGAATGAGAGAAAATCTGGTAGAGTTGTTCAAAATCAGGTAGGATCTGAGTAGAGAGAAGCTGTGTACATTGGCAGCAGGCTTGAGAACTGGAGGAGCCTAATTTAAAAGTGATTAACAAAAGAAATTGATGGTAACACAAGAAAAAGATTTTTAACACAGTGATTCAGACCTGAAATGTACTCTGTGAATTATGGAATGAGATTCAATCATGGCTTTCTAATGGGAATTGGATTAACACCTGAAGAATGAAAACTTGTATGACTCCAGAGAAAGGATGTGGGAACTTATAGCTGTATCAGAGATAAAAGGTACTGCAGATGCTGGAGAATCCGAGATAACAAGGCGTGGGTCTGGATGAACACAGCAGGCCAAGCAGTATCAGAGGAGCAGGAAAACTTGACGTTTCGGGCCTAGACCCTTCGTCAGAAGTGGGGGAGGTGAAGGGGGTTCTGAAATAAATAGGGAGAGAGGGGGAGGTGGATAGAGGATGGATAGAGGAGAGGATAGGTGGAGAGGAGGCAGACAAGTCGAAGAGGCGGGGATGGAGGTGGAGGCGGCAGAAAAACTGCTCAATATCCAAGCGTGAGTGGTCGTCCTGCCACTCATGCTTGGATATTGAGCAGTTTTTCCGCCGCCTCTGCCTCCATCCCCGCCTCTTCGACTTGTCTGCCTCCTCTCCACCTATCCTCTCCTCTATCCATCCTCTATCCACCTCCCCCTCTCTCCCTATTTATTTCAGAACCCTCTTCCCCTCCCCCATTTCTGACGAAGGGTCTAGGCCCGAAACGTCAAGTTTTCCTGCTCCTCTGATACTGCTTGGCCTGCTGCGTTCATCCAGACCCACGCCTTGTTATCTCGGATTCTCCAGCATCTGCAGTACCTTTTATCTCTGATACAATTTTAACCCCACTGCGAAACCTCTTCTAAGGATGTCTACCCTCAAGAATTTACCCTCCTCCCTCCAGACAAACCTCAGGGAATCTCTCTCCCACTGCAACTCTCTCATAATCTCTTCGGCCTTGAAACTGCTTGACCAAGTCCTGACCGCTCACGCTGAACTTATAGTTTATTGGAGCAGGTGACTTTGTGAGAAAGCATCAAATTGGCAGTGTCTGAAGAGCACAGATAAATTACTTCTTACACAAGACAAGTGAAATGCAAAATGACTCCACATAGGTCCCATTTAGCATACAACATTCTTGATTCTAGCCATAACAATTCTCCATAAAAAGAGATTATTTTACTTTTCTGATACACCTCCTAACAGGAAAAATAGTTGAACTTTGTTGAAAATTGCCTCCAACTGTTTAACTGATGCGTGTTTGAGAATGATGAGAACATTTAAGAAATCTAACCAGAAGTCATTTCCTTCCTGATTCAATCAGTCTACTTTAGCTCTGGCAGATTGTATTTAACCTGTGACTGGGGGACTAACTGGTTGAAGTAGCTCACTGTAAACTTTTTGCATTGCATGAGTGTTGTTGTGGCTGTTTGGCTTTGCTGTGTCACTCATGTTGTATATCAATCAAATTTGCCAGAACAGCTCACATGACAGACTTACCGCTATGGCTCTACTATTAACCCACAAAATTCCAAATATATGTTTGAGGCCAGAAATAACACATTTCCAAAATTAAAATCCATTTGAAGTGCAGGCAAGAGACATTTCTTCCTTTCTTTACAGAAAACAGATACACAGACAGAGTGTCTACATGTTGAATGATACACTCAGACACAAGAATTAAGGAGGAACTTAGTCAAGACCATAGCTGCCAGGAACTTCAATACTGTTGCAACTTGGCATATGATGTCTGTGCTGCCAAGTAGTTTGGATAATTGGGACAACTGTCAGTGCTGAAAGATAGTACTATGGAGAGTCAAGACATGATCAATATCATGGAGTGTAGGGTTCTGGTTTGCATCTTGGGGCAGGAAGCTTGTGAGGAAGCTATTCCTGCAGAAGCTTGTTGTTGAAGGAAAAGGCTCTCCCCTACATGAGAGCGGGTCTGGCGGTTATACAGACTGTGTGCACTGTATCTCCCTTCAAATCCATGTTGTCCATTGGGTTTCTGCTGTTTCCTTCTGAAGTCAATTAGTTTGCTAACTGTTAAGAGTATGTGTAAATGGATTTTGATTAAAGTTGAATGCCCAGTATCTCTGTGAATGGATTTCGAATGAAGTTGAATAGCTGGTATCTCCGTAGACCCTATACGTTACATGCTGGGTAGCCTGAGGTGTAGAAGCTGTCTCAGGCCAGAGTTTGTTTCAGTTGATTTTCTTTAGAGCAGAGACGTGAATTGAATTCCAGTCTCAGCAATGGTTCCAGACGGCCATCTCAGTTCTGTGAGTTGTGTTTATGTATCCTCCACAGAACTCATTCTAGCTTCCATTTACCTTTTAAAAGTTTTGAAAAATCCAGGGTTTTGTCCAGTATTTTTTGCTCAGTCCTACAGGAGTCACTGTATCATTCAGTCCATCAGCTATGTGCATGCAATGTACAATAACATCCACAAGCACAGAACCCAGGCTACGTATGTAATTCTGTAATTTTGAGGCCATATAACTAGTTGCTATCGTAAATAACCTTCGAGGCGTCTGTCTCAACAAGAAACCACCCGCATTTCTGTGATATGTGTTAAGCAGACTGTCATAAAGAAAACATCAAAGCATATCAGCGAAGAGGCTAAAATAGCTGGCAGAGAGAACAGAGAGTCTAGGATAGACTAAAAATCCAGATGGGAGTCTAGAAGTGGAGAGTAAAAACTGAAGGTTTCACCGTGGTAGGACCAGGCCATTAGTAAAGATTTATTCCTTATTTTTTGGCTATTA
Organism: Ginglymostoma cirratum; assembly: GCA_024137785.1. NCBI lineage: Eukaryota > Metazoa > Chordata > Chondrichthyes > Orectolobiformes > Ginglymostomatidae > Ginglymostoma > Ginglymostoma cirratum. Next base: position 21,819,911 of record JAHRHZ010000009.1, on the reverse strand, counting down.
ACTAATGCTCTGGAAAAAAGAACAATGCCGGTTACAGAGACTTCACCAACTGATAATACATTTTCGTAATGCCGACTAAGAAATAAATATCGGTCAGTACATACTCTGTTAAATTTTCCATATTAATTTATGGGATCTCTTCCACGTTTTTGGGGAAAAAAAAACTATATGTCACATTTCAGTTGATGCCTTGACAGATTTCATCAAAAGGGCCTAACAGCATCTGCCAAAATGCTCAATTTGTTATGATTGACCCTGTTCAAACAGACCTTTTGTGATACAACACTACAAATGTTAGAAATTTGTGTCACCAAAATGAAGTCTTACTTCATATGCTTAGCTTGGGTCTAGATAGATGAAATCGTTCATAAATGCAAGCATCTCGGAATTTAAGAGTTTGTTGGATTAAAACAGATGCTTTGATTTTTTTCCCCTCTAAATAGAATTCTTCGATATTAAATACACAATTAAATGGGTTAATTCTAACATTTTTGTCCCTAGTTAATCCAATAAATTTGAAGGTTTTTTTACCCTGTTAATAGGATTCTCTCATGTATCAATGTTAATTAGAATCTTGGGAGTATATTTAGGCGCATGATAGGCTCTCAAATGAGCATAAATCAAGGGTTATTCATTCATGAAGGTCTGATGTGAGAAATTCCTAAATTTGAAAGAAATTGAGAGGTATGGTAATACAGATCATCAAGTCAGCAATTCAAACGAGTTTTACAGGGGGAGAGATATGCAAACAGGAAGCTAGCAAATAAAAGAAATGCAAAAGATGAGACAAGAAGAAACATGAGAAGGAAAGTGTATAAAATTGAGCTTGCTATGAATAGAATGCGGGTCAGTGAATGAGAAATGTCTAGAAGTATTGGCCATTTGTTGGATAACACTGAAAATTAATGTCTTGGCAGAAATGAATTCCACTGTTGAATGACATGGTTTATAATTCTACAATCAGGATTATAGCTTCCAACAGGTGATAAAATGTAGAAATACTCCAATATCGGAGAAGAATCAAGCCAATCCTGCAAGAAAATGCTTAGTTTTGTGAGAGGAGCCCTCAGTACAGTTCACTGTAGCATAAGGTCCATTTGGGAGATTGGTGCCATCATCTTCTTTCTGGTAGGAATCTATGCGGTCTACTGTGAGGGAAGAAAACCAAACTGGTAGTCTAATAAGAAGAAGTTCTTGTTTTAAGCGAGATGTAGTATATTGCAAAATAGCTGTTTGAAGCAAGTTTAATAAGCATGATAGGCATAGTTACAAAGAATATGAGGGAGACCTCAAAGTTCAGTTTGATTCATTCAAGCTTCTGTGCCCCTTAATATCCTTACTGAACCATGCCTCGTGGTGTCTGCTTTGTATGGCAGTAATGCTGGATCTGAGCTACAAGAGCTCTTCTTTTGCTTCTAACCCTCTCAGTCAGTAATAAAGTTTGCCCTTGGAGGCTTGAGTATCTATTCGCTGTTCAGCTGAACCCTGATTCAGGACTGTGCAGACCAATCATTGGCACCCTCTGATACCGCAACTGCCTTGGAATGACCTTTATTACAGATCCAGTGACTTCCTAACTCTCTTGCTGCTATACTTCTCTTACCAAGCCTGAAATAATTTTACCTTGATCCAGTAAGGTGTGGTCGGTATTGGATCATGTTGTGTCTGATGGGGCTGTTGTGGATGTCAGGTCAGGTTTGCTGCCAATGGAACAGCTCGGATCCAGTCCAGTCTGGTGGTGGAAGATGTCCAGTGAGATTCAGAGCTGGGAGTCAGGTTAGAACATGCCTGGCAGGTATGGTGAGGGGTGGGGTGTTGGAGGATGGTTGACACTCCAGATGGGAGAAAGGAGAATTGGGTCCCATGGAGCATGGTGATGGGTTAGAGTCTGGAGGCTGTAAAAGGACTCAGGAGGTTAGTTGTATGTGTGAGATATGATGGCTACTCATGAATTAATGTAATTAATAATCTAACTTCTCCTGAGTAACTAGCCTATTTAATTTGATTGAAACCATCCAGATTATCTGATTAAATCAAGGGTTCAGAGAGTTCCTGGTGCAGTAGAACTGCCAAGTGGAAATGTCAATTTCCCAGGTAATTCTTTCAGCATGTGCCATGACGAGGATTCCTCAGGGTGTCCATGTGGAACTCTTATCCACATTGGAATAATAACTATCTGGCCAGTGGAAAATCTGGGAACAACGTTCATATTATCGGTTTAACTTGCACATTGCTGCTAACATACAATAAACAACATTTTGATTGAGACAAAAGCCTTTTCCCATTAGATTGAAATACTCTTACTATTGAGTGCAGATACTGTCCTGTTGAATCTTGCCACAAGTTTCTCTTCTATGGAGTTCTTGAATGTTCTACACTTCCTACTGCTGGCTGTGCGCATGAGCAGGATCGTTAAATCTATGTCTGCAAAAATCTTTAGCCCTCCACCACTGTCAGTCTGAGGCAGCTAAGTGGGATCTGTGTCACACATTCTCATGCAGTGTAAACAACACTGTTGGAGAGATCGTCTTCACTGTTGCTCATAACAGGGTAGGTTTGCTGCTTTCATCCCTTTTCAGGGTACGGACATACAGAGCTCAACTGCTCACCTGAAAGAGAAGAAAGCCACTAGGCAGTTTCATGGGCAAAGGAGAGATTTCCAGCATTATTTGTTTCCATCTGTGTCTCAGACTTGCTGCAGTGCTTCAGTGAAGCACAGCGCAAACTGAAAGGACAGCACCTCATTTCTCGCTTGGGAAGTCTGCAGCCTTCTGGACTTAATATCAAGTTCAATAATTTTTGGGCTTGAGGAAACTTCTCCCATGTCCTTACCCCAAACCCACACACCAAGCCTTATTATCACATGGGCTGCTATCATACACAACCCATTGTAACCCTTAGCAGTTATTTAATCCCCCAGACTGACCTTTACCAACTCCTTTGTCTGTTCTACTGGTTTCTCTCCCACTGGGTTCTATCTGCACCTATCTTTTATTCTCCTTCCTCCCTCTCACATCATCTCCTGCATAAATACCAACCTTTTCCCAGCTACCATCAGTTCTGAAAGAGGATCAGTGGACCCAAAATGCTAAGTCTGATTTCTTTCCACAGATGCTGCCAGGCCTGATGAGATTTTCCTGCAATTTTTCTTTTTACTTTTGATTTCCAGCATCTGCAGTTCATTCAGTTTTTAGCCACATCCTGTCTTATCTTATTAATATCTGCCTTGCTGCAATTCAAAACATTTATTTTCAGTCCATCTTTGCCCTTATCCACAATTGCCTTAAATATCAGTGAACTATCTTTGAAAGGCTCACCCACTGCCACATCCACCTCTTGTCTGGCTTCACTTTCTAACATTAGGTCCAGCACCTCTCCTGTATGACTTCCTGAGTATGGCTTAAAAAGCTTTCCTAGACACATTTTAAAAATTCTGCCCCCTTTGAGTCTTTCATGCTTTCTTTATCCTGGTCAATACTGGGGAGGCTGAAATTCCCTGATATTATTTTGACAAGTATCAAAGATTTGCCGATATATCTGTCTTTCTACCTGTCCTTAACTGATTGGAAGGGTTTATTGTACACCCCTTTTTGTTTTTCTGTACTACATTTATGGCATCATTTTAGGAAGCTCCTAAGATATTATCTCTTCTTACTGCAGAAATTGACTCGTTGGTCAATATTGTGACACCACCTCTTCATTTATAGCAACAACCCTCCTGATTCTATCCTCCCAAATATTGAGCTGCCAGTTCTGTCCCTCCCTCAACAATGTCTCCATGATAGCAACGATATCACATCCCCATAAATGTAATTTGAATATTAAAACAATAGAACATTTAACCCAAAATGCAAAAACCTGTCAGTAAGCAGCAACTCACTTTAAGAGTCAGGAACGTCCAGATACAGGAATGTCTGAGATATTGAAAAATGCCGTGTGTGGTTAATATTGGATTTCTTTACATGAAGTCAATAATGCAGGGAAGAGGCCTCTACTGCTTGCTGCTAGACCGCAGCATCAAAGCTAATGAATAATTCAGAGCTTTAAACCAAAATGTAATCAGCTCATTAAAATAAAGTGAGATTTTGAAATGGTCTTTTGGCCATTTCCCATTGAATAAATCGGCAGGATTTGCACTCTAGTCATCAGCCATCGGGGTTCCTTATTCATTCACAATCTATTTGTTTACATAGAAAGAATTACACAGTCCCATATTTTGACATTCTAGTGCTTGTTTTTCCTCAGACGTTCCTTTATATTGCACTTCTAATCCATCCAAATCTTTTATACCTATCGGCCAAGACTTACTGGTGTGAAATGGAATGCAAAAATTAGTGACAAATATTATTACAGTATTATGAAACATAAACAGAACAGAGAGGCAGGCAAGATTCACAGCTTGCCTATGTACACAACCACACCCACAAATACATGTGTCTGACCTGCCACCAACAATTCCCCCCAATAAACGTAATAGATTGGACCTTCCCAAGCCCTGAACAATGTAAGTTGGTGATTGGTGAGTCAGTTGGGAAAATAGGTGAGATCAGCAGAAATAAGACCTCAGTGTTTAGAAAAAGCTTCCTTTTTTTTCATTTGTGACATGTGGGCATCATTGGTTAGGCCAGCATTTATTGCCTTTGCCTATTTGCCCTTTCGAAGGTGGTGCCGAACTGCCTTTTTCAACCACTGACGCCCATTTGACATAGGAGGACCCATTATGCCATTAGGGAGGGAGTTCCAGGATTTTGACTCAATGGCCTGAAGAAATGGTGATCTATTTCTAAGATGGTAAGATTCTTGCATACAACCCTTGCAGGTTTGGTGTTTCCATGTATCTGTCACCTTTGTTCTTCTAGTTTATAGAATGATGGTGGGTTGGAAGGTGCTTAACTCCAATAAAGTCTTGAATGGTGCGACAAGAAACTTGCTGGTGAGAAGTGAGCGGCATATTTTGTACCTACTTGCACGTATTATCATGCAATTATATTCCAATTGATTTTAGTTTTCCTATTCTCTCACCCACCAGGTAGAAACTGAATCAGGACAATTTGCAACATGAAATCAAAGCAGTTACCTGGCAACACCATCTTTTGAAAATAGAATAAGTGAAGTTCCCAGATGGACTTGTGGGTTGAGGAATGGGAGATGTCACAAAGGGTCCCCAGTTACTCCTTGAAATGAATTGCTGGATTAAAAATTCAGGGCATCGCTCAGGAAGTGATGGTATAGTGCTAACATCACAGGATTTCTAATCCAGAAACCCACGCTGATGTTTTGAAATAGTGGGGATAGTTGAGGGAAAAAAATCAAAGAAGAGTCAGAGGTTGTTATGACAGCCAAAGATTGTTGGAATCAACTAGAAAAGAATAGCCGTAATTAAAGTAAGTATTGATGTTAAAGCTACATAAAGCAAGATTTATTCAGAAAAGCCATTAAGGAAATAGAAATCATTTGTTAAGGCTGTGTTTAATGTGATTTACCCCGTAAAAGAAAAGGCAACCCTCGTCCCTTTTAACCACAGAGTAAAAATCCTCTACTTTGACCACAATAATCCTGGATAATCCTTTAGTACCAGCACAGAGCTGTATCCCTACTCTTACTGTAAAATAAAAGCCTTTTAAACAAAGAGAATAAATAATCACATTAAGAAATGGTGGCACTAGAAATAGTATTGCGAGGGTAATTTAATTTCAGAGGCTGTCCAAATGGAACACAGTCTTGGAAATGGTTGACAAAGTAACTCTTAAGGTTCAGAATAGCTTTCAAATTAAAATCCACATCAGAAATGAATAAGTTACAAGGAACTGAGAGTATAGCTGATGACATTATAGCTCACCAGATGTAAAATAAGCTGCAGATACTTTTGAGGAAGGACTGAAGGCATTTAACAATTACTTTAAACTCAGAACTAAGTACAATCACTGAAAGAACAAGATTTAACAGAAGAGTTCAGCATCCAGGGAAACCCATAGATGATTTCATTAATGACCTCTACAGACTGGTGGAGGAATGCAATTATGCTGATTTAAAGTCAGAGTTCATAAGAAAAGAATCGTTATTGGAATTGTTGTTGGGTCTTTGTCAAATTAATTACAGTCAAAGGGCCTTTGACTGATGACAAAGCCATACAAATGGCAATTGAAGTTGCAGTCTGGAAGTCGCACAAAACAATCTGATAAAGAGAAGATCAAATTTATTAAAAGAGATCAGCAGAATACGTTCAGTTTTTAAAGTGCAAAACCACAGAAGACGCACGACAGAAACCAGTATAGCAAGCTGGAAAGGCATCAGATGCCAACGTTCCTCATTAATACAGTGAAGGACGAAATCCTCACAAGTAAAGGAAGTGCCCAGACAAAAAGAAAGCATTATGTGGAACACAATAGGTTACTTCCAGAAAATACGACAAAGTAGGACATTGTTGCAGAAGGGGAAGAAGTCAGCAAGTTGGGTGACATGGTGGCTCAGTGGTTAACACTAATGCCTCACAGAACCAGGCATTTGGGTTCAATTCTGCCCTTGGCCTATGTGGAGTTTGCATGTTCTCCTTGTGTCTGCGTGGGTTTCCTCCAGGTGCTCTGGTTTCCTCCAAAGGTCCAAAGATTGTTACAAAGGATAGGGTAGCTGTGTTGGGTCTGAGTGGGATGCTCTTCGGATAGTCAGTGTGGACTCAATGGGTCGAATGGCCTGCTTCTACACTGTAGGGATTTTATGATTCTAAGTGCAGAAAAGTTAATAAAGGTAGAATATTTCTATAACAGAAGAAAAACATAAAGTGTTCCTTACGCTCAAAGATGTTGATGACAAAGAATTTTATGACATTCATGGCCTGGGAAGAAATTCTGATGGAAGGATGGATGTAGGTCAGTAATTGGTACACAAAGATCAAGTAGCTCTGTTCCCAAGTCTTCCACCACTTTTTGGGTAGTTTCTTGTTGACATTGTGAGGCAACTGTTCCAAGGCCTTTCAGGACACAGTGTTCTTCATTGGAGCAGGCAACTCAAGCATGACTTGATGTAGAGTGTTTCCAATTTTCTCACTTGGTTGACCGCTGAAAGTGATGTGGAATGCTTTGATTTGGGACTTTTAATTTCAATACTTATTGTGAAATGTTCATTGTTATGAGATTTTGTTTGTTGAAGGAATGTAAATATAGTAAATAGGGTTTTACGAATTAGAATGTTTATCTCTATATCTCCAATATACTTTGTTTTATTGAATAGAACTTTATTTTTCTCAACCGTGCTTGGATCCTGAGACCTGCCCAAGGTAGAATTAATGTGGTGGATGAAAGGGCAAAAGGAGGGAGGTGGGTTTCTTAACTTGGCATGAGTTTACAGTAAGTTGACACTGGAGTACAAAGTCCAAAGGATGGGTACTAGTGCATGGATTGGCATGGATGGTAAGAGTGGTCATGTAAGTAGGAAGAGGGGCATAGGTCGGCATGGAGCATTTTGGGTTTTACATGTGTACGGGTTTATGAAGGCAGCTGGCCATTTATATCATCAGCTGTTTCTACTTCTGTGTGATTTTGGTAATGTCGTTATTTTAAACCACAAGTACACAACTGGAATAAGTAAGAGCAGGTCTGAACCTTATGGATTAAGCCAGCGGGGAGGTTACAAAACATTAGATGGCAAGAGTGAGCATGGAAATAGCATGGTGTACGGGCAGGATGCATTAATCCTTATTTTCAAAACTTTGTATACAGCCTCAAAACCCCATTGTAATCTTTACATTAATTCTGACTCCACAATAGGTATGCATATTCAGAAATTCACGGGTCCCCCACCCAAAATTTGAAAGACAAGATTTTCAAGTCTAAAGAGCATGAGCAAACCAATTGGTTGGACTGAAATTCCCAAACTTCGTCACTGGGACATGAGTTCACTTGTTCAAATTACTAGGTCTTCAGCATAACCACAATGCTACCACGCCCTCACCATTTGCAGTTTTAAGAATTAAGGGGCTGCATCGTGGCTCAGTTGTTAGCACTGCCTCCACTCAGCACCAGGGACACAAGTTTGATTCCAACCTACGGTGACTGTATACGTTTGCATGTTATCTCCGCGTCTGCATGGGTTTCTACTGTGTGCTCTGGTTTCCTCCCACAGTTCGAAGATGTGCAAATTAGGTGGATTGGCCACACTAAATTGCCCATAGTGCCCAGGGATGTTTAGCTTAGGTACATTAGCCATAAGGAAATGAAGATTTATAGGGTAGGGGGACGTGTCTGGCTGTGATGCTGTTCAGAGGGTCAGTGTGGACTTGTTGGACAGAATAGCCTGTTTCCTCACTGTGGGGATTCTTTGATTCTAAATGATGCAGTGTAAAAACACACTGACTGAGATCAAATGAAACTGCATGACTGATTGAAGAGTTCCTAGCAGTGATATGTAATAATGTCAACAGGAAATTAAATCAGCTTGTTTACTTGCAAAAGAGTAAGAATTTCAATTAAAGAACAAAAATTCCATCTGAAGGAATGAGGGGCCTAGACAGGAAGGAAAGTGATTGAAGAAGGATCTGAAGGAGCTTTCTTTTAAGGTCATAATAGAGTTTAATTCATCTCACAAAGTGCAACAACTCCTGGAATTTTCATTTGGAAAATAAATCAGACAGTTTCTGTCATGGGCAGCTTATACGTGATATCACTTTCATTCCAAGTCAGCAAGCTGAAAAAAAATGCTGAGTTTAACTGAGGGAACAGAAAAAAAAAATTCCATTCTGATTATTGTTCTGTTGTCCTTTCTACACATATTGGATCTGGTACGAGAAACATTGTCATGTTACCTTGGCTACAATGGGTCAATTTTTTGCCAAATTGGATTGATTCGGGCGTTATATAAAAAGTGTGGCCATAAACTGAGGATTGTGTTTTACAAGTCATTCCAGGATTGGGAATCATCATCTACATGAGGGAAACTTCTAAAAGACAGGTTCAAATGCCCTCCACATGCTCCTCATGAGACTGCCAGATAATGGCACAGTGGGCCATAAGGAGTTAGAGGATGGATAAAACCTAGCAAGAAAAGCAGGAGGTGCAATGAGGGTGCTTAGGGGCATGAGACGGCATGGATGTGGCACGGCTATATTCTGAAGAGAATATAAATGATAATGAGAATGGTTGAAAGATTTGGACAGGGTGTAGACCGGATTTGCAAGAATGGTTCCATGGATGAGAAACTTCAGTTATAAAGATAGATTGAAGAAGTTTTTGGAAAAGCTCAGCAGGAATGGCAGCATCTGTGAAGACAACATTAGAGTTAACGTGAAATACCAGCGTGGGGCTGGATGAACACAGCAGGTCAAGCAGCATCATAGGAGCAGGAAAACTTGACGTTTCGGGCCTAGACCCTTCTGATGAATGATCTAGGCCTGAAACGTCAAGTTTTCCTGCTCCTATGATGCTGCTTGACCTGCTGTGTTCATCCAGCCCCATGCTTGTTATCTCGGATTCTCCAGCATCTGCAGTACCTTTTATCTCTGATACAACATTAGAGTTAACGTTTCGGGTCCAGTGACCCTTCCTCAGAACTTATCTTTTGTTCCTGATTTACAGCATTCACAGTTCCTTTGGTTTTTATTGAAGAAGTTGTGGCTGTTCGCCTTGGAGAGAAAAAGGCTGAGAGGAGGTTTGATAGATATTGTCAAAATTACGAGCAGGGCTGGATAACGGAGATAGGGAGAAACTGTTCTCGCTCATAAAAAGAAAAGGGCAAGAGGGCATTGATTTAAATTAATGTGCAAACAAAGCAAGGGTAATGTGAGAAAAAAAAAACTTTTTCACTCAGCAGGTAGGAAGGGTATGGAATATATTGGAATTGTTGTGGAGGCAGGTTCATGGCCTCCTTGTGCACTGTAACAATTCTGTGATTCTGAATCTGGTGCCATTTAACCATGATGTAATAGCAACATCAGCAATTATGTGTGTGTGAAATATTGCGTGGAAAGGATGGAATAGTCTGTATTAGTGAGGCATACCCTTGCAAAGAACAGGATTATGTAAAATAGTGCAAACAGAAACCCACCAGAGTTGAAAGGAAGTACCTCATAGGTGAGGGAAAATCATTACAGACCACAATCTACCAGTCGAGACAGTTATAGCCAGTTCTCTGATCTGAAGAATAGACCCTTGAAATACCAGCCCCAGAGGAACACAAACAAATTGGTCAGGGTGGGGTAAGAGCGTGTGAGCTATAACAGACTCCAGATCTATTTGTTATTGCAATGGAGATGAAGTCTCACAACAGTGCAGAAGGAGGTCATTCAGTGCATTTTACCTGTACTGGCCCTTCAAATGAGCATCAACACCTAGTGCCAAACTCTTTCTTTTCTCACATACTGTCACATACTATTCCTGTCCAAATAATCATCCAAAAGCCAGCAATCAACCAGCAACCCTCAGCAAAGAAGATTGCACCTCAGGTGCCGATATTTTCTGTGGTGAATGTACAAAGCTGGGAACTTTTCTGGTACCCATCTGTAGGGATTTTGGTTTGCGATCAGTAATCTTCTAATTTTTAGGTGGTTTGAATCACCCCTAGATCCCTGGTCCTGACACTAGACTTAAATTTAGGAATGTGAAGTGAAGGAAGCAGTAGACAAGTGTTGCAGGGCAAAAGAATCTCTGTGTCTATTAAATACAAAGGTGAGTAAATCACAAGAAATAAAAAAAGACAAAAGTAATACACAGAGAAACAAAACAAAGGTGAATAAAAGTACAAGAGTTAAAAAAGCAAATTCAAAACAGTGAAACTGACACTATAGATATTAACTTAACACTATCACTATTAGAAACTAAACAGTAGTTTCAAATGCAGACATTTTAGTCAGACTTCCCAACCTCGACGTTCCCTGCACTGTCACCAAGCCACCTTCCCCTCCCTGCCAGCTATGTTGGATACTTCTGGGTCATGAGGAAACAGGCTCACCACTGGGGATAAACACGATATTGAAATACAGCTGGCTGTTTCCACTTGCTGTAGCCGATGCTTCACTGAAGATTTCAGATGATGTTCAGTCTGGTTTGAGAACTTGGGTTTTCTTACTTTGTGGTGGTTTTATGAGCCAGTTTTCACCTCAGGATATGTCTGAGGCCTTGTCAGTCATGTTGGTGGGTTTTCGGAGGTCGTCGGTCGTCAGATCTGCTGGTCGCGGCCGGTTGCCGTTGGTTCCCCTGGTACAGAACAGCCCTGTGTCAGTAGGTTTCAGGGAGATAGCTGTGCAGATAGTTCTCGGGGAGAGTAGCTGTCTGGGATCCCTCTTCTATTGGTAGCTACAGAGATGTGTCTCTCTCTCTGTCTCCCAGATCAGGGCCAGCAGTTATACAGATTGTGTGCTCCCTTATCATCTCACAAATCTGTCTTATCCATTGTAACACAGTGTGGAGCTGGAGGAACACAGTAGGCCAGGCAGCATCAGAGGAGCAGGAAAGCTGACGTTTCGGGTCGGGACCCTTCTTCAGACCCGAAAC
>JAHRHZ010000009.1:21782734-21808031 GCA_024137785.1 Ginglymostoma cirratum | reverse complement strand
TTCTCTGATGCTGCCTGGCCAGCTGTGTTCCTCCAGCTCCACACTGTGTTATCTCTGACTCCAGCATCGACAGCTCTCACTGTCTCTGTCTTGTCCATTGTGTTTCTGTTGTCCCCTTTGTGTTGAATTGGCTTCCTGATAATTGAGAGTCGGTGTAAATGTGTTTTGATTCAGTGGAATGTCCAGTATTTCTGTGGATGAATATTAATTGAAGTTGAAACTTGGTACCTCTGAAGAGCCCAAGATGTCTCAAGTTATTGCCTTAGGTCTGGTTCATTGCTCCCTTCGGACTAAGACGTGAATAGGATTTCTGACTGAACCATGGTTCCAGACAGCTATCCCCGTGATTGTGTATTTCAGAGCATTGCCCAACTGCCTTTTTTTTTGTTTTAAAAGTTCTGTTAAAAATCGAACAGTTTTGGCCCAATATTCTAAATGACAGGGATTTTTGTTCACTCCTACACATCTCACGAATAAAAATCCTGCCCAATATAACAATAACCCACCTTCTGATATCATCCCAAATGCTAAATGTCTTACCACGGTTGAGATATTGGATAGTTCTTTTCCCCCAACGCCAGCACAGAGCAAACAAAATATGCATTGATTCTGGAAAAAAGTAAGTCCCTTAACTTCTCTCAGTCTCTAGCATCCTAAGACATTTATTTCTTCCACTAGAGTTGGCATTCTGCTGTACTATTTCAAAGCAGTTTTAAATTTAATTTTCCTTTCTCCAACATAACAGAAGGTAAAAAAAAATAGAAGATAAAAGACACCTATTGTATAGAGTGTAAGGGTCTGAAAGGGTTCATCCAGAGAAGTGCATTAAACGCTATCCATTATGAGGACATCATATTTGTGATAACAAAAATAAAGTAGCTGGAGAAGCTCAGCAGGTCTGGCAGCATCTGTGAAGGAGAAAACAGAGTTAACGTCTCCGGTCCGGTGACCCTTCCTCAGAACTGATCGTAACTGGGAAGCGTCAGGTTATTTGCAGAAAATAGGGAGGTGGGTGAGGTAGGGAGTAAACAATAGGATAGAGCCCAAAGAGAGAGAAAGACAGTTGGACAGACAAAGGAGTCGCTAACGATCAGGCTGGGAGGGTGAACAGTTGTTAATGGGGACTGTTAGTGACTAACAACAGGGGACATGTAATGGCAAGCTATGTGATAACTAGGCCTAGTGTGTGAGGTAGGGGGCTGGGACATGGGAGAGTTTAGGACCTAAAATTATTGAACTCAATATTTAGTCCAGAGGGCTGGAGGGACCTCAAGCAGAAAATGAGGTGTTGTTCCTCCAGCTTGCATTGGGCTTCGCTGGAACACTGCAGTGAGCCAGAGACAGAGATGTTGGCCAGGGAGCAGGGTGATGCATTGAAGTGGCAGGCAACAGGTAGTTCAGTGTCTTTTTTGCAAGCAGAAAGTAGATGTTCTGCAGAGCGGTCGCCAAGTCTATGCTTTGTTTCCCCAGTGTAGAGGAGACCACATATTTGTGGTCATATTTGTGATGTTTGTTTTGCCTTCATCAGGGTATATTTATCTGATGTAACTATGCTCATGTTAGCTCTCATATGATAAGAAACCTACAGAGAGACAATGTGGTTTTGAAAACTCCAGTATATGTTGATTTCAGCTTGCTTTTATACACGATTATTATATTCATACTGTATTAGGCTAGTATTTGATTATTTATTTACAGAAGAAGACCATGTTTCTAATATCATATCATGTATCAAGTGGTCTCACAAAACATGGAGTCTGAGACCATTATACCCTCAGACGCATTCCATGATGCACTGTTGATACTACAAGCATGTCTCTTAAAAGTGTACTATATATCGACCATATGACATAACACAACATTCCTCGTTTATCAAAGGTTCAAAAAACAATCAAATAGTTATACATGGTTGTACAAAGGCACATATTGTCAATTTGATAATTATGCAAACAGGTGAATCAGAGTTTACAAAATTGACATTTCTTACTTTCATGTAATGCCTTGGAGGTCTGGCAATCCATCATCATTTGGTGGTCATGTACACATCTAGATCAGGACAGTCTCCACATGTAACATAAATAGACCCAAATAACCTTACCTGGATAATGTTAAACTGGCACTTTGTGTTGTTAAATGTCACCCATGTTGTAACATCACTGTCGTCTGTACGTGAAGATTGTGACCATGTTCTGCTTTTGTCTTACCCATGACTGTGATATTGTGAGCTATGCAAATGAAGCCAGATATATTTTCAAAGATTCCATCCATGTGTGACACTGAAATAGGCATCAGCTTACTGAAATCTCAAATGGTAACAATCAGAAACAGTACCGTCGGAAAGCAATTTAAGTGGCTCGTGAAGCAGATGTCCAGAAACAGCATAGATCAATTCTAGGAGGAAAAGACCGTTCTTATCACAGGAGATCTGCAAAATTTATTCAGATTTTAACGTACAAAATCCTGAAATACAATCATGAGAAACTATTACAGCAAGCAGGAAAGACAACGAGCACTAACAAGTAAAAGTCACAAACACAAGAGCTTTTTTTTAAAAGACAGAAGGTTATTTTCTGAAAATGTTGAGAAGTAGGACACAGTCAGAGAGCAGCAAGATGTCAAATAGTTACTCACGCAAAGAATTTAATGAGGTATTTCAGGCTACAGTAGAATAAAAGCCAAGGTTATGCCAAAGGGGAGTTAATGATCCAGACATACCATTTTGGCAAAAAGAAGTGTTGGCCAATGAACATTTCACAAATTTCAGGCTTGATACAGGGACAAGCATCACATTTTAATTGTTCATTATTGGGATGTAGGTGTGATGGTCAGCATTTATTGCCCATCCTTAATTACCCTTAGTGAAGAATTGTCCTCTTGCACTGTTGCAGTCCATTTGATTCAGAGACACTAACCATGCTATTAGAGAGGGTGTTCCAGGATTTTAAGCCAGAAATATTAAAGGAATGGAGAAATATTTCCAAGCCTGGATGCTGAGTACATTGGTGGAGAACTTACAGTTTCTTGTGTTCCCATGTGCCCTTTTCTGCCCTTTTCTGTCTAACAAGGTGTGGATTTAGAAGTTGTCCAAGGAGCATTGGTAAATTTCTGCAGTGCATATGGTGGATGATACTCTATGTTGCTTCTGAGCATCAGTGGTGGGGAGAGTGGATATTTAGGGATGTGGTGCAATCAAACAAGCTCCTTTTTCCTGGATGGTGTCAAGTTTCTTGAGTCTTGTTGGAGCTATAGACATTTGGGCAAATGGGGAGTATTCCATCACACTCCTAACTTATGCCTTATAAGTTATGGACAGGCTTCGAGAAGTCAGAGGTGAGTTACTCACTGCAAGATTCCTAACTTCTCACCTGCTCTTGTGTCCAGAATATTTATATGGCTAGTCCAATTCAGTTTCTGGTCAATGGTAATCGCCAGGATGTTGATTGTGGGGGATTCAGCGATAATAATGCTATTGAATGTTAATGGGTGATGATTAGATTGTCTGTCATCGGAGATGGTCATTGTCTGGCATTTGTGGTGAGAATGTGACTTGCCACTGTCCAGCCAAAACTTAAATAATATCCAGGTCTTGCTGCATTTGTAAATGGATTGCTTCAGTATCTGAGGAATTGCAAATGTACTGAATATTGTTGAATCATCAGCAACCATCCTTACTTCTGACCTTATGATGGAAAGGCCATTGAAGAAGCAGCTGAAGATGGTTGGACCAAGGACATTACTCCGAGGAACTCCTGCAAAGATTCCTAGAACTGTGATGACTAACCTCCAACAAACACAAACATGTTCCATTGTGCTTGCTATATTTTCGCAATTCCCATTGACCCCAGTTTTGCTGAGGCTCCTCAATGCAAAACTCAGTCAAATGCAGTCATGATGTCAAAGGGTGTCACTCTTGCCTCGCGCCTGGAACACAGATCTTCTGTCTATGCTTGAACCAAGGTTTTAATGAGGTCAGGAGCTGTGATTCACCTCTTTCGGGTAATTTGGCTAATTTTGAGTGTGACTCACCTGCTAGGCTCATTTGTTTTTAATTTGAGTTTAAAGTAGCATTCTGATTACTTAAACATGAATATGGAAATGTTTTAGAAAGCCTCAAAAGTAGTCCTTCTCAAGAGCACTGGGAGGCACTGAACAGAAAGACTCTGCCAGTTGTCATGAGGCTGTACACTTTGATCTTGAAGATATGATTTTAAACACTTTCTGCTGCTTGAAACTGCTACAAGTTGAATTGAGACAAAACAGAAAAGTTAGGAGTACAAACGTTACATCAAGTTGTGGTTAAGGAGGGAGCTGTATCTCAAAATACGTCCTGGCTTTCAAACCTCAGGAGAAAATGTGAGGGGATCATTGGGGCTCATATTTTAGAGGACAGGAGTAGAGAAAATGAAAGCCATGGGTCTGATATGACCATGGGGAGCTTGTGCCTCCAATGGGCACAGGGGTCCCGCAAAGAAAGTTCATCCTATCTTTCACAACCCCAGACCATTCGGTAAAATCCCGCAGGCAAGCCACCTGATCTGGGCCTCTCTCTGCCTCAAGTTAAATATAAGCAAGTGCAGAATGAGACACCTAACAGGCCATTAGTGGACCACATAAGAATCTCCAGCAGGCCCAAGAGTGTGTAGGATACCTGATGCCTCCCTGCCCCCTGTAAAACAGGAGGCAGGTCAAGGGCTGGGTAGGAAGGCAGTTGCTGCAGTAATAAAGAAACAAATAAATCACACTTGGCATTGGCGGACTGGACAAATATGTACAGAAAGATTTCCTGTAATCCAGAGCTATCAAATTATTATGGACTTGGAAAGAGATTAACAAAAGCAAATTATTGGATATTGACACCATACTGTCATAGATGGACCCATCCGAAAGAAACTCTTGAAATACATTTTGGAGCCAGTATTTCATGAGACTTTGCAAGTGTTCATGTGATTAATGAAATCAAAATGCTTTCTTCACAACTTTCTCTCTGTATCTCAAAGAAACAGATCTTGTTCCCACAGAAACAACTCCAGAGAAGAAGCATCAAAAACGGAAAACTCTTAAAAATAATGGTAACATGCATTACTGTTACTGCATACAAGGCACCAACTGGCCAAATTTGATCTCAGGTTAAAACCTCATGTCTCTAGGACATCCAATGAGTTCTAAACTGTATATTATTTTATCATCCTTTGTACTGGATACAACTTTTTAAAAAAATTTTGTACATATGTGTTTGTATGTGTGTACACAAGTACTGAACTGAGATTGTCTGATTGGAATTGTATCTAACATTTTTCTTGGAATTAACAGGTAATGAATTTGTTCTTTATTCAACTGAAGTAAATCTTGCATTTGGTTCGTTATTGCTTACTGTAAAAATAGCTAACCACCCTCTTTATTGGATGGCATCATTATGAAAAAGAAAAAATTTTATTTTGTGATTAAAGAAATTAGAAGAGATGAGCCAATTTACCCTTTCTTACCTGCCTGTAACATTTTATACAAACTAACGCACATAAACAGGATTACATAGATTATATGACACATAAACAGGACAGTCAGTCCAACCAGTTAATACCATCACTTTCTTATATGAAATCATGCGATGTTGAATGGTATTGTCCAGGAGGCAGTTAAGAGTCAACTACATTGCTGTGAGTCTGGAGTCGCATACAGGCTAAACCAAGTCAAGATGGCAGCTACCTTCCCTAAAGAAGGAATTTGCTCAACAAGTATTTCACAGTCATCATCAAATTCTTAATTCCAGATGATAATGAAATTTAAATTCCACCTTTGCAGGATTTGATTCTGATGCCAGAATATTACATTGATTAATAGTTTAGAGATAATACCATGAGGCCAGCAACTCCTCTAACACAAGCTTCAATTCAGTTTCCTCCATTCTTTCCTCATCCAAATTCATCATTGTAACCTTTTCGCCACTTCATACGTTTGTCGAGCTTCCCCCAAAATGCCTTGATACTATTTGCATCAACCATATTATCAAGTTCGACAATTTTATCATTCTCTGCAATATAATTTATTTTAGAATGTTGACTTTGAATTAATGGCTTATTTTCATTGACTTGTGAGACATGGACATCACTGGCTGGCCAGTATCCATTGCCTGTCCATAGTTGCCCTTGAAAAAGTGGTGTGAGCTGCTTTCTTGAACAGCTGCAGTCCACATGCTATAGGTTGACCCATAATGCCCTGAGGGAGGCAATTACAGGATTTTGACCCAGCATCACTGAAAGAACAATGATATATTTTCAAGTCAGGATGGTGAATGGCTTGGAGGGGACATGAGGGTGGTGGTGTCCCCATGTATCTATTGCTGTGGTCATTCTAGTTGGAAGTGATCACAGATTTGGAAGATGCTGTCTAAGGATCTTTGATGAATTTCTGCAGTCTATCTTGCAAATAGTATGCACTGCTGCTACTGAACGTCGGTGGTGGAGGGAGTGATAGTTTGTGGATATGATGTCAATCAAGCGGGCTGCTTTGTCCTGGATGGTGTCAAGATTCTTGAGTGTAGTTGGAGCTGCACTCATCCAGCAAGTGGAGAGTATTCCATCACACTCCTGACTTGTGCCTTGTAGCTGGTGAGTAGGTTTTGGGGAGTCAGAAGATGAGTTACTTACTGCAGTATTGCTAAATTCTAACCTGCCCTTGTAACTGTTGTACTTATATGGTGAGTTCAGTTGAGATTCAGGTCAAAGGCAATCTTCAGGTTGTTGATAATAAGGGACTCAATTGTGGCAATGCCACTCAATGTCAACTGGTGGTGGTAGATTGTTTCTTGTAGGAAATGGTCACTACATGGCATTTGTGCAGCACTCATGTTACTTGCCACTTGTCAGCCCAAGCCTCGATATTGTCCAGGTCTAGCTGCATTTAAACATGGACTGCTTCAGCATCTGAGAAGTCATGATTGGTGCTGAACATCCCCAATTCTGACCTTATGATAGAAAGGAGGTCATTCATGAAGTAGCTGAAGATGGTTGACCCTAAGACAATACACCTATAGGGATGACCTGCAGCTGAATGACTGCTCTTCAACAACCACAACCTTTGTACATGGTATGAATTCCAAACAGAGGAGGGTTTCCCTATGGATTTCCAATTACTGTAATTTTTCCATGATTTCTTGATGCCACATTCAGACAAAGCAGCCTTGATGTTAAGTGCAGTCGCTTTCAGCTCACTGCTGGAAGTCAGTTCTTTCTGCCATGTTTGAACCAGGACATTAAATAAGGTCAAGAGCTGAGCAGCTCTGGCAGAGTCAAAAATGAACATCAGCTAACATTCTATTACTAAACAAGTTTTGCATGATAGCACAGTTGATAACACCTTTCATCAATTTACAGGTGAGAGCAGATTTTTCGAATGGCAAATGTATGGTTGGATTTGTCCTACTTTTTGTGCACAAGACATTCCTGGGAAGTACCCACATTGTGTGGTAGATCCCAGTTTTGCAGCTGCACTAGAACAGCTTAACTAAAGTGTGTGGCTATTTATGGAGCATGATTCTTCAGTACTATTGCTGGAATATTGTCAGGTCCTACTGCCTTTACAATGTCCTATACCTTCAGCCTTCTCTTCGTATCACGTGGTGTTAATCTATTTTGACAAAAACTGGTATCTCTGAATCATCCACTCAGCACTTCTGTCACAAACTCAACTGGTTTTGCCACATAAACTCAGTGGCTACAAGGAGCAGGTCAGAGGCTAGGAATACTGCAGCAAATAACTCACTTCCCGAATGCCCAAAGCCTATCCACCTTCTACAAGGCACAAGTTAGGAATACTATCCACTTGCCTGGATAAGCCCAGGTCCAACACACTTGAAAAGCTTGATACTATTTAGGACAAAGCAGCCTGCTTACATGGCACCACATCCGCAAGCAACCATTCCCTCCATCACCGATGCTCAGTAGCAGCAGTGTGTACTATCAACAAGATACACTGCAGAAATTCACCAAACGTCCTTGGACAGTGCCTTTCAAACCCACAATCACTTCCATCTAGAAAGGCAAAGGCAGCAGACACCTGCCAATAGCACCAACTGCATGACATTCATCATCCTGACTTGAAAATATATCGCTATTCCTTCAGTGTTGCTGAGTTAAAACCCTGGAATTCCCTCCCTAAGGGCATTGTGGGTCAATATACAAGACATGAACTGTAGCAGCTCAAGAAAGCAGCTCACCATCGCCTTCTCAAGGGCAATTATGGACAAACAATAAATGCTGGCCAGCCAGCGACACTCACATCCCACAAGTGAATACAAAAAGACGTTGGTATCAATTTCAGGAGTTCTCTAATTTGCTTCATCATAGACCTGCAAAGTCCCTTTCAAAACAGTTTAGATTTTGCAAGTCACCAGAAGCACTGGTAGAGAAACAAATAGTCCCTTTCAGTAGTGATATTTGTGCAACAGAGCCAAATGCCTGTTGACTTTCTTAAAACATTATTAGATCTGAAACGCCTTCAAATCTGAACCAGATGTTGATATTATCTTTTCACCTTTACCTCCTTTTTGGAGCTCAAGAACTGCAATCTTACACTCATTAATTTCCATAAGAACTGCAAAAATATCATTTGAAGTTTGAAGAATGAGAGATGATCTCATTGTAATACGCAAAATTCTTAAGGGGTTCAACAGGGTAGATGCTGAGGAATGTATCCTTAAGTGTGATATATAGAATTAGGGGACACAGCCTCAGAGTTAAGGATGCTTAGTAACGTAATATATTCATGAATTCAAGAAGTTGATGGACTTTGGGTAGAAAGAGAGAATATGAGGGAAAATGAAGCTGAGGTAGAAGATCAGTCGCGATCTTGTTGACTGGTGGAGCAGGTTTGATGGATTCAATGGCCTCCCCTAGCTTCTCTTTCTTAGGTACTTTATACAATTACTGCAATATTATTTTAAATGGTAGGCCCATCTAAAGTTCTCCAGGAAAGCCTTTGGATGGGTGGGAATTTACTCTGTGATTTGCAGAATAAGTAGGCATACTGTCCCAATTTCATATTTATATCCTTTGCAATCTAAAACATGCTTTTCTCCCTCATTATTCAGAGAAGCAGCTTTGGTGATACAGCAGTGCAATCATACCATTGATTGTCAATAATCCACCTCTTTCTGTGATGATATAGATATTTCTCAGCATCTGCGAAATAGTGATTGCTCCCTTTTTGCTCATTTTGTTTTGTTTATAACCCAAATTCTGTTAATAAAAAACATTAATCATAGCAGACAGAGAAACCTTCTTCACTGTTTTTTTCCTGGTGCCCCTAATGCGACTTCCTCATGATCCCTGATCCTCGCTTGTGTTCTTTTCCAGGTAACAATAACTTATATCAATAGAGTACCTTTAATATGGTAAAACATCATGAAGTACCTCACAGGGGAGTTATATAAAGTCTGACACTGAGAAACATAAGGAGATATTAGGCCAAATGACTTAAGGCTTAGCCAAAAAAGGTTAATTTTATGAAAAAGAAAAAGCTAAAATTTATAGAGCAGTATTCACAACAACCTGATGTCTCAAAGAACTCAGATTATTGAAAAACTTCTGTGGTATCATCATTGTCATAAATTAGAAAAGACAACAGTTAATTCCCCACAAAAACAAAATGTGATATTGATCAGCTCGTGGCCCAAATGTTCCAGAGTCAGAACCCTATTTCAAAAGTCGATCAGACAGAAAACTACTCACTTACCTACTCATGGTTTTCCTGGCCAAACATCCAGTGGGGAATCCAAAAAAAATTCCTTTTACACCAGAATCCACAGAATGAACAGCAGAAAGAACTGTCCAGAAGCCATGCCCCTCGCCCCCACCCCTCCCTGTTACAACACTAGTTGCATTATTCAGACAATGAAATGTTTTTAGGTCCAAAGCTTCTCATTGTGTTAGTTAGGGAGTGTGTGAGTGGGTGAGTGTGTACGTTAGTGCTGGGAAGGTTGAATGATATACATGGTTAAGTGAGTAGGGCGATAGCTAGGTCAGGTGGCCAATGACTGAGTGTTAGAGAGTTGAATGGGTGAACTGTTGTGTGGCGGGTGGTTTGGGTGGCAAGGTGGCAGGGTGGCAGGTGGGTGAGCTGAGTAGACAGGTTAGATTGAGAGAGGTTGTTAGGTCAGGGACTAGTTGTGTTGGCATTGAGTGTTTGCAGTCTTGTGAAGTCAGATGGTCAGACTAGTCAGATCAGAATGGAAGGAATCTAGGCGATCTATGGGGAGGTCAAGTGTCTGGAGTGATTAGGGTCTTAGGGGAGGAGTTAGGTCAATCAATATGTAACTGTCAGTTGCACAGTTATCCAGGAGTTCGATAAGGACTTTTCTATTTATCGTTTGTAGATTAGTTAAAGAGAGTAAGTAAATTGGAACTGTCCAGAATATCTGATTCTAATTTAGTATCAGCAATTATTTTGGCTGGTCAGGGATCAATGGAATTGCTCAATGGAAGGTTGACCTTCCTGGAGTTCGATTCTAGTGGAGCTTGTACATTTGATCTTCCATGGGGTCACTGGGGAGAGAGAGAGGTTATTTCTGGTACAAAACTCCAAAGTTAGTGAAGATTCAAACCAAGACAATACTGATCCAGATTGCCTATACTTCGGCAGGCAGAGACAGCTATGTTGAATAAGAAATTTACAAACTTAGGACAATTGGAGTAAATTTAAAGGGACGTGTCCAAGAAATCTCAGCCCACATAAGAATCTTTGAAACATCATTTACACCAAGTTGTTAACCTTCCAAGTTTTGCTATGTTCAGACTTGAGAGTTTTGGAGCGTAAGTCTAGTGGGTATAGGAAGAAGATGGAATTACGATATTAATTTAGAATATACACAATTATGTTGATTGTATTTTTATTACCAACTGCATTGCGCCTCAGTGAAATAATACTCAAAACGTTTTACACCTACCTGAGAAATCAGAAAAGGCCATAGATTTAACGCCTCATCTGAAAAAAAGTGTCAGCTGGCTAGTCTTGTCAGGGTGATATCAAACATCAGATTTGTATTAAGACCAGGATTTGAATTTTGTGATTTAGAGAGAAGAGCGTTACCAAATCAGTCATGTCTTAAGGCATTAGAGGCAGAGAGAGATGAAGATATGGCCATGTGATGCAGTGGTAATGTCCCTACCTCTGAGCCAGGAGGCCTGGCTCCAAGTCCCACCAGCTCTAGATGCAATAACATCTCTGAAAAGGTGAATTAAAAATATCCAGAGAAATGAATTGGGGTGGGGGGTGGTCTCTTGGGGTGCAGTTGTAGTGTCCAAACCTCTGAGCAGAAGGTGCAGATTGAAATGTCATTTGCTGCAGAAGTGTGTCATAACATGTTTATTAAAAAAAATATAAAGAGATGAATAGGTTTAGGGAGGGAACCCCACAGAATATGGCCCATGCTTTGTTTATCTTCCCACAAAATCGTCAGCTTCAGATGGATTGTTCACTTCTTCTGAAATGGCTATCGCCAATTCAGACCATCACTTCATCACAACAAAACTCTCGGATCTATAAGTAGCGTCTACAAGAGAACTGTGATCAGTCTCTGTTTGGAGATTGTTATTGTTCAAGGTAAACTTCATTCTGTTTCTCTAATTTCAGCAAGATATTTATGAGGAGAGCTCAGCAGAAGCAACCATCTTACTAAATAAACCTATTTTAATACCATCAATTCAGATTTGAATTCCAGTTTCCTTCTGTCTTGGTCTCAATAGAGGCCAATAACTTTTTAATTATTTTATGCGAATATATAAACTCAGGTATTTACTAACAGATGGAAAAAAAAAACTTCATGATTTAAGCAAAAGAATTTTTGACAGGAAAAGCCAAAGAACATGAATTATAATAACATTGTTCCAGCTTAAATAGCCAATGATATTAAAGATAATAAAAATACAAGGAACACACTTACTTATATTCTAAGTTGATTAATCCCTCCATCATCCTTCTATCCCCAGTAGCCATCCGCACCAAAACTCTCAAATCTGATTCTTAGCAAATCTTGAATATTAATTTCCCAGGCTGAGGTACTGTTTCGTATGTCTGAGATTTTATGGGCCTTTCATTTACTTTTGGAAGGCTTATCCTGCAAATCTTTCAAACATCCTCAGATTTCAAACTTCATTGTCAACATAGATATCTCTGGTGTCTTCGGTGTAGGCACCTTGGGTCAGAAATCTGTTGGTGCTAATATTCCTTAACCATGGACATTTACCAAAAAGTTCTTCCTTTTTCATTACCCTGAGCTTGACTTGACCGTCATCCCAGCCTACTCAGTCTCTCCTCATAATCCAACCCTCTCAACTCTGGAATCAACCGAGTGAATCTCTTCTGCACCCCGCCCAGTGCTAGGATATCCCTTCTTAAATAAGGAGACCAAAACTGCACACAGTACTCCAGGTGTGGCCTCATCAGCACCCTATACAGCTGCAGCATAGCCTCCCTGTTTTTAAACTCCATCCCTCGAGCAATGACAGACAAAATTCCATTTGCCTTTTTAATCACCTGCTGCACCTGCAATCCTACTTTTAGCAATTCATGCACAAGGGCACCAAAGTCCCTCTGCACGGCAGCGTGCTGCAATTTTTTTTACCATTTAAAACATAATCCATCTTGCTGTTATTCCTACCAAAGTGGATGACCTCACACTTATCAACATTGTTGTCCATCTGCCAGACCCTTGCCCACTCACTTAGACTATGTATCTCCCTCTGTAGACTTTCAGTGTCTTCTACACACTTTGCTCTACCACTCACCTTAGTGTCATCTGCAAATTTTGACACACCACACTTAGTCCCCAACTCCAAATCATCTACGTAAGTTGTAAACAATTGCGGTCCCAACACTGATTCCTGAGGCACACCACTAGCCACTGACCGCCAACTAGAAAAACATCCATTTACCCTTACTCTTTGCTTTCTACTGGTCAATCAATCCTCTATCCATGCCAATACATTACCTGTAATACCGTGCAACTTTATCTTATGTAGCAGCCTTTGGTGTGGCACCTTGTCAAATGCCTTCTGGAAATCCAGATGCACTACATCCACAAGTTCCCCATTGTCCACCATGCAAGTAATGTCCTCAAAGAATTCCACCAAATTTGTTATACATGACCTACTCTTCATGAACCCATGCTGGGTGTTCCCAATGGGACAATTTATATCCAGATGTCTTGTTATTTCTTCCTTAATGATAGATTCAAGCATTTTCCCCACTACTGAAGTTAAGCTAACTGGCCTATAGTTACCTGCTTTTAGTCGACTTCTTTTTTTAAACAGAGACGTCACATTGGCTGTTTTCCAATCTGTGGGAACCACCCCAGAGTCCAGTGAATTTTGGTACATAATTACTCGTGCATTTGCTTTTTCCCCTCTTTTAGTACCCTCGGATGCATTTCATCAGGGCCAGGAGACTTGTCTACCTCTAGCCCCATTAGCTTGCCCAGCACTACCTCCTTAGTGATAATGATAGTTTCTAGGTCCTCACCTGCTATAACCTTCCTGCCATCAGATTTTGGAATGTTATTTGTGTCTTCCACTGTGAAGACTGACACAAAATAACTGTTTAATGCCTCAGCTATTTCGTCATTCCCAGTTATTAAGCTGGCCTTCTCATCCTCTAAAGGACCAGTGTTTACCTTCGCCACACTTTTATGATTTACATATTCATAGAAACTTTTGCTGCCTATTTTTATATTTTGAGCTAGTTTACTCTCATAATCTATCTTACTTTTCTTTATAACTTTTCTTGTGGCTTTCTGTTGGCCTTTAAAGCTTTCCCAGTCTACTAGTTTCCCACTAATCTTTGCTTTTCTGTATGTATTTTTTTCTAATCTGATGCTTTCCTTTATTTCCTTAGACATCCATGGCTGGCTATGTCTTTTCCTACAGTTCTTCCTTATCACTGGAATATACTTCTGCTGAGCACTGTGAAAAATCATTTTGAAAGTCCTCCACTGTTCCTCAATTGACTCATCATAAAGTTTTTGCTCCCAGTTTACCTTACTTAACTCCACCCTCATCCCATCATAGTCTCCTTTGTTTAATCACAGGACATTGGTACTGGATTTAACCTTCTCATGCTCCATCTGTATTTTAAATTTGACGACACTGTGATCTCTCCTTCCGAGTGGATCTCTAACTGTGAGATCATTAATTATTCCTGTCTCATTACACAGGACTAGATCTAGGATAGCTTGCTCCCTCATAGGTTCCATTACATATTGTTCAAGGAAATTATTGCACATGCATTCTATGAACCCCTCCTCAAGGTTGCCATGACTGACCTGGTTTGCCCAATCGATATGAGGATTAAGATCCCCCATGATAATTGCTGCAGCATTTTTACATGCATTAGCTATTTCTATGTTTATTGCCCGCCCTATTGTTCATGTCCCAAACAATAGGATCACAGAATTATTGGAACACAAATGATTCCAGAATTTAGGTTCTGGTTCCTAAAGGGCTGATGTTAAACTTGTGGAAAGATTTTCTCTTGTTCAGACTTGCTGACTGAAATTCACGGTGCATGGACTTCCATGACTTGGAATGACTTTTCTCAAACAATTTTGGCTCTACAACTCATTAATTATGCACCCGGACGCTTGCATGCCTTTAATCCTGGAATCAGCCTTCAAGAGAGATGTAGGTGCTAATCACTGCTGGGGCTTTCAATTGTTCATGTCACTGGTACCATATTAAATTTCAGCTGCACAATACTTCAAATTCAGTAACTACCCAGAGGCCAGTTTGGAGTCAACTGCATTGCTGGAGGTCTAAGATCACATGTAGGTCACACCAGGTAAGGATAGAAGATTTCCTTCCCTCAGAAGGATACTTTCAAGTTAGAGAGGGCTCAGAAGTGATTTACCAGGATGTTGCCAGACATGGAAGATTTGTGTTATAAGGAAAGGCTGGATAGGCTGGGACTTTTCCCACTAGAGTGTCGGAGGTTGAAAGGTGACCTTACGGACGTTTATAAAATCATGAGAATGTAGCCATCGTTAATGGTAAGTGTCTTTTCTCTAGGATGGGGGATTTCAAGACTAATGGGCATATCTTTAAGGTGAGAGGAAAAAGATTTTAAAAACTCATGAGGGACAAATTTTTACACAGAGAGTGGTTCATGCGTGGAATGAACTTCCTGAGGAAGTGGTGAATGAAGGCACAGTTAAAAAGTTTAAAATACACTTAGATAAGTACATGAATAGGAAAGGTTTGGAGGAATAGGGGTCAGGAGTAGACAGATGGGACTAGTTTAGTTTGGGATCATGTTTGGCATGGACTGGTTAAACCGGAGGGTCTGTTTCCATGCTGAATGGCTCTATAACATGGTCACCATGAGGCTGGCTGTTTTCCCTTACAGTTTTTCTTGTAAGTACCAGATCACTGGCTAAAACTCTCATTATTTTAAACATTTTCTTCACTTAGTGTCTCTCATATACAACATTCTCACAAACTACATACTTTCTTGCCCTGTGCACTTTCTACTCATTCACAGAGGACACTTCAGCACTCTCCAGCTGCTGTGTCACCATTAACTGCTCTCCCAAACACTTCTATCAGACTTACCTTCTTTGTGTAATTGCAAGAAAAATTGATCTATGACTGGCAGGGGGAGAGGTGATGGGTGGACAGATTGTAGTCGGAAGCTGACTATTTGGATTCTCACTCTCTATGAGAAGAAAGTTCTGGATCTAGCCAGAGAAAAGTGTATGTCCATTTGTGGGGATGGGTAGATCTCAATGACCAGTCAACCCAGTAAATTTCACTGTGCTGAGGTACGCTGCTGTGATAATAACACCAGCGCCAACTCATGCTGAATCTGGGCAACCCTTTATTCTTCCTGGATGACTAGTTACCTTTCTTCTCTTATGTGGGATCAAGCAGAACTCAGTTTTTCTCCATCACCCATGCCAGAGACCCTCAGCTCCACTCCATTTCTGAAGACGAAGCCACTGAACCCTCAGAAGATGCACCAGCAAAGTGTTCGTCCACCTCCTCCAACAGCTTAGAGATTCTCTCCTTGCTGGGTACTTTGTCTAACACAATCTAGTTGACTGTCAAACACAATCTAGTTGAGTACACCGCTGCCACAACTCCTTCATGGCCGGAGAGCTGGACCTCCAGATCAGAATCTGTCCTCCCCAGCGTCAGAAATAATGACCGCATTTGGACACTGGGAGGAGCAAGAAAACCGACTGAGGGCTTTTATGTGGCATGGGTGAAGCATCATTACAAATGACCTGTCGTTTTTGTGACTACATGTTTACTTCCATTCTTAAAGCCTTTGCTTTAGTATAAATTTTGCTGTCAGATCTGGTTCAGCTCTACCTTGTGAGAGATGAACAGCCTTTTCAGATATCTCAAGGGTGAAAGAATCATGTTCATTTTTCACAAGCAGCTAACTCCTTGACATGAGATAATGTCAGGTACCATGTATTCTTGAACTAAGATGTTGATAACTGAATCCAAGGCATTGTACTTTAATGTGGACAGTACTGAGGCTAAATGCAACACACAGGCAGTGGGCCAGGACTTGACCTGCACACATCATTCCACACTAATGATCATGTCCAATGAGTTAGAGTACAGAATCAGCAAGGATTACACACATCTCTGCAGGAGACAGTTCATTCAAGGTAAAGGCTTTACAAGGGAATGTACTGTCATTTAAGGCTTGGAGGTGTACCATGGGGAGCTTAAACGTCCGCTCTGCCTCATAGCACAGTGGTCTGCCAAAAAAAAATTCACAACGTTCTTCCTCTCATATGTTTAACACTATCAGAGAGGACGCTCAAGCATTTAAAAGACAACCCAGCAGTCACTCTGAAACTTTGAAGAGTTTGTAATGATGGAATGCTGAAAAAAAAACAATTTCTAAGGGCTCCTTTCAGTTGCTGGCTGTCATCAGAGACTTTGCTACATAGCATTTGAATATGATATCCTGACAGATGCCTTAAGAGGTACTTAACCTTAACATCATGCAGTGTTGGTGCACTGTCTCACTGGCTACTGTTTTTTTTTTCGCCCTAACAGTCAATAGAATCTGAAATGTATTGCTAGTCGAAAGTTAGGTTCGGGAAAAAATATGAAGTGTACATTCAGATGGATAATGAGTTATTTTCAGTAAAAGGTAATGATCAACGTATCATTTACATTAAGCAGAGCTCCATGCCATTTTGTATCAGAGATAATAGGTACTGCAGATGCTGGAGAATCCGAGATAACAAGGTGTGGAGCTGGATGAGCACAGCAGGCCAAGCAGCATCATAGGAGCAAGAAAGCTTGACGTTTCGGGTCTAGACCCTTCATCAGAAAATTTTCAGATTTTCAGAAAAATCAGATTTTCTGATGAAGGGTCTAGGCCCGAAACATCAAGCTTTCCTGCTCCTATGATGCTGCTTGGCCTGCTGTGTTCATCCAGCTCCACACCTTGTTATCTCCATGCCATTTTGCCCACAGAGCTTTAAACAATTAAACAAAGTCCAAACCCAAGCTCATTCATCCTAGAGATAGTTGGAACTGCCGATGCTGGAGAATCTGATATAACAAGGTGTTGAGCTGGATGAACACAGCAGGCCAAGTAGCATCAGAGGAGCAGGAAGCTGAGGTTTCGGGTCGAGACCCCTCTTCAGAAATGGGGGAGGGGAAGGGGATTCTGAAATAAATAGGGAGAGAGGGGGAGGCGGATAGAAGATGATTAGAGGAGAAAAATAGGTGAAGAGGAGACAGACAGGTCAAAGAGGCGCGGTTGGAGCGAGTAAAGGTGAATGTAGGCGGGGAGTTAGGGAGAGGATAGTTCGGTCCAAGGAGTGGGATCTCCACCTATCTTGACTCCATTTTCTCCCCCTTGGTCCAGGAACTCCCCACCTACTTCCGTGACGCCACCCATGCCCTCCACTTCCTCCAAAACTTCCGATTTGGAAGGTCCCTGGTCCCCAACACCTCGTCTTTACCATGGACATCCAGTCCCTATATACTTGCATTCCCCATGCAGATGGCCTAAAGGCCCTCCGCTTTTTCCTGTCCCACAGGCCTGACCAGTCCCCCTCCACTGACACCCTCATCCGCTTAACCAAACTCGTCCTCACCCTCAACAACTTCTCTTTCAATTCTTCTCATTTCCTACAGACAAAGGGGGTAGCCATGGGTACCCACATGGGCCCAAGCTATGCCTGCCTCTTTGTAGGATACGTGAAACAATCCATCTTCCAAAGCTACACTGGCCCTATTCCCCACCTCTTCCTCCGTTACATCGATGACTGTATTGGCGTCACCTCATGCTTCCACGAGGAGCTCGAACAGTTCATCCACTTCACTAACACCTTCCACCCCAACCGCTGGACCATCTCCAATACCTCTCTCTCCTTCCTGGACCTCTCTGTCTCCATCTCTGGCATCCACCTGGAAACCGATATCCATTTCAAGCCTACCGACTCCCACAGCTACCTAGAATACACCTCTTCTCACCCACCTTCCTCCAAAAAAGGCCATCCCCTACTCTCAATTCATTCGTCTCTGACGCATCTGCTCCCGAGATGAGGTATTCCACTCCCGGACATCCCAGATGTCCTCGTTTTTCAAGGACTGCAACTTTCCCTCTACAGTGGTCGAAAATGCCCTCGACTGTGTCTCTCGCATTTCCCGCAAATCATCCCTCACACCCCCTACCCGCAATAACAACCAAAACAGAATCCCCCTTGTCCTCACGTACTACTCCACCAACCTCTGAATCCAACGCATCATCCTCTGACACTTCCACCATCTGCAATCTGACCCCACTACTAAAGACATTTTTCCCACCCCGCCCTTATCTGCTGTCCGGAGGGACCACTCTCTCCGTGACTCCCTTGTCCGCTCCACACTCCCCTCCAGCCCCACCACACCTGACACTTTTCCCTGCAACAGGAGCAAGTGCTACACTTGCCCCTACACCACGCCCCTCACCCCCATCCCAGGCCCTCAGAAGACCTCCCACATCCAACAGATGTTCACCTGCACATCTGCTAATGTGGTATACTGTATCTGCTGTTCCCATTGTGACCTCCTCTACATCAGGGAAACGAAGCGGAGGCTTGGGGACTGCTTTGCGGAACACCTTCGCTCAGTTCGCAACAAACAACTACACCTCCCAGTCGCGAACCATTTCAACTCTCCCTCCCACTCCTTGGACGACAAGTCCATCCTGGACCTCCTGCATTGCCACAATGATGCCACCTGAAAGCTGCAGGAACAGCATCTCATATTTCGCTTGGGAACTCTGCAG
This sequence comes from Ginglymostoma cirratum, assembly GCA_024137785.1. NCBI lineage: Eukaryota > Metazoa > Chordata > Chondrichthyes > Orectolobiformes > Ginglymostomatidae > Ginglymostoma > Ginglymostoma cirratum. The sequence goes on along the minus strand of JAHRHZ010000009.1, from coordinate 21,788,738 downwards.
CCCAATGGCATCAATGTGGATTTCACGAGCTTCAAATTCTCCCCTCCCCCAACCGCATCCCAAAACCAGCCCAGCTCGTCCCCGCCTCCCTATCCATTCCTCCCACCTCAAGCCCCGCCCCCATCTCCTACCCACTAACCTCATCATGCCCCCTTGACCTGTCCGTCCTCCCTGTACCGACCTATCCCCTCCCTAACTCCCCACCTACATTCACCTTTACTGGCTCCAACCCCGCCTCTTTGACTTGTCTGCCTCCTCTCCACCTATTTCTCCTTTATCTATCTTCTATCTGCCTCCCTCTCTCTCCCTATTTATTTTAGAATCCCCTTCCCTCCCCCATTTCTGAAGAAGGGTCTCGACATGAAACGTCAGCTTTCCTGCTCCTCTGATGCTGTTTGGCCTGCTGTGTTCATCCAGCTCTATACCTTGTTATCTCATTCATCCTGGAATTGGGTTTCAGTTAACTTCTCTCTGCCATCTTGGCCTTGATAATGCATTGTTTTGTCACCACCTCTTGGTCAGTCAACTTGTTCAATATCCTGATCGTCATTCTCAACTTTATCCTTAGAATATTACTGTTGTCCCGCCATATTGTCTGCATCCACGACATTACCACTTTGTCAACTCCAGTTGTGAAGTTCGGAAGATACAGACAAATTTTTCTGGATATACGACAAGGCTCTACACCTTAAACAGGCCTATGGTCTTTTCCACTCTGGCCCAGAGAAGTATGTGCAATGTTGTACTTTCATTCTGCATCAGTTTTCTAACCATATTTGGAGGGGAGTGTGCTCGTCCCTAGCAACTTGGGGCGGCACAGTGACATGGTTTATGAAATGAGCTGGTGGAGGCCGATACAATTACAACACTTAAAAAAGGCATTCGGATTGTATATGAATAGGAAGGGTTAGAGGGATATGGGCCAAATGCTGGCAAATGGGACCAGATTAATTTAGGATGTCTGGTTGGCATGGATGAGTTGGACCAAAGGGTCTGTTTCCATGCTGTACAGTTCTATGAATCACTGACTGTATGTCAGATTGCTGACAGTTTTCAGGATATCTCAGATGGACCTCCAGAATTTGCTAACAATGGTGACATGTAATTTGAACTTTAATAGAGTGGAATCCTTTTCTAGTGACAAACTCTGCAGATCGTTGATACAGCACTTTGAAAGCTGAACACGTGAAGTCTGCACCTGAGGGAAGCCAGCTATGTTGGAGAATATCAAAGTAGATAAACAGGGGGCTGGAAGAACACAGCAAGCCAGGCAACATCAGGAGGAGAAGTCAATGTTTCAGGTAGTACCCTTCTTCAAGACTGGATGTGGGGTTAGGCGTGGGTAGCAGAATGGTGATGAAGGGTGGATATGGCTGGAGCTGCTTTATTCCACTCATTTTTGGGAAGTGTATGAAGATCCACATTCTGGGAAAGTGATCATGATTGCTTGAGGCCATAATTTCTAAAGCGCGTTCTTAGACAATGAATTACCTACTGATGACATTTAAATTAAAGCCAGATGAATGGTGTTACTAAATCAGTGCATGCATGATTACTGCAGTGGAACCTAGCTGACCAATTCCCCACCCCCAAAAAGATGGGAGTAATTCTGCCCACACTGCATGCAGCGCCAGCTATCTTGTGTTGCTGATGAACTGGTGTCTTTCAATCCAACTTGGCAAGTTTCCAGCTTTGTTTCAGTGAGAACGATGCTCAGACTCTGCCTGTGGCAAATGAATTTTATCCCATCTCCCCAACCCATTCCATGTTACCTTTCGTCTTGCTGCTCCTGAGGCTGATATGATCTTTCAGTTTCCCACTGTTTCCAATAGGCCACTTTATGGAAACTAATGATCTGAATTTCTGGATACAAAAAGAAATCTGTTTTCAGGTCAGGCGACCCTTTCTCAGAATGGGACCCAAAATGTTAACTCTGATTTCTGTTCACAGATGCTGCCAGACCTACTCAGCTTTTCCAGAAATTTCTGTTTTTGTTTCTGATTTACAGTATCCGCAGTTCTTTCTGTTTTTATATAGGATTTTGTACTTCTTTTCTCAGCATCTTCCGTTCCTCGACGCCAATTTCATGAAAGGCTTAATTCCCATTCAAGTGCGAATCATTACTGGAAGTGGGACGATCCAGAAGTTCATGCAAGAATTCTACTGCTGAGTTAGTGCAAATGTGAAAATAGGAGTCTGAATCGTAGAGCAGGTGGGAGATCTAATTCCTGCTGAGACCAGTGTGAAAAGTGGTCAGATCAAATTCTGGGCAAGTTTGGGCAGTCAGTTATCTGATATAAGGGGACTTTGGGTCACAAGGTGGGGAGCAGATTCAATGAAAGTGAGGCATGAGCTTGGTTGGCTGGGGAAAAAAAAAACCCCTGCTTCTCCTGGACCAGAAATAGTGCTGGAAGCTAAGGTTTCTCCCTTTCACTTAAAGTTTTCCTTGAGCTGCCACATTTACTGAAGCTGACAAAACTTGGCTAGCCAAGATTTAAGCCTGCAATGTGCACATCTCATTACAATATGTAAAAGGCACTGTCTTGGAGAAAGGGGTGTATTCACTGATCACTAAAATCTTGCTTCTGCTAAACCAGAAAGAGGTGTCTTGGGGTTAAGATTTTGAAGGAATTTTACATCACACCTGATCCCAATTCACCCAAGTTTTGAGGTTAAAATTATCCCTGTTGTTCCCTCTTCTGGTCCAAAAATGTAGTTTGCAACCTCATCTGATCTCAATGTATTTTCCCAGCAGGCCTTGCTTTGAGTTGGCTGGCCAGTGATGCAGAAAGGATGATGAAAATAACCTTCCCACTGCTTCTCTGCTTATTGCTGCCAAAGCAATTGTGCATTCAATTAATGCCACCCTTGCCAATCTCTGTTGAATGACAGCTACAAACTGGTATCCTCACTCTCAGCAACAGAGGCCATTAGTGCACCGAGAGCCTTTGCCAACTATGCTGAAATGTTTCTTTAATTAGGACTTGAGCTTTGATTTATGTTTCACTAAGTATTTTTCAAACATGCTTCACATTCGCCTTGAGTTCTTTTCTTCTACCGCAACAGTCAATTTAATTTTGCGATGGTGGCAGTAACCAAAGACTTCTCACTAATCATGTCAATTAGCAGACATTAGTAGAAATTATTTTCTCACTTGTGACAGCTCTTCAGTCAATTGCATTAAGCATTTCATTCCAAGGCGAGGGGAAAAAAGCAAGCTGGATTAGTGCCAGTTCATGGTGAGGCATTATCTCTGCAGAGCCCATTAACTATATTACAAATGACTGAGAAATGCCAAAATCAATGTTACTTTGCATTGCTTATGCTGCCACAAGTTATCAAAGCAATCCTTCCTGCATGTTATTCGAAGCATTTAAAGAAGGAGGAATGCTTTCAACATAGTGTTGTGATGTGCAATCAACTAAGTCAATTATTGTCATGCCCAGAAGGCATGAACAGGAATCATAAATTATTTTTCTTAATTCTAATCGCTTGGGTATTTATTTATTTTTATAAATTGATATTTGTTTGCCTCAGGATGGCTGGTAGCAACTACAGAATGTACTCCAGAAACTTTCACAGGACAGATTAAAAGCATCATCTTCCTGCATTTACATATCTTTGCCTTGTAGAGACAAACAAGTCAAAACAAAACAAAGAAACCCCAATAGCACCAAATCCACTACGCTTGAGCTAGTGTTAACAGCCCTACAGTTTATTGTTTATAATGCACAATATTTTTTGACCATGCATCAAAAGCATCTTGTTCACTAAAGTGACTCATCAGGAACTCTGATCACAAGTCTGAAATTTATGTTTTTTTGATAACTTTAATTATATCACATTTTTTCAGTCTGCTTTTTGCACCAGGACAGAAACCAGCCAAGCAGCTGCAAGCTTAGGTATAGCCTGCCTCTACTCTCAAATTCTCTTGAAATCTGATAACCAGAAAGGATCCTGTATTTCAACAGTTGAGTGAACAAGTTACCAAACTTTAAGGATTGTATTGCTGTGCCTTCAGCTGCCGCCACCTACATCTGAGCACCAATGAAAAGGAATTCTGCAAGAGCAGTCAACTGCAAAAACTCACATCAACTTCATCCACTCTGCATGAATTAATACCAATATCATTGATTTTTCAGCAGTTCATAATTATAACTTCTTGCTATTCATTTTTCATTCTTTCATCTTTGTATGTTCCTACATCTGAATATGTCACAATAATTTCACCCCCCACCCCCACCAAAACCAAGGTTTGAATGCTGTAAACGCAATTTTGTTTTGACACAAACAAATTTACTGCAAGTAATTCTAAAATTTGACTTAACAAGCAGGATATAGGGAAACCTGTCGCTGCCGATTTCAAAAGAGAAAAAGATTTTGAAAATTCTAAAAATCTTCTCTCTTCCAGACAGAGGAGCAGGACCACAAAATAATTCAATTCACCTCACCATCTTTCCCATGATGCTGTGGCAAAATAAACAAAATGTTCCAACTTTTGCAGAAGACACTCAAATATTGTTGGTGGGATATGCCAAAATTACATGGCACATACAAGACTGAGCAATTAATCAATTCAGTGAGACTGTCAAATCTGCACTATCCAAAAAGAGACAAATTTTGAAACGAGCTTTCAAGAAAAAAGGCCCAAGCCAAGTTACGTCGCATTGTATGAGGCTATACTCCCCATTTCCAGCCTTGCTTTTCTTATAAATAAATCCTGGATCACATAACACTGTTAGGGATCATACTGCTCCAAACACTATGGACCTGCAAATCTAGAAGATATATAATTGACTTCAGTCATACTATTCTCCGCCAAATTGAAGACCAAAATGTCTCAAATAGGCAGAAATAGTAAGATCACTTTAATCTTACCTGATATTTTTTCAACAACTTTGCATAGTTTTATGTTGAGAAGGAAAACGCTTTGCCTTAAAGCTATTATTGTACAGAATTAATATTTGCACTGATGCTTCTTATTCAGAGTTTAACAATGAAAAGATAGATACTTGTGTTTATAAATGCACCACTATATTTTCTAAAATTTGGTTCAAGATTTTGATCTGAGATTCATTTCTCTGTGATTTCACGTTATATCCATGCTCATGTTTGTCTGTTTGCCAGACATATTGCTTGCTCAATATCATGCAATAATGTTAAGCAGTCATGTTGAAATTGAATGCAATTGGCACCTATTTTTCTTTCAAGTGAAATTTTCACCATTTCCTTTTCTTTAACAATGTGAGATACAAGTAGAATATGTAGGACTATAAACTGTAGGCATATTTGTAGTTGCTATTATTTACAACCACAGCTAATTGTCATCACTGAATTATTGTTACTCGAATAAGTAACAGGAAACAGCTTGTGACAAACAAGAACTGAGATGATTTCCTGAAACATTATGGCTTAATAAACACTAACAGATTGACCATGACTCACCATGTATTATAGTGTTTGTTTTTCCTTCCTTCTGTCTCTCCAGTTTCTTCCTTTCATATCCTCAAGGTGTTGACCTGTGCCTGCATGTTGGTTCACAGGTGTGAAAAATTAACCCACTAAGATAGAACACGGAAAAAGAAAACATCATGGCATTTTAACTCCGGATCATGGAAATAAACTTTCTTGTTCATTGGAATAACTTACTCTACTAATCAGTCAAGTCTGTTCAATCTTTTTTTGGCTGGTTCCACACTGAATAAAACATTTTTCCTCAGGCCACCTGACAATAATGCAAAAAATCCAATTCACTCTTTGCACAATATGTGTATCGCGAGAATGTGGTTGCCCACAGTTGAATATTCACTGACTTCAATTGAGTAACCTGTAAAACAGGTGATTAATCTAATTCTAGATAACAAGCTTGGGGCTGGATGAACACAGCAGGTCAAGAAGCATCATAGGAGCAGGAAAACTTGACGTTTCGGGCCTAAACCCTTCAGCAGAAATGGGGGAGGGGAAGACAGTTCTGAAATAAATAGGGAGAGAGGGGGAGGTGGAT
>JAHRHZ010000009.1:21752533-21772734 GCA_024137785.1 Ginglymostoma cirratum | reverse complement strand
GCAGGCCAAGCAGCATCATAGGAGCAGGAAAGCTGCTTGGCCTGCTGTGTTCATCCAGCCCCACACCTTGTCATCTCGGACTATAACCTGGTGTCATCTGACTTCAAACCTCCTTACTTCTAAGTTAATATGTCTTTATTCAACTCGGCACCAAATTTGTTTCATTATCGCTCCTGTGAAGCACTTCAGGAGGTTTTATTGTGATAAAGGTGGTATTTAATTGAAATTAGCTGTTATTCAGTGTACATTTGGAATATTGTAACTTTACAGCACAGAGTGAAGCAATTTTGTTCCATTTTGTCTTTATTAGTTCTAGTCAGAGCATTCTAGGACTCAATCCATTTATTTGCTCTGTTCCTGATTATACTGCATTATCCCCTGCTTCCAAGTCCTAATCTACTTTTATATTACTGAAAAAGGGATCACGTTGCCAAAGGCTTTTCTTTTTTGTCTTGCATTAATCAGGACAAACACTAGAATGCCAAATTTACAATTATCACAACAATTGATACTATAGGAGGAAAGAGTTCCAATTGATGAGCAAGTTAACTGATTTCCAAGATTTTCCTTTTGGTTGCTTGTAATAGATAAAGTAAGATCATACTCAACAAGTCTGCACTCACAAAATTCAAAACAAAAAGTCTTTTCTTAGATATGCTTCTATAATTGGACAGCCCTTACTGGACAATCCTGTGTGTCAAACTCTTAATGTGAAACAATTATACTAGCTACATGCATAATACGTTCTTGCACAGGGACCTGCAAAAATAAGCAGGAGTATGTTGAAGCCTTTTTCTGAATTACTTGGATACTTCGGAACTTATTCTTTATTGCATTCTCTCTCGCGAAGCCTCAGCCAAAGTCAACTTGCAATCAGCATCTTTATTTCCTTTACTGTAGATGGTTATAAAATTTTGAAATTTGACATTCTTGCATTTGTTCTGATGAGTGTAAAACAAAAAGCTTCTGCAACTTGTTATCTTTCTGGAAAATTCAAGACTTGTATCACCATGTGACTATCTAGTTTTGTCTTTCATGCCATATCACAGTCTGCTTTGTCTGTTCCTTGTAGAAATGATCACATTTTAAAACAATTATGGAAAAATGAATCACTTTCATACAAAAGAACTGTTAACAAATAATTGATAAATATGTAATTTTGGATTTTAAAAAAAAAATTCTCTTTCCAAAATTCTCTGACATCAAGCTGTGGTTTACCAATATTGTAACCAAATAAATCAAGTTACAATTTGGAACTATCTTGGTATTTGTGCTTGTATGAAATGTTTTACAACTGCCTTCGTTTAGATAAATTTGATCTAAAACATATGGGATAAAAGCAAACTCTCAAGGAAGCCACTTTGTTTTTTCACAAAGACCATGTTGACCTTCGTTTTGCTTTACACTTTATTGGATATAATCATAACATTTGACTTCCTATTGGGCAACATTCATTTTTGGAAAATAATCCTTGCTGGATTCTTTGACATGCACATCCATGCAACTTTTGAAGATGTTTGCTTATTCAAAAAAAAATTGAATGAATATACTTGAGAAATGCCTTGAGGAATGATAACAATTTTTTTTCAATTAAGTCAGTTGTTTTAGCTAAAGAGTGTTGTTCTTCTAAATATTTGCACAATTTCTACATGACAGATCAACTTTGTCAGAGAAACCAAACATGCTATGTTCTGGAGTGCATCTTGACCTACAACTGAACCAGAGGTTGCACCGAATAGTGTTGCCACTGGATTCTGGCTTATTGAATTTGAGTTCTCATTTCATTTCCATTGCAGTAGAATGAACACTCTATTAGATTGGAGCTAGGATTGTAAACTGTGATCAGATTTATTGAACATTAAACAGATAAATGAATATCGTTAAATATAAACAGCCAGATTAACAGCATTTACAGACTGAACTAATTGGAATATTGAAAACAACAAAGATGCTTCTCCTGGGCTATCCATCAATATAAATCGGAGGTAGAAATTCACATTTTCTGACTAATCCATGGATTTTCTGAGAGGATCACCTCTAATGAGAGTGAAATGGAAAGAGAAAATGTAAGAAAGATAAAATATGAGAAAAGAGGAGAGCAATTGACAAAGAAAGGTAAAGAGCAGCCGAAGGAGAAAGAATGGAAAATGAGAATAATTTTGAGGTGCAGACATCAGAGAAAAAGAGACAGAGGGGTAAAAAAGAGAAAGACAGAGAAAAAAAGGCAGGGAAAGTTTAAGAGTGTTTAGAGAGAAACAAGAGAAAAAAAATGGTCAAGGCTGAAAAACAGAAAGAGAAGGAGAGGAAGAGTGATGAAAGAAACAAATTAAATAAGGATGCATTATCAAGCAACCTTCACTACTTTAGGATATTCCAAAGTATTTGGAAAGTCAATTATTGCAGCTTCAGCTGTTATGGTTCAAAATCCTCAAATGAAATATTGAAAAAAAGAGACATTCAGATAAATCAGAATGGTGTTTGCCTGCCCAAGGAAAGCTAACAATTAAATATGCAAAGGAGAGGAGGCCAAATATCAGGCCCTGCCAGACTGGTGTGAGGTAGCACTGGGTTAGAACTGAATCTATTGCACAGGGAAATACCCAATAATATTGTGAGAGAGTCAATGACCTTCTCCCACTGCCAGGGTGAGTGCCACCATCTTCTCTCCATCACTTTCCAATCACTATCTCTGATATTGCACACAAATACTACCAAGGCCAGCGTCCACCTGTCTCAATGCTGTATATAGCATCTTCCCACATTGGCTCTTACCCACTCAATCCCTCCATACCACCTCTGTATCCCAACATTCTGCCTTCAACCCCAGATTTATTAAACTCCCCAGATTTCCTCAAGCAGCAGATAATTCCCCTTGATAATTCATGAGCGGATCCCAAGAATGATTGTAGCCTACCCTCTTGAGTGAGTTAACCAGACATCCCTGAACAGTAAGTGACTAGGTCTCTGATTGATAGCAATACAGCTCCGTGACTCCCTGTGATCACCTGGACTGTTTATGCTGCAACTACAGGCTTACGCTAGCCCACTCCTGGGACTGCAGGGCTATGAACTCCTTGACAATGACCACCCTGAATGGCCAACAGACTACCTTGTCCAAGCTCCTGGACTGATGTCAGAAGTGGCCCATGGTTTACTTTGCTTGAACCGCTGCCCTAAAGAGCACCTCGCTGGACTCATCTGAAGGTCGCTCTTTTTAAATATTAAGACATGGCTGTTTGCTTTAAGCGTATGCAGTATGCTTGCCATGTACATGACTGGCACATGGCTCAGGTGTAACATTGTCATAGCATGGGCAAGAAAACGCAACAACTTCTCTACTTCCTCAGTAGGCTAAGAAAATTTGGCATGTCGACAAGGACTCTTACCAATTTTTATAGCTGTACCACTGAAAGCGTCCTATCTGGATGCGTCACAGCATGGTGTGGCAACTGCTCTTCCCTAGATAGCAAGAAACTACAGACTGTCATGAACACAGCCCAGTCCATTCACGCTAATGAGCTTTCCATCCATTGTCTGTATCTATACTTCCTACTGCCGCAGAAATCAACCAATCTAATCAAAGACCCCTCCCATCCAGTTATACTCTCTTCCACTCTCTTTCATCAATAAGAAGATAAAATTTTGAATACGCGTATGAATAAATTCAAAAACTGATTCTTCCTGGCTGTTATCAGACTTTTGAACAGACCTCTGAAATATTAATTTGGATCTCTCTCTCTCTGCACCTTCTCTGCTGCTGTTCTGATGCACTTTGTATGGTACAACCTGCCTGTATAGCACACAGGACAAAACCTTTCACTGTATCTCGGTACATGTGACAATAACAAATCAATCTATTAGGAGTGCAGTATGGCAACATGCCTATCCCCTTTACTAATGACTGCTGATAACATGGACAAGCTGCCTGGTTTGCTGTCTGTTCTAAAAGAGAAGTTGGGATTGAAGAACTGTGAGGCTTTAATGTCTGGTTGAAGGGGAAAAGGCAAAGTAAGGCACAGATGCTGTGAGTGTAGCAGTGAGTGAGCGCCAAGAGTGACCAAGGAGCTCTGAGATACACCTTATTCCAAACCATGTCTGGTTATGTGTATAAAGTGTCCTCTCGGTAGCATTATAATGGAATGCTCAATAGTGTAGCATTGATTGATGTACAGTAACGTATTATAAGTGCATCGGAGATGTGCCATCATTGTGCAGTGAGTCTGGCACGTGTCCAGTGTCAATGTCTGTGAATGTAGGATATAGGTGATTGCTAATGCTGGCCAATGCTCTTCAAGGTGTTGGTACTAAGTGTCCAAGCGGAGGTCCGAAGCAGCAACCAATCAGTTGGAGTCAGCAGGTGCCTGTTCTGACTTTCGTATGAATTAATTCTTTGTGTCTAACTTCTGTCCAGCAGGTGGGAGGAGAGGAACCTGAATATTAATAAGGCAAGATTAGGAAGTAATGACGATGACAATGATTAACAATCCATGCAAATAGGCCTCTCACTGCTCACTGTGGTGAGAATCTCATCTCCTGTCCAACAGTTGGTTGGAAACTGGGACGTTTTGAGCTTGATGTGAAAAAGGTTCTCACTGCACATCTCACTCAATTTTCCCAACTTTCTCACGATTTGTCATATTCCTCAGGCACTCAAGATTAAGTGACCAAATTCAACTCTAGCTTCATTTACAAATCTGCTGATGATGCCGCCTTAGTAGGTCGGCTATTAATCAACAATAAAAAAAGAGTGCAGCAAAGAGGTAGACAGCTGACCTTTCTCTGACTGAAAACAGAAAATGCTGGGAATCACAACGGGTCAGACAGCATCCATGGAGAAAGAGCAAGCTAGCATTTTGAGTTTAGGTGACACTTCATCAGAGCTTTCTCTGCACCTTCTTTGTAGCTTAACAGCATACTCTGCATTCTGCTCTATTACCCTGATCTACTTATGCAAGGTATGAATTGTCTGGATAGCACACAAAATAATACCTTTCACTGTATCTTGGTACATGTGACAATAATAAATCAAATCAAATCAAGATGACCCATGTTATTCAGGGGCTGGGAAGACCCTGCCCAAAATATTGCATTTACAAAGTTATGAAGAAAAAAGAAGTGCAAATAACAGTAAAGATACAATAAAGAAATAAGTCTGCTGTGAAAATCGTAACTCAGGACATTGCAGTTTTTTGATTAATTCTGCATAATATTAAATCTGCAAATTTGAGTTTCAAACTTTTGGGATAGACTTTTCTCTGTTCTGCCAAAAAAATCCCTTTGGATTGAATGAAACTAAATACAAAGAAGGCAACACAATAAGCCAAACAAATTTACGTCGAGAAAATGATCATTTTGGAACTGGGAATGATTTCTCTGATTGAACTGTGGACAATAGATTCTTGAGGATCAAACATTTGACTTACTTTGTCTAAACAATGAAACCCGAATGTTTGCTGTATTTCAGAACCAAGAATTGAATGCATTCCGATCATTTCTTCTTTGCTGAACGGCATTGTTATTTGTGGATTGTGAATAAGGTATTAATTCACAGTGACATTTACAAAACCACATTGTAATCAACAGGAAAGGGTGTTGATTGTTGGACATTCAACAAATCTTAATTCATTTGACAGCCCATTCGTTACATGGAGCAAAAGCCTCATAAATGCCAATTATTTAAATTTCTTTACCTTGGTAAATCAATGACCCAGACATCCAGCCTCATACTGAAGGCTGGGGGAAAATAGAACTATAATTTAGCAAAATATTTCTGTGCTGAGGATGCCAATATTGGCAGCTGTCTCCCATTGTTCAGCAGATGGTGACTTGAATAAATACAGCTGGATCCAAGTAGCTGTGAGAAGCAGGGAGAAGCCGTGTGCCTCCATTTAGAAAATATAAAGCAGAACAACTGCTGAATCTTTTAGAACAGAGATGAAAGAAAGTTCTTCTACCTGCTTCAAAGTATTTAGAAATGCTGACAGTGAAGTTTAAAGATGGTAGCATTAAACTCAGTGAGATATCTTAGTCAGCTCAATGCAGTATTCCTCAACATAATGTGTTCTTTTTCAGCATCATCCCTTTTGTAATGCTATTTTAGCTTGATTCCCAAAAATGACTATATTTTCTTGCCCTCCTTTTCAGTTTTGCTCATGCAAAGCTTTACCAGTGGTACAGTTAAATGGATTAAACAAATCATTTCACGCTTCATTAAGGAAACTACTCAATAGAGGGGCTGCTATCGATCAGTTTCTTTCAGTCATTTTCATTGAATGAATAACTGTTACATTTACTAATGATTTCACTGCATTAGATTAAAAAGAGCATTTTGCATCAGTTTATATCTCCTACTTTGCACTCTTACAGTGATTCAGGCTGCTATTGATCAACGACTTTGGATTTCAATAAGTTAATCTTTTAAGTCATTCAGTCCAACAATATCTCAGTGCAACAAGCAGTCTGTTCTCTTATATTAGTTTCCATAGAAGAATTCCCTTGATAAAATATCCTTGGTTCTGGGAATGGTAATAAACAGAACTGAGCAAAGAGGAAAAATCAAATAGAAGGAAAGGAAGATAAACTTGTATGTATAGGTAACTAATGTCCAAGTATCAGAAGCATCTTACTTCATGTACAATTAACTACTGACTAGTATAGCCAGGTACCTATTATTACCACAACAAATAGGGCTAGCACAACAGCTCAGTGGTTAGCACTGCTGCCTCACAGCGCCAGGGACCTCGGTTCAATTCCATCCTTGTGAGAGTGTTTGTGTTGAGTTTGCACTTTCTCTCTATGTCTGTGCAGGGATTCCTCCAGATGCTTCAGTTTCCTCCCACAGCCCAAAGATGTGTGGGTTTGATGGATTGGCTATGCTAAACTGCTCATAGTGTCCAGGAATGTGTAAATTAGGTGGATTAGCCATGGGAAATGCAGGGTTGCAGGAATGGGGTGGGTCTGGGTGGGATGCTCTTCACAGTCCCAATAGGCTGAATGTCCTGCTTCCATGCTGTAGGAATTCTATGATATATCACAAGAGTTTTATACATTAGCCAGTGTCTCAAAAACAGAGTGACCAATTAACAGGAAATCAAAACAGCAAATGTTGAAAATACTCAGTAAGTCAGGCAGCATCTGTAGGTAGAGACAAAAAAATGTCTGTTCACCAGTTATTGTATTGTTTTTGTGATTTTGGTTGAAGGAAAAGCTTTGAACAGGATTCTGGTATTCTGCTTCACTTCCCTTGGGATTCTTTAGCTAGGTCTAAATAGCAATCTTAATTGATAAGATCATATTGCTTTCAGTGTAATTTTTCCTTTGCTGTTTCTGGCATCTGTTGTCTTGGAAACTGCAAGGAAATATTATGCATGAATACTTCCTTGTCTGTCTGTGTTGCATTGTTTTATTAAGCAGTGCAAACTTCATTACCAATACAAATATTTCTACAAGACTGTCAGGCATGTGAATGTATGTTTAACACTTGGATATTGCATCTGAAGCTAAGCAACACTGAATATTGTCATGATAAATCTTATCTCTATCTTAATGCAGTGAGGACTACAAAAATATGTTGCACGTACAACCTTCCATCAGATTTTTTTTCTTTTTCAACAAAAGTCTTTTGAAGTTTTAGTCACATTATACAAAACGTAACATGTCTGTGAAGGCATTTCCTCAAAAGTTTCCCCCAAATTTCTACCTTTCATCTGCAGCTGAGAGTAAGCACTCTTAAATTAGCCCAACTATCTTTCATCAATAAATTTTGATTGATTTATTTCAAAGTAATTTATAATTTAGCACCCAAATGAAATTCGTGGGTTGGATCCACAGAAATTTAGAAGGTTAAAAATTAATTGAATGGAAGTTTTCAAGAGCTTAAAAGAGCAAAAAGAGTAGAGAGAAATTCTTTCCACTTTTTTGGAGTGTCCAGAACTGAGCAGCAAGTTTTATAAACTAGAGCCAGGTCTTTCAGAAATGAAGTTAGGAAACTCTTCAATATCGAAAGGCAGGTGGAAGTTTACAACTCTCTTTTACATTCCATAGTGCTTGACCTACTATTGTAAATTTTAAAATTGAGATTGTTAATTTTTTTTACCAGAAGTCATAAAGAGGACAGTGCAGAGCATGTGTCTCTCTTCTCTGCAGTCTTCTGTATTCATAATACACCATACTATGAAGGCCTTTTACCCAATCTCTCCGAAAATATCACCTCACTGTGAATCGAACAAACGTTCTTTCATGCCGTCACAAATGATCATTTCCATGTTCGAACTCATGATCTTAATCAAGAAAAAACATTTAAAAACAGTTTAAAAGCAGGCTTAAGGCAAGCCAGGGTGAACAAAAAACGATTGTTTTATCAGAAAAGTGACTGGAAATATCAACATATGCATTCTAATTGATGGGAAAATTTGGCAATATCCTGAATTTTCCCAGCCTTGAACAAAGTGGGCAATAGCAATTCATTGGGAATATGTGGTAAAATTAGGCAAAAATGAGCTTCTCAACGTTAAGAAAAACTAATCTGATTTTCCACTAAAGGTTTGAATGGCAGTTTGCTATTCTCCCACACAATGGAGAGAAACTAGTTGGTGACATTATTCTGACATGACATTCTGAGTGGGGATCCTGATGGTTCCAGCTTGCTCATGGTATATCTTCAACTCTCTTGGAATACAGTTATCCACATCACACTGCATTGTGGAGCACAACAGTACCTTGCTTGGTAACTTTCTGTGCAGCGCCAAGTACACATCTAATGGATCGGAGCAAGTTGATCCTTAGCCTTTTCCAATATGCTTATTCATTTTGCAGCACTTGCGCACAGCATTTTTGCCATGTCTTGCCTTGCTTTTTGCATCGGCCACTTCTTTGAAAACTTATAGGTTCACAATACTTATGTCTTGACTTGATGTTTAGCACAGTCGCAAAGCCAGGTAGCCTGTCATGGTCATCTGTAGTAAAGGGGTTAAAAATTGTGAAGGGAGTAACTCAACATTATAGGGAGAAGATAGAGGATGGGAGGGGAGGGGAACTGTGGGAGTGTGATCATCGATGGTCATGATCGCCCTGGCTTTGATAGGGGGAGTTGTGCATTATTGAGGTCAGCATGATTAAGCTGGGGCTCAGGGGTGAAGAGGGGAGATAAGCATTTAAGTAAACAGGTTGGATGGAAATGTGAAGAATTCAAAGCTAACGGCATTGAGAAGGAGGACAAGGCCGAAAAGAATATGAATTTTTAAGTGGGTCATCTGGACTGAGAGGCTGAAATCTTTGATTCACGCCGTGGATGATTCCTTGAATCCTCTTCCAAATCACAGATGTGTAATGGAAATGAACATGGGGCTGCCACCATGCAGAGAATGGGTGGAGGAAGTATTCCATTACTGACAGGAGGGGTACTCCACTTTTGTATAGTGTGACACCCTTCAAAGGGGAACAGCATTAAAAGGACACACACATGTTCAAGTCTCTATTGTGACGTACTGCTGTATTTGGACCTTGTGAATTGATCTAATGTGTCGACTAAAAGTCCTGGCCAAAAACAATCTTTAACACATCATTTATCATTACAAATCAATCCTAGTAATGGCTGTGAACCACAAGTAATGTCATGCAAGCTTTAAAGATTTACCTCCACTGTGAAAGGCACTATCACTTTCCATAGTTCTTTAGGCTGAACAAGGTGTGGGACAAGCTGACTTCACACTTGTGAGTTTCAAATGCCCACACCATTACCCTTAATGCAGCACTGCATCCCCTAGGCACTGTGAGAGGTGGAGCTGGGGGTAAGGTTCTCATTATTGCTGCCACATGTACAGTCTCCGACTGTATGTTTGCCAGAAGTCTTGAGCAACAACAGGCCTAAATCAAGGCAACAATGTGCAAGTCTCATGTCACTGGCCCTCTTGCTCCATGCCTCCATGGCTCAATGTTTGGAGGACACTATTCAAAAGTTATTTGTGTGTGCTGTAACTGCTGAACACTGACATTATCAAAGAGCTGCTTTGTTTCTGATTATGTGCACAAGGCTCATTCGAACCATATCCACTGGATCCATGCACAAAAGCTGTTGAAGTAAGGGCTGCTGCACAAATGAATAGGGAACAATGCACCTGGAAGCCCAGGACCAGTAACAACCTCCAGCAGATGTAGAGCTGACAACTGCTGTGGAATCGGCAGCCACTGATGCCCTAAAAATGCAGTGATAGTACGGGGTAGCCAGAGTCATTTACCTTCCGTGGAATACCGTATAGATGTGACAGGGGGCAGTGCTGCTATCCTGTTTCTGAAGGTGGAGATCAGAATGCCATATAATGCTGCCCAAAGTATCTGCAATTTAAAACCTCATGGGGAGGGAGCAAGTAAAGGAAGATGCCACATGCCATAGTGAGACTGGTCAACTATGACCCTTGCTTGGGAGGAGGTAGGTGCCAGGGCAGAGTTATACTGAGTGTGAGGTAGCAGAGAGAAGATGTTGACAGTTACTCCTGAACTGCACAAAATGTCACTGACCTACTTATTGCAAGGCTGGGCATTCTCCTGCACTGAGGCCATCAAACTGACCCCGATGGCAACATTAGACCAGGCTGACAATGTCTGGGGCTGTGGTCTACTCTGTCAGTGCTAAGTGAAGAGATGATCCTCCTTCCTACCACCTCATCCACCAAGAAATCCAGGTTTCTGTCAACAAATTCCTGTCAGTATTCCTCTGTTGACTATTTCTCGGCAAATTCTTTCCATGTTGCAATAGTGAAGAGCAGTTCCTGGCTTGTGATGATTGACCAAGTGCACAGTGGAGTTTTAAATAGGATGCTACCAGCTCGAACCCTGGACGGTCCTGGTAGTGGCCAATACTTTGGTCACTAACAAGCACAAGATAGAGTGACAGCAGAACTGTTGAGGCATGGTGCACAGATAATGAGGTCAGCAGTGGAGAATTGCATGTGATAACTCACTAGAGCTCACAGAGAGAAACTCTCCATTCAACCTCTTGAAATGGGCGCTTAACCATTTTTCAGTAAATAAATTACAGGTAAACAATCTTTGTGATATTACAGAGAAGGTTGACCATTGTTCCTTTTTGCCACATCTGTTCTTGTTCAGATATTTTCCAATCTTCACTGATCAAATTTGCTTTACAGCAAAAATAATCAGTGCACATGCATCATGTGAGCATTTTTCAGGTCCACTGCTGCAGAATGTCCTAACGCAGTCAATTCATGGCTGCTTTGTATGATCAAATCCTAATAGTGGATATTATTATGGACTTCACAGAGCCTGAGACATTGATCTAATTTGTTTTTCCTTGATTACATTCCAAACAGCAAGCAGTGAAGGCAGCTTGCTTTTGTCCCTATTTTTGCTGTATAAATTTAGGAAGATACCAAGAATGACCACAAGACCTGACCATATGCAATGAAAGGTAAAAGGTTTTGAAAAGAGGAGAAATGCTAGGCCATTTTCACTGTTTTACTTCAGTAATCACTGCTATAGCTACAAATGCTCCAAAAAGTTTTATCAAAGATAATGCAAAAGGAAATTCTAGTCAAGGAAAACACAAATGCATAGCCATAAGTCTTCACAGGATGCATTGAACAAAAGCCAAATTGCATTTCTCCAGCTGCAAACTCAAAATTGAGGCTTTTACGATGAAAAATATAAAAGGAACATACAAAAACATGAATTAGGAAGACAAGCAGTCCATTCGGGTCCTTGAACTTCCTGTGCCATTCACTAAGATCGTGGATGATCTGACTGTCTCAAATTTCGCAGTCCCATTTACCACCAGCTAACTTTGATGATTTCCATCACCCATAAAGTAAACAGGAGGAAAAGGAATTTGCAAGTCTGTCCTGCAATTTATGGCATTATGTGATGATTTGACTTCTTAACAAATTTCAGATGAACTAAAATCATATTTTAAATCCATTCAAAAATAAAAAAAAAGTAAATTTCATGTTTTGCTAACTTGAAAACCATTGTTCCAGAATTTGGTGGGCAAAATAACAGCAAACTTTATTCTGTACAATATCCAGCAATTTGCAGTGAGGAAGTGATAATCTGTAAGTTGTGAACCATCACAAGCTCTGCTTGATTCCTGCCACTCCACTGTTAGACTTGCAAGACTCTGTGGACACTGTTAATCTCCCTATAATTGTAAGAAATTGTTACATTTTCCACCATAAATATGAATTAAATGCACTTGAAAATGTTAGAGCTGGTACTTCATGACCAAGGAAATGATTTAGTCACTGGATTTCTGCTCCTGTAATAGCTCCTTATTCCATCAGGTTTATACGTGAAGCCAGAACCCACAGCAATGTCATACCCACTTCACAGTCCTCTGATGGCCTAATGAGACATGCAGTTGTATCAAAACTCACTAAATCTCCCAGACGGCAGAACTTCAATAAGGTGACTGACCATCACCTTCTCAAGGGCAGTTCAGGGAGGAAAATATTTGCTGATCTTGACAACAACATGCAAATCCTATAAATTCAAACATGCAAAGATATAAAGAACAGTACAGCACTAGGTATAGGCCCCTTGGCCCACCAAGACTGTCCCCACTGAAACTTTAATCACCGGGCCATAAAGAACACAAAAATGAACATAGAAATTTCAACCTTTGATGTTTCAGAAGGAGAAAAATTGAAACTGTGGAGCCTCACTGCTGTAGGTGACAAATTGCTCCTCCAAGTTTTAAATTTTTAAAAAAACATTACTTTTTCTTTCTGTCATTAACATTGTTTTACGAATCTAATTCACCATTTAGCAGTTCACGCTGTTAAGGCACCTACACCACATGGCCTGCAGTGGCTTGTGGCAGATTACCACTATCTTCTCAGGGGAAATTATGCAGAGGTAGTAGTTGCATCCCAAGGAGGGAAAAAACAAGGATTGTGCTCCAGCAAAGATTAGTACAGTCTCAGGAAAGGCTTACATATGGAATTGGAGTTCCAGTTATTCCCAGCTCACTCAGGTTGGACAATAATGAGATGAAAATGCACTCCAACATCAATAGGATGCAACACCATAGACAGTCTTTGGTTTGAAATCTGTGACAAAAACATACCTCTTGTAACTAATCAACGCCCACTACAGTAGCTGATGAAATTTATCTTCTTTTTAATCAGGAATTGAAAGCCGAATTATTAATGGTACCATGAAACATCCCGTGACTGTCATAAAACTGCATCTGGTTCCTACTATCTCTGTCACTCAGACCTGGTCCAGTTGGCTTGTGACTCAAGACACACAGTGATGTGTTTGACCCTTAACTGCCCCTGAAATGAAGTTCAATGGCACTTTGGGATGGGCAAAAAATGTCAGCAACACTCCCATTTCCATCAAATCATTTTAAAAGTCAGCCTAGAGCTGGTTGGGGTTTCCTCCACTATCCATCAGCTATGTGGTAGGCACTGGGGTAGTACTGCAAAGGTGCGTTGGGACAGGCAAAGGCACATGGAAGCTGGGTACCAAAGGAATGCATGACGGTAAAAGAACACACAAGAAATATCACTTTTTACTCAGTAACCACCATTAGGATTTGGTACTGTGACTGAAATGCAGCTAGAACAGCAGAGCATTACAGAGAGGAAGTATCATGGTTCCTGGCAAAATATCGAGCATTGACTTGTCTGATTCACTGCCTTTTGTCATGCACCAGCTGAATGTTGGAAGAGTGGAATCCATGTTAATACTGGGGTTTAGGTTGACATATGGTAAGTCATGTATTGTCAGTCAATGGCAGCCCTTCACTGAGAGGAAACTTGCAACCTAATGATGCTGTAAGATGGTTGTGCCTGGCAAGGAACAGGAAAATATAGTTAACCTTTCAGTGAATGGAGAACCTCAGTGAGATCTCTTAGGGCTGAACAGCATGGAAACTCATCCATGCCAGCCAGATATCTTAAATTAATCTAGTCCCATTTGCCAGCATTTGGCCCACATCCCTGTAACCACTTCCTATTCATGTACCCATCCAGATGCCTTTTTAAATACTGTAATTGTACGAGGCTCCACCACGTCCTCTGGCACCTCATTTATTACATGCACCATGCTCTGCATGAAAACGTTGCCCATTAGGCCCGTTTTAATTCTTTCCCCTCTCACCTCAAACATATGACCCTCTAGTTTTGGACTCCACTAACCTGGGGAAAGGATCTTGACTATTCACCAAGCTACGTCCCTCATGATTTTACAAACTTCTATAAGGTCACTCCTTAGCCTCCGATGCTCAAGGGAAAGCAACCCAAAACTATTCGGCCTCTCCCTATAGATCAAACCCTCCAACCCTGGCAACACGCTTGTCAATCTTTTCTGAACCCTTTCAAGTTTCACAACATCCTTCCCACAGCATGGAGACCAGAATTGAGCGCAGTATTCCAAGACTGGCCTAACCAATGCTCTGTACAGTTGCAACACGTCCTAACTGCTATACTCAATGCACTGACGAATAAAGGCAAACATACCAATTGCTTTCTTCACTATCCTGTCTACCTGTGACTCTACTTTCAACTAACCATGAACCTGCCCTCTAAAGTTTCTTTGATCAGTAACATGCCCCAGGACCTTACCAATAACTGTTTCAGTCTTGCCCTGATTTGCCTTTCCAAAATGCACCTCCTCACATTTATCTAAATTAAACTCCATCTGCCACTCCTCAACTCATCACCCATCAAATCAAAGTCCTGTTGTACTCTAAGGTAATCTTCTTCACTGTCCGCTACACCATCAATTTTGATGTCATCTTCCAGTCATCATAAGTCCTCAAAGCAAGAATAATTGATTAACTGAAGTGAGGCATTATTTGTTAAATAAACAAACATTAAATTAATTAAATATAAAACCAAAAAAGCAGAAATGGAAAACTACTGAAAATACTCAGCAAATCTAGCTGTGTCTGTAGGGGAAAGCAAAGTTATTGTTTCAGATCGGTAGTCAAACAACAATGGTCAGCAAACAGTTGCAAGTAATTCAAGTTCCAACCTGAATGGAGACAGAAGCACAAAAGTTCATCACTCTGTCACATTCTGAACAGGCATTGTTGTCCTTTTCCTTTGGCACTGGAAGATGGCAGATTTGAATGAGATTGCTTTCAGAACACTGGTGAGATCTCAGCTGGAGTATTGTACACAGTTCCAGATGCAACACTTTCGGAACAATGTGAATGTGTTGGCCAGAGTGCTCGAGAGGTTTACAAGAATGTTTCCTGGTATGAGAATCTTTAATGATAAGGATAGATTGGAGAGTTAAGACTGTTTATTTTGAAACGAGTAGGTTAAAGGAGATTTTCCAAATCATGAGAGGTCGGGACAGAATATAAAGGGATAAACTTATCCCAATCAATAAAGAATCAAGAATAAGAGGACACAGATTTACGGTAATTTGCAAAAGAAGCAAATCCAAAGCGAGAAACTACTTTTTCACCAATGGACGATTTGTGTTTAGAATAGGGCCCTGGTCAGATGCCTGGCCATGGGTGCCCACATGGGACCCAGTTGTGCCTGACTCTTCATGGGGCACTTGAAATGTTCCTTGTTCTAGTCCGATTCTGGCCCCCACCCACAACTCTTTCTTTGATATATTGGTGATATCATCGGTGCTGCTTCTCTCTCTCATCCTGAATTGGAAAAGTTGATTGATTTTGCTTCCTATTTCCTCCCTGCCCTCACTTTCACCTGGTCTATCTCTGACTATCCCTTCCCTTCCTCGACATCCCTGTTTCCATTTCTGGGGATAGGCTGACCACTAATATCCACTAAAAGCCCACGGACTCCCACAGCCAGCTGGACTATACATCCTTACACCCTGCTTGCTGTAAAGACTCTATTCCATTCTCTCAGTTCCTCCATCTCCAAAGCATATGTTCTAATGAGGCCAAGTTCTACAAGTGAGCCTCTGAAATGTCCACGTTCTTCCTCAACCAAGGATTCCCCAGTGCCATTGGTGACAGGGCCCTCAACCAGGTCCAACACATCTCCGCACTTCTGTCCTCAACCCCTCTCTTCCCCCCTCAACAGTGTAGGGTTTCCTTTGTCCTTACCTACCATCCCATCAGCATCCACATCCAGAAGATCAGCAGAAGCCATTTCTCACACCTCCAGCGAGATGCCATTACTAGACATATGTTCCCCTCCCCTCCTTTGCCCACCTTCTACAGGGACCATTCCCTCTAGGACACGCTGGTCCACTCTTCCTTAATTCCTAACAACATCCCCACAGCCCCACAGCACCTTACCCTGCAACCACCAAAGATGCACCACCTGCCCATTTACCTCTTCCCTCCTCAGTATCCCAGGGCCCAAACACACATTCCAGGTGAAGCAGCACTTACCTGCACTTCTCACAATCTAGTCTACTACATTTGCTGCACACAATGTAGTCTCCTCTACGTTGGGGAAACTAAGCGTAAACTGGGTGACTGCTTCGCACAACACCTATGTTCAGCCAGCTGGGTGCATATAGGCACCAATGATATAGGTAATAAACGAGTTGAGGTCCTACAAGCAGAATTTCAGGAGTTAGGAGGCAAGGTAAAAAGTAGGACCTCAGAGGTACTAATCTCAGGATTGCTACCAGTGCCACATGATAGAGTAGAAATGAAAGAATAGGCAGGATAAATGAGTGGCTTGAGAGATGGTGGAGGAGGGAGGTGTTCGGATTTTTGGGACATTGGGACTGGTTCTGGGGGAGGTGGGACTATTACAATCGGATGGTCTACACCTGGTCAGGACAGGAACCAATGTCCTAGGGCCTGCTTTTGCTAACGCTGTTGGGGAGGGTTTAAACTAATGTGGCAGGGGGATGGGAACTAAATGAGGAGGTTAGTGGACAGTAAGGAGGTAGTAACTAAAGCCTGTAAAGAACTAGATGATGAAGTCAGTGTGACTAAGGGGAAGAGTAGGCAGAGAGCAGATGACGAACGCAAAGGGACAGGTGGTCTGAGGTGCATTTGTTTTAATGCAAGAAGTGTAGTGGGTAAGGCAGATGAACTCAGGGCTTGGATTAGTACCTGGGAGTATGGTGTTATTGCTATTACTGAGACTTGGTTGAGGGAAGGTCAAGGTTGGCAATTAAATATCCCAGGATATAGATGCTTTAGGCGGGATAGAGAGGGAGGTAAAAAGGGTGGAGGAGTTGCATTACTGGTCAAAAAGGATATCACAGCTGTGCAGAAGGAGGGTACTAGGGACGACTCAAGCAGTGAGGCAATAGGGGCAGACCTCAGAAATAGGAAGGGTGCGGTAACAATGTTGGGGCTGTACTACAGGCCTCCCAACAGCAAGGGTGAGATAGAGGTACAAACATGTGGACAGATTGTAAGATGTAGGAGCCACAGGGTGGTGGTGATGGGAGGTTTTAATTTTCCCAACATTGACTGGGATTCACTTAGTGTTAGGGGTTTAGATGGAGCAGAATTTGTAAGGAGCATCCAGGAGGGTTTTATAGAGCAGTATGTAAATAGTCCAATTCGGGAAGGGGCCATACTGGACCTGGTGTTAGGGAATGAGCCTGGCCAGGTGGTTGAAGTTTCAGTAGGGGATTACTTTGGGAATAGTGTTCACAATTCTATAAGTTTTACAACACTCATGGACAAAGATGCGAGTGGTCTTAAAGGAAGAGTGCTGAATTGGGGGAAGGCCAACTATAGCAAAATTTGGCAGGAGCTGGGGAATGTGGATTGGGAGCAGCTGTTTGAAGTTAAATCCACATTTGATATGTGGGAGGCTTTTAAAGAGAGGTTGATTAGAGTGCAGGGCAGACATGTCCCTGTGAAAATGAGGGATAGAAAGGGCAAGATGAGGGAACCATGGATGACAAGTGAAATTGTGAGACTAGCAAAGAGGAAAAAGGAAGCATACACCAGGTCTAGGCGACTGAAAACAGACAAAGCTTTGGAAGAATATCGGGAAAGTAGGACCAATCTGAAACAAGGAATGAAGAGGGCTAAAAGGGGTCATGAAATATCTTTAGCAAACAAGGTTAAGGAAAGTCCCAAAGCCTTTTATTCGTACATAAGGAGCAAGAGGGTAACTAGAGAAAGAGTTGGCCGATTCAAGGACAAAGAAGGGAAGTTATGCAAGGATTCAGAGCAAATGAGTGAGATTCTTAATGAGTACTTTGCGTCGGTATTCACCGAGGAGAGGGACATGATGGATGTTGAGGTGAGGGATAGATGTTTGATTACTTTAGGTCAAGTCGGCATAAGGAGAGGGGAAGTGTTGGGTATTCTGAAAGGCATTAAGGTGGACAAGTCCCCAGGTCCAGATGGGATCTATCCCAGGTTACTGAGGGAAGTGAGAGAGGAAATAGCTGGGGCCTTACAGATATCTTTGCAGCATCCTCGAGCATGAGTGAGGTCTCAGAGGACTGGAGAATTGTTAATGTTGTCCCCGTGTTTAAGAAGGGTAGCAAGGATAATCCAGGTAATTACAGTCCGGTGAGCCTGACGTCAGTGGTGGGGAAGCTGCTGGAGAAGATACTGAGGGATAGGATCTATTTCAGTTTGGAAGAAAATGGACTAATTAGTGACAGGCAGCATGGTTTTGTGCAGGGAAGGTCATGTCTTACCAACTTGATAGAATTCTTTGAGGAAGTGACAAAGTTAATAAATGAGGGAAGGGCTGTTGATGTCATATACATGGACTTCAGTAAGGCTTTTGATAAGGTTCCCCATGGTAGGCTGATGGAGAAAGTGAAGTCACATGGGGTCCAGGGTGTACTAGCTAGATGGATAGAGAACTGGCTGGGCAACAGGAGCTAGAGAGTTGTGGTGGAAGGGAGTTTCTCAAAATGGAGTACTGTGACCAGTGGTGATCCACGGGGATCTGTGCTGGGACCACTGCTGTTTGTGATATACATAAATGATCTGGAGGAAGATATAGATGGTCTGACTAGCAAGTTTGCAGATAACACTAAGATCGGTGGAGTAGCAGATAGTGAAGGGGATTGTCAGAGGATGCAGCAGAATATAGATAGATTGGAGAGTTGGGCGGAGAAATGGCAGATGGAGTTCAATCCAGGCAAATGCGAGGTGATGCATTTTGGAAGATCTAATTCAAGAGCGAACTATACAGTAAATGGAAAAGCCCTGGGGAAAATTGATGCACAGAGAGATCTGGGTGTTCAGGTCCATTGTACCCTGAAAGTGGCAACGCAGGTCGATAGAGTGGTCAAGAAGACATATGACATGCTTTCATTCATCGGATGGGCTATTGAGTACAAGAGTCGGCAGGTCATGTTGCAGTTGTATCGAACTTTGGTTCGACCACATTTGGAATACTGCGTGCAGTTCTGGTCGCCACATTACCAAAAGGATGTGGATGCTTTGGAGAGGGTGCAGAGGAGGTTCACCAGGATGTTGCATGGTATGGAGGGTGCTAGCTATGAAGAGAGGTTGAGTAGATTAGGATTATTTACATTAGAAAGACGGAGGTTGAGGGTACAAATTGAGGTCGACAAAATCATGAGAGGTATAGACAGGGTGGATAGCAAGAAGCTTTTTCCAAGAGTGGGGGACTTAATTACTAGGGGTCACAATTTCAAGGTGAGAAGGGAAAAGTTTACGGGAGATATGTGTGGAAAGTTCTTTACGCAGAGGGTGGCAGGTGCCTGGAACATATTGCCAACGGAGGTGGTAGAGGCGGGCATGATAGCGTCATTTAAGATGTATCTAGACAGATACGTGAATGGGCAGGGAGCAGAGGGATACAGATCCTTGGAAAATAGGCAATAGGTTTAGATAGAGGATCTGGGTCAGCGCAGACTTGGAGGGCCGAAGGGCCTGTTCCTGTGCTGTAATTTTCTTTATTCTTTGTTCTTTGTTCTTTGTTCTGCACACAAAAAAGACCCTGAGCTTCCAGTTACCTATCACTTTAACACACCACCCTGTTCCCTGGACAGCATCACTATCTCAAGCTTGCTGCAGTGCTCCAGTGAAGCACAATGCAAGCTAGAAGAACAACACTTTATTTTCCACTTGGGGACTCTGCAGCCCCCTGGACTCAATGCTGAGTTCAATAATTGTAGGGTCTAAATTCTCCCATGTCCGAGACCCCTATCCCACACACCAGGCATTGTTATTACATAGATAACAAGGTGTGGGGCTGGATGAACACAGCAGGCCAAGCAGCATCATAGGAGCAGGAAAGCTTGACGTTTCGGGCCTAGACCCTTCATCTGATGAAGGGTCT
>JAHRHZ010000009.1:21701705-21722533 GCA_024137785.1 Ginglymostoma cirratum | reverse complement strand
GGGCCTAAACCCTGATGAAGGGTTTAGGCCCGAAACGTCAAGTTTTCCTGCTCCCATGATGCTGCTTGACCTGCTGTGTTCATCCAGCCCCATGCTTGTTATCTCGGATTCTCCAGCATCTGCAGTACCTTTTATCACCAGGTTGTAGTCCAACAGGTTTATTTGAAATCACAAGCTTTCGGAGTGCTGCCCCTTCATCAGGTGAGGCGTCAAAGTGACACAGCGGACTGAAAATTTGTGATTTCAAATAAACCTGTTAGACTATAACCTGGTGTTGTGTGACTTCTGACTCTGAATTGTAACCAGGAAATGTTTTGGAATCACTTCAAATCCACGCATATTGAATGAAACCTGGATTAGCTGTGAGAAGAACTTTTCAGAGAGTTGTTCCATAGTAATGACTACCAGTTAACCTCTGAATTTCAACTCCTTGTGGTAGAGATAAGGATTCCAGGTTCAAGTCCCAACAGTTTCTGAAGCATGTCATAACATCCGAATTGGTTGATTTTAAAAATATCATTTGACTGTGCGCATTTCATTCCTTCAGACTATAATTGGATCTTAAAATTATTCTTTTCTGCCTTTTCCCCTCTTTACACAATTGTTCTTTCCCCTCTGTTTCTCTTTTGATTGCTCATTTGATACTTAAATGCACCCACTCTAATTTACACTCGGCGTTTACATGATTTAATTTTCTAACCTTTCGTCTGATGTTGGTACGAGTGTACCCTGGGGTTGCCTTGTTATTCAGACTCCTGATCCCAATTTTATCTTTGTTGTTACACCATCTGTGACTTACACCTTTTTTTGAAAACGGTATCTAATCGAACGCACAAGTGTTAATTGAACAACATGTGACACAATCTGCATGACAAAAAAATGATGGCTCTTTGTTTCTTCCAGTTTGACAGATATTGACCACGTTTGTCAATTTGAAATAAACACTAAGAGCGTAGAGAGAGGTCAGAAAAGAGAACTTGATGTGGCGTGTTGCTGGAGAATGCTTTGTTTTACTGTAAAAAACAGTTATAGTGTAGATTATTGTATCTTTAATGGAAATTCTAATTGTTATTTTTAAAACAGCAGATCTAGAATGTTGTCGGGTAAGAACAGTTTGTGACTTTGCTAACTTCGTTTTGGAACAGTTGCCTGAATGGCCTTGTTTAATAATGTTTAATAACATACTGCTTTGTGAAGAGTCTTTAAAAGTTAAAATATTAAAGGAATTAGGATCGCATGGGAAGGTTTGCTGGTGAAATACCTGAGAACTGATTTAGTTGTTGGACAGGAAGTCCATAATTTCAAGATAAGTAACGAGAAACAGAGAGAAGCGCGCTCCATGACAATTGTTTGCTAATTCTTTGAATTTTTGGAAGCAAATGCAAATGACTTTTTGCATTGTATCCACTGGATCGTGGATCACGAAGAAGTGATTATTAGCTCTCCCCAAACAGCTGCAAACTGATCCATCCAGACAAAGTCCCAGGTGGAATGTCAAAATTCAACCAGCCTATTTCTAAGCTGTAGTCTCAGCAGATGGCTCTGTCAGTGTGCGGCCAGTTGTGAAATTTCCTCCACATGCACTAGTTGCAGGTTTTTAAGTGATGCTTCAGGCCGAGCTGTGTGGGAATAGACAGTCAATCATCCTCACCGGATACAAGTGGGTTTTAAACTTTTGATTGGCTGTAATCAATTCTAGTCCTTGGAATGGGTTTGCTATCCATTAACTATCTAAAATGATTATTTCTTCATTAATACCTCAGGCAGGCTCTTTTCCATCTCTTTCAAATTCATTACTGAAGGAGTTTGTTTTCATACCCTCTTAGTAGTATATGTGTACCCAGGAGCTTAATTGAGCGCAAGGTCAATATGTTGCAAGTAGTTAGAATAGAAACTGATAATTTGGTATATGTGCATGATTTGATTGTTTGAGAAGCATCATTCAGCAGATTTTGTTACATACACTTTTCTTTCATTTTCTCTGATCAAATTATAAACGAAAATATTCCAGTTTTTGATTTAAGAAAAATTGTTTGGTATCGTGAACAAAGTATGTCAGAAAATGTAATCAATTAGTGATAAGATCATCAACCTCTCCATTTTTAAGTTAAAACCTCCCCACATCTGGAAGTGGCAAGAAGGAGAAACCATTGAGTGTGTTCACACTGGCAAGTCACTTGCCTCCTTGCCACCTCATCAATTAAGTCCTGAGTGAGTAGGTCCATTGGGGATTTGCTCAACCCACTGCCAACTAAGGCCCTTGATTAATCAGTTAATGACTGCTTCAAGGACCTCAACTCAACACCATCACAATTTTTAAGCTCGACATCTTGGTGGGTGACAAAAGTTGACCACAAGACATGAGAGCAGAAGTACACCTTTCAGCCCATTGAGGCTGCTCTGCCATTCAATGAGATCATGGCTGATCTGATAATCCTGGACTCCTCTTTCCATCATTATCCCCATAATCCTTGGTTCCGGATCTGATTAAAAATCTATCTATCTCAGTCTTGAATACATTTTATCACCCAACTTCTACAGCTCTCCACGGTGAAGAATCCCACAGATTAATCAACCTCTGAGAATTGAAATTTCTCCCCCATCTCTGTCTTAAACAGGTTACTCCTTATTCTGAGATCATGTCCTTTGTTCTTAGACTACCCCAGACGGGGAAATAGCTTTTCCACATTTACCCTGACAAATATGATAAGAATGTTTCAATAAGATTGTCTCTCATTCAAAATTCTAATGAATCCAATCCATCTTTTCAAGTTTACCCTTCCAAATCCAGGATCCATCTATTGAACCTTCTCTGGACTGACTCCAATGACATACATCTTTCCTTAGATAATGGGACCAAAACTGTTCACTATTCCAGGTGTGGTGCAACCAGTGCCTTGTATAGTTTTTAGCAAGCTCTGCCTATTCTTGAACCCCATTCTCTTCTGAAATAAAGGTTAATATTCCATTTGCTTTCCTGCTGAACTCATATACCTGCTGAAATTTTATGTTTTGCATGCACACATGAAGACTTCCAAATCCCTCTGTGCAGCAGCTCTCTGCAATTAAATAATATTCAGCTTTTCATTTCTTGTTTCCTTGGGAAAGCATGGTGGCTCTGTTGTTGGCACTGCTGCATCATAGCTGCAGGTTTGATTCCACCCTCGAGTGACGGTCTGTGTGGAATTTGCATATTCTCCCTGTGTCTGCATGGGTTGCCTCTGGATGCTCTGGTTTCCTCCTACAGACCAAAGATGTGCAGGTCAGGTGGGTTGTCCATGTTAAATTGCCCATAGTGTCCAGGGATATGTAGGTTAGGTGGGTTAGCCATAGGAAATGCAGGGTTACAGGGATAGGATAGGGGGTGTTAATCTGGGTGGGATGCTCTTCGGAGAGTCAGCATGGAATTGTTTGGGCCAAATGAAGGGTCTAGGCCCGAAACATCAAGCTTTCCTGCTCCTATGATGCTGCTTGGCCTGCTGTGTTCATCCAGCTCCACACCTTGTTATACCAGTTTCCATACTGTAAGGTTTCTATGGATTCTGTGGAAAGTGCATAACCTCATATTCCCCCAAATTTTATTCCATCTGCCAAATTATTCCCATTCACTTAGTTTGTCTATATCCCTCAACAGACTGAGTTATTCTCTCTACTTGTCTTCCCATCTATTTTTGTCTCATCTGCAAACTTGGCTAGTGATTTGCTTTTTTCATTCAAGTCAATAGCAAATGCTGTAAATAATTGAGGACCCAGCAATTATCCAAGTGAGACTCCGCTAGTTACATGTTGGCATCCTCAAAATGAAACCCCTCCTTATTCCACCACTCTATTTTATTAGTTTGCCAATTCTCTTTTCATACTGAGATTCCAGCTGTGACAACTTTGGCTTTTAGCTTACTAAGTTCCCTAAAGAATGGAATGTTATCAAACATATTCTGGAAATCCAAATATATTTTATCTACTGATTCCCTTCTATCTATACTGCCAAAGCATTATCAAAACTTCCAACGAATTTGTCAGGCATGAATTCCACTTCATGAAACCACATTAACGCTTCCCAATGTATTATGGATTTCTAAATGCTATGATATTGCATCTTTTTTACAATAATGTCTAACAATTTCCCAATAAGGTATGTTAAGCTTACTGGCCTAAAGTTATTTTTTCCTTCAATTTTTGAATAAAGGTGTTACATTGGCAGTCTTCCAATTCTCTTGCACTTTTCCAGAATCTTAAGATTTTTAGAAAATTACTACCAGTGAATCCATTATTTCTATAGCTACTTTCATTCAGTATCCTAGGATACATATTATTCATTTCCAGGGGACTTATTGATCTTTAAACCAATTTATTTTATTAGTACTTTTGTTTTCTTGAGATAGTTATCGCACTCTTTTTCTCCTTCTTATTTTTTGTTCCTTGATTATTTAATATTTTTGAATGTTATTACTCTCTTCAACAAAAACAAACTGCACAGTGTTTATTCAACTTCTCTGCTATTTACTCATTCCTGCTATTATTGCCTCTGTGTCTAATAAGCTTTCTGCCTTGATATAATTTGTAAGTTTACCCTCAGTTCATTTCTCCCACTTTTTTTTTTGTTTTTGACCTTTTGGTATTCCAAACTTCCCCAAACTCTAGTATGTCATTTTTTTTTGCCATAGTGTTTTTATTTTCAATTTAATGCTGTCCTTGACTCCTTTAATTAGCAATGTTTGACTTATCTCTTTCTTAGAATACTCCTTTCTGGAACGTAGAATCCCTATTGAGTGGAAACAGGCCATTCAGCCCAGTGAGTCCACACCAACCCCCAAAGACCGTCGCAACTAGACCCATCCCTATCCCCATCCCCCTGCCCTATCCCTGTAACTCTGCATTTCCCATGGCTAACGCACCTAACCTACACATCCTTGAGCACTAGAGGCAATTCAGCATGGCCAATCCACCTAACTTGCACATCTTTGGGCAGTGGGGGGAAACCAGAGCACCCAGTGGAAACCCACGCAGACACGGGGAGAAGTTGCAAACTCCACACAGACAGTCACCCGAGGCTGGAATTGAACCCAGGTCCCTGATGCTGTCAGACAGCAGAATTAACCACTGATCTGCCATGTCACCCGAATTTCTCAATCAAATATATGTTTTTGTCATGAACCATTTTCTTTAAATATCTGCCATTTTTCTTCAACAGTCCCTGCTGCTAAATTCCTTTCTCAGTCCCCTCAAGCTAACTTTGCCTTTATATTTTTATACTTACCTTTTTTTGAAGTTTTTATCACAGTCATAGCTTCCCCATGTTCCTACTCCCATGCACCCCTGAACCCCAAACTGAGTAATAAATTTTACCCTGTTCTGGTCACTATTTTTAGGGAATCTTTTAGTTTGATATCATTTATTAAACTTGCCTCAATGCACATAACCAGATCCAAAATAAACTGATCCCTGGTTGGATCCGCAACATCTTGTTCTCGGAACAAAAACAGAAATTATTTGCAAAACTCAGAATTGTTCCGATGAAGAGTCACTGACTCTGCCTTCTTCCCACCGATGTTGCCAGACCTGCCGAGTTTTGCCAGTACTTCATTTTTGTTTCAGCTCTCCAGTTCCGTAGTTCTTCATTTTGTTTTATTACTCTGGGAAACTGTCCTGATTGCGCCCTGTATTCTTATTTGTGACTACCTCTGCCAATGATTAATGCACTGTTTTTGTTATATGTTGTCATTATCTCCTGATTTATTCTCTGTCCATCATGTAGCTATTGTTTGGGGCATGGAGGTCTATAGAATGCCCCTACCAATTCTGTTTTCCCTTGTTATGTCTAAGCTCAACCGATATGGATTCTACAGCTGATCAAAAATCTTTCCTTGCTGGAATGTTTATTCCATCCTGTACTAAAAAAAACTATCCTGCCACCTTTTTCATTCTTGCCAGTCTCTTCAAGAAGTTACATACCCCTCAATATTTAATTCACAGCTTTGATATTCTTATAAAAACAACTTTGTCATGACTACAAGATCACATCCATTATCCTCTATTTGTGCTGTCATTTCACTTATTTTGTTATAAATGCTATGAGTATTCAAATTTAAAGATATTAAAAATGTTGGTTTTCTTTTAATCATGTTTCCTCTTTGGACCCGATTGGTTATTTTTCAAGTGTTTACACTCTCTGTGCTTCTCTGAACATCATAATTATTGAACAATTAGAGGGTTGAGGCTCCTCAAATGTAAGCTTTTGGGTCCCTATATCGGCCTTGCCTGCTGTTATTGCCCTTCTGACAAATAGGCTGAAGGTTGTGACTGCCCTCTGAAGCAAAATGTCCACTTTCTTGATGTGGCACAATATCTGCAGCTCAGACTCCAGCTCCATGAATCTCTCAAGGATTTGAAGTTCCTTGAGCTGAGACACGTTCGCTCTGGATCATCTTGGTGTCAGCAGCTTCCACATGCTGCAGCAACAACGCAAGCAATCAAATGGCTAGTTTTCCAATGGGGAAACCAAGGTGATCTGCCTGCCAGATTGGGGAGCTCCAAATGGATCTATTGTCAATGAATTGCGGGCAAGGAAGCTGACTCTTACAGCCACACATCTTTCCCTGCTGCCCTGCATCCCATGACAGACATAAAAATAAAACTTGCTGCAGAATCCCCTGAGAAATGGATCTTGACCCGTGGTTTTTGGACCCGGATGTTGGCAGTTTGTTGATCTGGGCCATCAGTGCCAAGGTCTGTGATCAGAGGAGAAACTCTCCCAAACTCCACACTTCGATTCTTACTAAGCTGATTGGGACTTTATTAGGTTGTCTGGTTGGGGGCTGGGTGGTGTTGACATACATCTCCACCTAATATGTCCATCCTGACGCTTTGTCACAAAAGTGGTCAGTCATACCCTTAAATTTGAAAATGGAAGATTGGAATTTCAACATTTCAAAAGACTCCATGGGCGCAGAATTCTTCCAAATGAAGCACTCCATGTTTGTTTTTTCATTTCAGGTACTAGTGCTCCTATCTGCATCCCTCATCTCTTCCCATCTATCTAGCACTTTTCCCATTCTGAAGAAGAGTAATATTGGCTCTACCTTGATTCTGTGTTTCTTTTTCCGTTCCCGCCAGACTGCCTAAGTTTTTCCAGCACTTTGTCTCTTGATTTTCAGGTGTTTTCTAACTGCACCAAACTCTGGTACTTATATTCTATAATGTACAGCTCTGTGACATCATAAGCTTTGCACCAGGGCCCTAACGCCCTTGTAGAATACTATGTGCAAACACAGGAGCAAATGAAATCAATCAGCTGCTCTGAGGCAGGAATTACTCTGCCCAAGTGAGGGGCAGAAGTCGCAACACCAGCTAATTCCTTAGAATGTTAAATGGCTTTGGGAGCTGCTGTGATTGATGCACATCTCAGATCTTTTTGTGTCCATTGCACAGGAAAATGGGGTTTAGAGATAGTATCCCATCAAAATGGCAGCAGCTTAGACAGAAATGGGCTGCTGCTGTACCGCACTGGAGTGTCATTAGATTTATGCGCCCACATCTTGGAGAATTGAACCCAGAAACACAATCCACAGGCAAATGTGGTACCTACTGAGCTGCAAGTGATCCCACATTCTCCCTTCTAATTAGTGTTTCCATTAAAAATTACAGAACTATAAACAACAAGCCTTAACAAGATCAATGGGCTAATACATTACATGAAAATGAATGCTGTCAAAAACTATCTTGCAGTTCCCCTCCCCACTTCTGTTCATTATGAATTAGTGGACAGAGAAGAGAGAAAGCTGCAAACTTGGTAGAAATCCTTGAACAGTGAGCGTTACTTATTTAAGTACTTATATAATATAATGTTTCTGTTCTGAGCAGTTATGGATTTTTCATATTTCTCTTTGGTATATGGTCCAACATTTCTTCTACTGGTTTCTTGATCAATAATATCAATGAATTGATTTATTTTTATCTGTTTGATCTGTTTCAACTCTGAACACTTGGTTACTGTGTCTTTTTTTTAATGATCATTTCTTCTCTTTGAACCCCACTGCTTCCCTCGACTTTAGCTCCAGCAGCTCTAGTGTTCTAACTCATACTAAATTTTTGTAGCCTGGTTGAGTCTTTGCTCTTCATGATGTTGATTTGTTTGGCTAAAGCATCGAGAGTCTAAAATGAAAGTTAATCTCCTACCCATTGATGACTCCTGGTAATCTATTCTGTAGTGGTGATTTCCAATTATTGTACATTATTGTTTTGTCTGGTGGGAGGGCTAGACGCACAGTAGACTGATCTATATGTTCCATCTTTCTGGTATTGAAGGAGTACTGTCACCAATACAGTTGAAGGTGAGCCAGCTGCTACAATGGTTAATAAATGCAGAACATAGTATCGAAGGATTTCTGTGATAGGAATTGTTTGATTATGTTGAATATTTCTGGGTTTTTTTGTAGACATTTCAACACAAAGGTATTGTA
Source organism: Ginglymostoma cirratum (assembly GCA_024137785.1). Taxonomy (NCBI): domain Eukaryota; kingdom Metazoa; phylum Chordata; class Chondrichthyes; order Orectolobiformes; family Ginglymostomatidae; genus Ginglymostoma; species Ginglymostoma cirratum. The sequence continues at coordinate 21,714,074 of JAHRHZ010000009.1, read as the reverse complement.
GTTGTCTCAAAGAGTCATTTACTCCTAAGCTTATGGAAGAAAAGAATTTCCACCTGGTTCTCCAGCTCAATGTCTCTTGGTAATGGAAAATCCCTATTAGCAATTTTTCTTTAGGGAGTTGGAGTGGTTCTTGCTGTAATTCAAGTGCTTTGGGTTATGTTTGCAAATTAAAGCTTTTTTTCAGTGAAAACCTTCTCAAATCTGGAGTAATATCAGTGTTCTGAAGTATTCTTATCAAGTGTTTACAATCTTGCTTTTCTTTTATGACTCCATGTATTAATATGTTATCCACGTGACATTATTCCATGAATGCCCTCCAATACATTTGCTTTTGTCCTCTGAGAAGTGCCTCCACCAGAGAATCAGCCAAACAATGAGCAGCGACAATGAGCTTTCAGTTTACTGAATATGGTGTAGCTTGCTGGCTTTGATAGCTTTCCACAAACTAAAGCCATTGGTTGAACATTAAAGTTTGTTCATTAATTCAATTGAATTAGATCCAAATAGACTCTGTTGTGAACCAATGGGCATGTGAAATTGTTACTTGGTTGACCATAGAATATATTATCTTCTTTAACTTTATCTAAATGTGAGACAATTAAGTTGGATACAAAGTTGGCTTGGTCATAGAAGACTGAGGGGCATTTTTCTGACTGATGGTCAGTGACCAGTGTTGATCTGCAGGATCAGTGATAGAACCTCTGTTGTTTTGTAATATACGTAAATGATTTGAATGAAAACATAGGTGGTCTGATTTGTAAGTTTGAAGACAGCTCGATATAGATCTTACTATATAAAAAGTTGGAAAATTAGATGGAGAAATGACAGATGTAGTTTAATCTGGACGAGTGTGAGGTGATGCATTTTGAGAGGTCAAACTCAGGAGGAAAGTATGCAGTAAAGGGCAGGAGCCTTTGGAGCATTGATATACAGAGGGATCTTGGGATGCAAGTCTATAGCTCCCTGAAAGTGACAAGACAAGTGGATAAAGTAGTAAAGAAGATGTATAGCATGCTTGCCTTCATCATTTGGGGCACTGAGTATAAAAGTTGGCAAGCCTGTTGCTGCTGTACAAAACTTGGAGTGTTTGTGTATAGTTCTGGTTGCAACAATGTGGAAAGAATGTGGAGGTGTTGGGGAGGATGCAGAAGACATTCATAAGGATGTTGCCAGGACTGGAGTGTATTAGCTTTAAGGGAAAGTTGGATAAAATTGGATTGCTTTCATTCGAGCATCAGAGGCTGAGGGGTGACTGATTAGAAGCATATAAAATAGAAAGAATTAGATAGTTATCTTTCCCCAGGGTGGAAATGTTAAATACATAGGTTCAATGCAAGAGAGGGAAATTTTAAAGGAGATGCGCGAGGAAAGTTTTTTACGCAGAGGGTGGTAGCTGCCCGGAGCATGCTACCGGGGAAGATGGTAGAAGCATATATGATAGCAACATTTAAGAGGCATTTAGACAGACACATGAACAGGCAGGAAATACAAAGAGACAGGCCATGTGAAGGCAAATGGGATTGGTCTAGAATGACAGCCGAAGGCTGTACTGTGCTGTTTCTATGCTGTACTGCTCGATGTGGGTTTGGCACTTTGTATACAAGCAAATTTGTTTTTTGAATTATCCCTGAAGGTAATGTGATATTCTTTCAAATTTCTCAAAATCTGAAAACTTGCATGGGAATTCACTTTCTTTTAATCTACATCTGAAATCTCAACGATCTTGATAATTAATTAATTTCAGCTTCAAACATACATTCCTGATTAATAGCAAACACTATGTATCTGAATAACATCAAGAAATTCTGTAATTTCTTTTGGTTAGATTTGACCTTTTCAGTCTCAATGATGTCCCTCCAGGTCCCTGTACTTTCATTAAAGATAACCGCCATATCATCTTCTTTAGCCATTTACGATGTTTGTTGATACCAAGACACCTCTCCTCAGTGACAAGTGTAAACTCAAATTGTCCATTTACTTCCAGCTAAATGTGCTGGTAGTTATTCCTGGAATTATATTTGTTTCTCCCAGAATTTATTTTCTTTCCCTCCGGTTGGGATGGTTTTACTTCTTGAATCTAATTGGTTTCACAGGCTTTGTCTAAATTTCACTGAAACTGCACTGAATTTTTTTTTAATATATTATTTCTCCAAAGACTGTAGTTCTGGCTTAGTGCTGTCTTTCCCCATCCCAGTCATACTGTTGGGCTGTTGTTCTACTTGTTTGGCTTTTTTCCACCATCATTTCAAGATGGCAGTTGGCATGCTTTTCTTTGTTTTCATCGGCAGTGCTTTTCACAAACCTTCTTCCCTGAGGCCTAATGAATTGCCTCTCCATTTCTTCCATGGGTATTTCAATGTTTTCTTCAATGAGCACCTTGTTCTGCCTTGAGTTTAATTTGCCTATAGAGATCTACACTGCTTTTTCCAGTGTCAAATCCTTTTTGGTTTGTAAAAAATCTGAAGCCTTATTGAAAAATTCTGACTATGATCTCGTCATAAATTAGTTCTGCATTCAACCCCTTATGCACAGTTCTCAGCTAGCTGACAGATTGTTCATGAACCAATCTATGCTTCTCCCAGAATAAATATTGCATGCTTTTGTGTTAGATTTCTCTTCACACCAAAGTATGCATCGAACACCATCAATACTTCGGACAACTCCGCACTTTCAACAAGATCTTATCTTGCAGCTACATCATTCATGTACTGACCTGATGTGCTGCGCTGATCATTTTGCACTACCCCCTTTTGTTTTTCTAAATCTAATAGTTGCCACTGGCACCTGTTTTTAAGTTTGGTTGCTGTTTCTTTGCCATCATGTTTTGTCATGTGGAATCTGTCTAACACTAACTTCCAGATATTGCTGAAGTCCATATTTAAGTGTCAACTACATTGGAAGCTGGACTCACATGTATGCCAACCCAGGTAAGGACATCAGTTTCCTTTTCTAATGGACAATAGTAAACCAGATGGGCTTTATCAACAATTGGCAATGGTTTCATAGTCATCATTAGACTCCTAATTCCAGATATTTATTGAATTCAAATTCCACAATCTACCACAGCAGAGATTTCAGACCTGGATCCCCAGAATTTTACCAGGGTATCCAGATAAATAGTATCAGAGATAATAGGTACTGCAGATGCTGGAGAATCCGAGATAACAAGGTGTGGAGCTGGATGAACACAGCAGGCCAAGCAGCATCATAGGAGCAGGAAAGCTTGACATTTCGGGCCTAGACCCTTCATCAGAAATGGGGGAGGGTAAGAGGGTTCTGAAATAAATAGGGAGAGAGGGGGAGGCAGATTATAATGTTAAAATTAATGAGAACCTTATCATGAAAAGGATTGTATAGGAAAGGATGGATGTTCTTCCATTTGTATGAGTTATTGGTGAGACCACATTTCAAATACAGTGTGCAATTTTAATATCCTTTTTTATTTAAGGGTACATTTTAAATGCTTTGGAGGTATTTCAGAGGTGCTTTTCTAGTTTGATATCTAGAATGAGTGGGGTATCTGATATTAGGTTGAAAAGGCTGGACTTGTTTTAACTAAGGTTTAGAAGAGTGAGGGATGACTTGATTAAAGTGTATAACATCCTAAATGGTCTTGATATAATGGATGTGGAAACAATATTTCCTCTTGTGGGTCAATTGTGGACTTGGGGTCGCTTTTTTAAAATCAGATTTTTTTTAAACAGTTAGATCTCTCTGCTTCAGAAGACAGGGTCATTTGAATATTTTTAAACGTGAGGTAAATTCTCGCTAGCAGTGGAATCAAATCTGAAGAAGGGTCTAGGCACGAAACATCAGCTTTCCTGCTCCTCTGATGCTGCTTGGCCTGCTGCGTTCATCCAGCTCTACACCTTGTTATCTCAGATTCTCCAGCATCTGCAGTTCCTACTATCTCTGAAATGCTAAACATTCCTTGCTTTCCTTCTCTGTGCCTTACATTTTGGTGTTGTTTTGGGAATGAGGATGTGGAACAAATGCAATGTTAAAAAGTTCAATGAGGCACTTTTAGTTATGAATGACTTACTTCACCGAGTTTAATGGAAATTAAATGATGAAGTCTTATTCCGCGCATATTCTTTCATGGCTATAAATTTGTTATATCCTGCTTCAACTATGAAGTGATTCAATTGATGAATAAGTGAGCTCAGGTAATAAGCACTTTATTAAAGTGCTTTTTATGGATATTTTCTGATAAGCCTGTTCAGATGTGTTCTGACATTTCTCTGGAGCAAGTCGGAATTGAACACAGGCCTCCTGACTCAGAGATAGGAACAAGAGCCCTAGCCTTGGACTGGGTCTTTTGTGAAGTAGCAGTATTATTCCTATCTCGTGGGCCAGGTTTCCTGCATTCAACTGCCTCCTGCTCTAGAGGTGTATGATAACTTTTCCAAACAGTTTAATTAAAAATGTCTATAGGCTTGTATTGCAGAACCTCCATTTTATTAAATTTCAAGAGCCTCTCAGAACTTGCATTTGTACAACAGATCAACAATGAAACATTAAGATGGCCCAGGGAAGAAATATCAAAATGATGGAGACAAAGACACATTGATATTGGGTGAACTGACCAGGTTTGGTCAAAAAGTTGGGTTTTAAGGATTCACTGCAAGGAGAAAGATGGGAAAGATCCAGAAAGACAATTTCAGAGCTCAAGACTTAAGTCCACTCAAGGCTTGGCCTCCAATGGAGGAGTGAACTCACAATGATGATGGATCTTTTTTTGAAAGAATACCTTGAGTTGCACATGGCAGTCTGAGGCCAGAAAGTGAATGAAGGCTGAGCAAAAGGGTTGGACTGTTTTTGTTTCACAAAAAAAAAATTAGCCAGATCTGTATTTTTTTTTTGAAGTTATACAAAGTTACTGTGAGCATCCAGCAGGACATTAGACATTCTGGTCCTGAAATTTTCAATAATGATTATGGAGTGATTTTTGCCTCAAATTTGCATGTCCTATTTAGAATAATACTCACGCGCCTTCCACTGTGCATGAAAAATCTGCTAACAAGGGCTGTGGTGTTATACTCCTACAAAATGGAGCAAATCTTCTGTACACATTTTAATTGCTGCAAGTAGAGGCCAGAAACAACCTTTTCCCTGAAAGCTAAAACCTGCGATCAATTAGGAGGTAATTGTTCCCCGTGTAGAATAGCTGCTAGTTGTGATTCTTTAATGTTCCTCTCCAGGGTCAGAAATCTGCATAGGCAATAGTTTTTTTTATCTTTCTCAATGATTTTGTACCAAAATGGTATGCTGATTATAAAAATGCTTTAGGCCTGGCATTGCGCAATTGCTGTGTCTGACTTTCTGCGCTCAGCTTTGCTGCAGTTTCTCTGAAAAAACAGTCATGATCGCTATCTCTCGCTCCCTGCACTAATGTAGTGTATATTTTAATAACACTTGACAAAGTTATTTTTGCTAAACGTCACTGCTCACTTTTTTGTCCTTTAAATTGATGACCCCTCATCAGAGATCATCTAACTGGTGGAAATTACCTTTTCTAACATCTTGCAAACACTCAGGGAATTTAATATCACCTTGATGTGGGCTTGCCATAATGTATCCTTTCTGATCATTGTTGGCTGTCAGTACTTAGTACCCTGAACCCACAGTTGTGTAAAATGTTTCTAACTAGTTTAAAACGTCTCTTCAACTTGCAATACATTTAAAACAAGTTTTGTGACTCTACTGTAACAATCTCAATTTGTAAACATTTTTACAAGCAAGTTTAATTTGTCACCACTAAATATGTACCTTGCACCCATCTGAGTCTGCAGGCTGAATTTTTGCAATCAAGGTAGGTAGCTTGCATTGGGAAATTTCCTAACTTGGCAGACCCACCTCCATTTTAAAGGCCCTTGTTGGACCCCATCTTCACTTCTGGAACATGGAGATAGGATAGTATCAGACCCTGTTGAACAGATGAGAGGTACCTGCTGAACAAGCTGGTTAGATGGTCCACAGTTTTGTTCTTTGAGTCTTTTCTTCTCAATCCTTTTCTCAGTTCTTTTTAAGCTGGTGGACTTCTAACTCTCATCCATCACTCTCAAACCAATCTTCATCAGCTTCCGGCCATATAATGTCACTCCCACCTATCGCCTACCCCATACTTTGAGACATGAAGGATAAAGTGTGGCAATCTAATACAGCTTTCATTCATGCACACTTGTCATAAACTTATTCATTAAACACATCAAAGCTTTAAACTGAGTATCTTTTCAAAATAAAAACAAACAAACTTCTGTTAATTCCCCACATCAGCTATGTCTAATCCTTTAATAGTGCCATCTAACTAACTTCAGGCTGTGAACCCTTCCTGCTGAATGTTTTTTTTTAATATAGAATCCGAAAGCCAGCTATGCATTCATGACCTCAGCTGTAAATACAGACCTCTATTGACATAGTAGAACAGATGATCATGGATTCTTCAAAGATGCACCAGATTGCTTATCAACCAAAACAGGCCAACAGTCAAGTTTACTTTTTACCATTTATTGACTTAGGCCACTTTTACAATATTAAAAATGAAGAGGTTATACGTTTTTGTTAAATCATGAAAATCAAAAACATATTGACCCTATTGCATGCAAGTTGTACTTGTTCTATCACTTCCAGACACACACCACGGGTTAAGATGTGAAACATCTTAGATGGAGTCTATTGAAGTTAGCACTGGCTGTGCTGAGTTCGAGCTTGCTGCCTCCGTTTTGCAAGCCTCGTCTCCTTTCTGCTACTGGCATGAATGAGGTCTGTTGGAAATTTGGGTGTGGCTTCCATGTCAAGGTCCTACCCTGCATTTCAAAATGTTTGAGTCTACCTGATTGTGACATCCAGTCATGTATCTCAAAACATGATAATGAAGGGATTTTATGAAGATTCAAGTGCAAGCAGGATTTTTTTTTTCCATTTGTCTTTGACTAAGAACTGCCAATAGCCATTTTAATGAACTCAATCCTAATATTAGAAAATTTAAGCAACCCCCAAATGATGTGCAGGAACCAAAATACCACTAGTATATAAGACTATCCCAGAAGGTGGGAGAATATATATATTGAACATACCGGAGAATAAGAGTTGTTGTTTCCACAATTATTTTTTATTTCTCCTCAGCAGACAATAAGGAGCAACCTTTTAATTTGATGATTTTAAAAGATTAATTCTGAATACATTCATGTAATAATTCTCCAACTCCATGTTTCCTCCCCCCGTCAAAACACAACAGTGGCATTAATTTGTGTAAATATTATTCTTGTCCTGAGAAGATGCACTGGCATGCATTCTGGCTTTTACATTTGTTGAAACTTGAAGTCAAATCCAGAAGAACTTGAATTCAAAGTATGCTCATGTCTTGCAGGATAATTATCATCTTATCAACTTTTCTCTTGACTTTTTTTTAACTTTGCTATAACCTTCAAATGATGGATACATTTTACTGATATGACTGAGTGCGGATACCTTTTGTCCCTTAGCAGTCATTACCTTTTGGTTCTTGAAGGCTTGTGGTCTGGTGTGAGTTGTATGTCTAAAGAAATTTTAGAATTACCTATCACAGAAGAAGGCTCACCTAGCCGATTCTATTTGTACCATTAGTTGTGCATGGAAACCCATAACTATATTTCCAGCTATTGTACGGTACAATACAATGAAATTTATTCTAGAACATTACATGAAACTTCTTTGGACATCTCCCAAGAAAATATCTTTCTAATTTGTCTAATACTTGCCAGCTTCAAGACATCAAAATCAAGAAGAAATGATTTGGGAGATTGCATTTTGATTTAGAGTTCATTAGAACAGAGTATTCATCAAATCAGTGCTGTTTCAGGCCTTTGTCAAATTCATTTCCAGTGGTAGGATCACCTCAGCTGCCTAGCTGATCTGGTGGCAGCATCGATGACTACTGCCTTTACAGTTTGGGGCAGGTGTGAAACGATGAGGTTCACTCATAAGCAGGAGGTTGTGATCTGAGCAATAAGCTCGTAATTCTTGGAAATGAATGTATTAGACCTCCATTTTGCAGCATACAGGATGAGTAGAACTGCTTTGTTTCATTCACCAATTTTTTTTTTCATCCTGTTACCTAAGTGTCAGACCCAATAGTTCCTTCAGAAAGGGGGTTGTATAACCACTTGAAAGTAGACTGCAGGATTGAAGGAGGCAGGGTGAAGAAATTGGCCTATTCAAACAGGAATTTTCAAACCTGACACTCATGCAAGGGGCTGAATGGTTACTACGCTGCACGATTGTGGATTACCTTCAGCTACCACCTGTTTAACAGCTGCCCAAGTGCAGTAACTGAGATAATGACTGGGAGTCTGGCTCGCTGGACTGACCATGTTAAAGGATAGTACCATTGCTCAAAGCCACTCACCGTAAATTCTTTCAAATCATCAGGCAATACCTAGCTATCCCATAAAATTGGGGACTGCTTGAAAATAAAATAAAATCTCCATGAACGTTACTTCAGCTTTCAATAAATTTAACTCAGGCGATATGCCACCAAAAATCCCAAGTCTCACTTTCAGTGGAATTCCATTGACCATAGTGTAAGTTTTTATCATGGACAGTTGTATTATATCATAATTTGCCCCAACTTGCAGCGTGGACAAATGTGTTCATCAACTAAGTAAACAACCAAATATAAAACATCCATCTAATTAATCTTTTACCCTTGGAAAAATAAATCAATACTGTCCTATTTGCCTTCCATCCCATGAAAAACCTATTAGGCATCCCTGCATTGTCCATAATGAAGCAAAAGAGGATGGTCCACATTATAAATCTTCCTGGCAGTTGAGTTGGATCTAATTGAAATTGATTTCCACTTGTCCCAGCAAATAAGACATCCTTCAAACTCCAGTGGAAGACTCTGATGATTTTAGAAAGTAGTTGATGGTTGAAGGAAGGAATTAATACCAAGTGACTCACTAACAGTGTGGGAGGTAGAAGAGCAAGCAGTTCATGAGGCTCTTCCCAGCAGAAACTGAATGGATATCTTCTCAGAATTTGTAGATTTGGTTGACTAAGCTATAATGGTTTCAGTTGTGAAATGAAATTTGTTTCAAATGAACCAAAAGTATCCTCTCTACAAAAACTGAATCTGACAGGTTATCAGTTTGTTCCACTAACCATCTAAATTGGAACCAAGTTATAGGTGATATTCCCTTGGGACTTTCTGTAGGTGAAGGGAACCATTGGATTTGGTACCTGTGTTGATGAACCAGGTGGTATCATTGCTTCAGGAAAGCTAAGTGTGAATACCAAAGTTAACGCAAATTGAGACAAGTCAAGGAGAATTGAAGTCTTGTGTAGCATGAGAAAAGATCAGGTATACTGCGTTGGGAACAGAAATAGATGAGGACGTGCTAGTATCACAAGTTAAATAGAAAGGAGTGTAATGGCAGAAATGTAGCAGAAGAAGTAGTGCATGGCCAAGAAGCAGCTGTAAAAGGAAATTTGGGGAAATTTACATTTTTCATGAGTGAGACACCTCCTTTTGGGGAGAGTTTCTATCCCAAGATGCAGTGATAAAGTGACAAAATGAGGCATATCAATGAACCAACTCATTTCAAGAAGTGAAAGGGTTCAATAAACTGAATGCTGAATAATACTGCAATAAACAAAAATACCGTTGAATCTCCAGCAATCTTCCTGAAACTAAACTCTCAATGGCAATTTAAATGCAAAGAAAAAAAACTTAAACTATCAATAGGAAATACCAGATGCTTTGCAGGTTTACACTCCATATGTTAGAATAAATGATTAACCAACTGTTGTTTTTATGTGTTCTAAATTGTAATGACTTGAATTTTGTATCAAATGCCAGTTCTCTCCGCGCAGCAAGGATATATTAGATGAGAATTTTTATCTCTTCAGTTGCTTTCTCACTCTCATCAGGCAGAAATTTCTACTCCTTTTGAGTGGTGTGGGCAATGGTGAGAAATATGGAAAAATAGGACAAAAATTAGTCTGAACAAATTTTCCAGTTTTTGTCATTGGTGTTTTAAATGGGGTGTTCTGAAATTCCCTCATGATTGGGGACCACCCCTATTTCAATGTATTTGTATCTCTTTATTAGCTAATCCCACTGCATTTTAACTAAAGCTTCCAATTCTCCCTTATTCGCCAAGAAATTAGACAGTGCCAATTTCCAACATGAAAGTCTGTGTGGTTCCCTTGCAGCAGCTTGCTTCTCTAGGCTTACATTCAACTGACTTCACAACAACTTGATCCATGTACACATCCTCCTCCATTTTTCATCCACTCAATTTGGCATCAGCAAATTTCCAGCCTCACCACCATACCCTTCTGGCTGGGGTGATTCCAGACTCCCAAAATGCTGCTTCCTTGTGGAGAGAAGTGATATAATAACGGTCAGCCCTATCATTGCTGGGGCATTGGATTATGGGATCATCCCTTTGTCTTTCTCTACTGCTATGTTTTACATTCCTGCTTTCTCCCCCCCAACAAAATAATATTTGTTGCTCAAGAAAGCAAAAATATTTTGCAAAGGTTGAATTCTTAATCCTTGTAGTTGCTTCACCCTTTATAATGAATTAAAAGTTGCATCATTTACACATCCCTAGCTAAAATGAACATTTCAGAAGACAGCTCACCCTTCCAATTTGTAGAATTGCATAATATTTTACAGCACAGATTCAAGCCATTCAGCCCATGATAGTGTTTATAATCCACACTGACACTAATTAGCATGTCATTCCATGACTTTCTCGCCCATATTTATCGAGCTATTTCTTAAATATGGCTAGCAATGTAAACTGGTGACAAATATCTCCTTCAATATGATCTTGCATTGTTCCATTCAAAATATGCAAGTGTTGGGAATATTAAAATCAAAAAGAAATGGAGTGTGATCACAAACCAGCAATGTGCAGCCATATGTTTTTTTTCTGAATTAAGTTTGCACAATTTTTTTTATTAAAAATGGTGCCAGGGACCTGATTCCAGGAAACCTGACCTCAGTTGCTAGGGTTGTTGTCGTTGCTGTCGATGTTCTTTCTTAATTCACAATCCCACACCCAGCATTCCCAACCTGGCCAGTTCAACTGCAGACATGGCATATATTATTCCTCCACAACTTTCATGAAGTCAGGCCAGGTTTTTAAAAGGGAGGTGGCTTACAACACCCCAGGAATTAGTGAAGTGTAGTTGGCGTGAATAATCCTTTTCAAAAAGATAACTTCAAAAAGTCTTCCTCATGCTGCCTGCAGGGCCTCTCCTGTCTACCATTCCACGGCCCTGCACCCACATCACCCCACACCCCCATGCACCCTAGCCAGGCTATGATACCTTCAAAACCATTCATAATTATATACTATATACCTGATAGAAGAAATTAACCTTTGCCAGTTAAGTTTTAACCAACCATAATGATTCCTCCACAACTCTTCATTTGAAAAAAAAACTCCATTCACTAGGAAGCTAATAAGTCTTATTCTGGGAACATAATTGTCTAGTTTTCCATCAACTGAGATCACAAATTGAGCCCTCCGGAGAAAGAAAAGTAACTTATGTAAATGACTCTAGAGTGGAACTGACAGATTTTGAGGGCCCTTAAAATAGGCATTTAAAAATTACAATGTGGCATGGGCCATTCAGACACTTTGGATGCTTTGTCTTTCAACTAAATCATGGTGATGTGTAACTTGATTCCGTCTTGCTCGGTCGCCAGGTCTAGCAAAAATCTATCACTATCTGATTTTAAATTGCCAGTAGAGTACGCATCTATTGATTATTGATGGGAGGATTTTTTTGGTGAAATAGCTTTAACATCTCTTAACTGATCTAGTTCATATTTTTAAGGTCTTTCCCTCAGCTCCCTAACCAGTTTAAAATATCTTTCATGATCTGGGATTTCCTATATATTTGCTTACAGCTAGATCATAAGCAGGTTGCAAAATAATAGCAGCTTAATAGATTGGATAAACTTAGTCACAAATGAATTGTGCAAACAGCTACACTATCCAGTCTCCTTGTCTGTTTTGCATCAATTCTTAAATCTTCATACAATCCACAACTGGCCAAGTCTCTAGATTCTCTTAATTGACCATAGTCTGCTGATTCAAAAGGTGAAAGCAGACTCAAAGGTATTGCAGGAACAAAAGCCATTTTCTGTTTTTAATCAAACGTTTTTAAGTTACTTAAATTGTTTAAAATGTTTGTTTCCTTTGCATTTTTATGGTGCAAGTCACAATATAAAGTGCTAAGCTTTCTTGATAACTGATCCCTTTCAATACTTTGGCCACAAGTGATGTTTTTAAAATTGATTTTGCTAATTATTTTTCTATCTTTTAGAATTGAAGAAAAACATGGGGCTGTATTTTACATTCAAAT
>JAHRHZ010000009.1:21649117-21696705 GCA_024137785.1 Ginglymostoma cirratum | reverse complement strand
TTTAGGCCCGAAACGTCAAGTTTTCCTGCTCCTATGATGCTGCTTGACCTGCTGTGTTCATCCAGCCCCATGCTTGTTATCATTAATTCTGTGGAGTCGGGTGATGGTGCTCCCAACCATTGAGGGTCAAATCCAGCATGCAAAGAGCAAGAGTCTCATTGTGTGATAGAAAAGTTTGTTCCATTTTCAGGTATTCTTTATTGCTTTTAAAATTTTGAAGTGAAAAGTAATGCTAGAGCTGTTGGTCTATTATCCTGCAACCACAGTTCTGGTCAGGTAGATCATTGTGGGGGAGAAGGGAGCATCACGTCATCAAGGGCTTTGTTTCACCCTCTGCCAGAAGACCACCTCCTCATGGCAACAGGCCATTTCCTCAAAGTCATGAGGCTGCGACAAGATGAAAATTCCACTTGGTCTCTGATCAAGGGCCTTAATTCTCCTTGAAAATATTGAAACAAGCGAGCCACCAGACAGGTTAAGTCAGAAAATGGAAACTCCAGGATGTGCATATTGTTAGCATATTTGCTTCAGACTCTCAGTGCGAAATTGTATTTTATATAATCATTACTCAAAGATTCCAGCCAGCTTACTGATTTACAATTGAACTTCAGTGTTTTAACCCTCCAGTATAGCCTTTTTTGTCCATGTTCAAAAAACATAAAAACACAGCAGTTATTGCCAATGGTCATAATATAACTGTAAATTGTATCAACATAAAACAGTGTATCATCTTCTGATTTACTGTGAGAAATTGCATTTATATCTACAGTGCACAAAGATCCCAGCCAGTTTCCTAACTAACAACTGATCTTCAATATTTTAATCCTTTAGTCTAGTATTTTGTTTCCTTTTTGGAGAAGGTCTTTTTTTTTCCTCCTGAATATGTAAGTTAAAATTACTGTGCTTGAGCCCCACTTCAGGAATGATGTAAATGTCTTTGAGAGCACAGAGGAAGTTGGTTCCGAGGATGAGAGAATTTAATTGAAATGTTGGTTTGGAGAAGCTGGGATCCTTCTCTTTGGAGCAAAGATAATTGCAACCTGATAGCTGTGCATGGAACTAGTGACTAGTTAGACAAAGTAGAAAAAGAAAAGCTGTTCCCATTTGCAAATGGCACAAAGACCAAGTTGGTACTGGGCAAGAGTTCATTGAGAAATGTAAGATGACAATTTTTTAACACAGTAAGTTGCAATGACCTGTAATGTGTTGAACATGATGAAAGCAGAGATGATGAGCGATTTCAAGAGAAAATTTGTGAGCATTTGCAGAGAAATTAAACTTGCTGGGTTAAAGATGTACTGATGGATTTCAGCACAGCTAACTGTCATGGACTTGACAGTTGAGTGGTCTCTTTTTCAGTCGCTGTGGTTCTAACTTTTCACTTTGTATCAGTCCCCTTATCGACCCTTTGTCTGCAACAAAAGTCTAACCATTGTGTCAGTAATACGAGATAACATAGTGTGCAGCTGGAGGAACACAGCAGGCCAGGCAGCATCAGAGGAGCAGGAAAGCTGACGTTTCAGGCAGGGACCCTTCCTGAAATATCAGCTTTCCTGCTCCTCAGTTGCTGCCTGGCCTGCTGTGTTCGTCCAGCTCCACATTGTGTTAACTCTGACTCCAGCATCGGCAGTTCTTACTATCTCATTGTGTCAGTAAATTCTTTTTTGCATTGAGCAGAAGTTTCGGTGCAAATACGTTTCAGATATCACAGCTGCTTTGTAAGGTTACTAGAAGATGTAAGCCACCAGCAGAAAACCATTGATACTGACTAAACTCATCATATCCTGTTGCCATGGAGCTCCAAAGAATATTTGTAACTTAGTTGTCATGACCATGGTGGGATTGTGATTTTAATTTTTTCAAATTAGGAGGAAGATATTGCGAATTAAAATGCCTTGGGAGAGATTAATTTAGGATATCTGGTCAGCATGGATGAGTTGGAACAAAGGGTCTGTTTCTATACTGTTTCCCTCTGTGAATCTATGATTCTATGCTCACCCCCAGTACGGTAATGTCAATCGAAAGTAACTAACCGTTTAAGGGGAAATAGGGTTTCCAAAATACATGTATCAAAGTTATTTGGCAAGTGGAACAGTTTTCAGGAAATAAACAGCTACATTATCTAATTTAAAAAAAAGCAAAACAAACTGACTTGGATAATTAAGAGCCTATTGGACTGAATTTGTTAGGAGGGGAATGCCAGGGGAGTTTGAGCATTCAGAAAACCAGCTAAAACAGGTTGCAGAATTTTAGGCAAGAAACTTCCTCCCTGCCAAAGCTGTTTCTACTCATTGGGAGTATTCATGGCCAAGTAGAACACGCCAAGTTAATTTGTTTGGACTTGACTTGAAGAAAGCTTTTGACTACCCAATGGAAGGCTAGTCATTGAACGTGAAAGCAATAAGAATTCAAGACAGAATGTGACGGAATGGTTAATCAATAGGTACGATGCAAAAAAGTACAATAGTACACTGTAGGGAAATGTAAAATACAGTAAGGTAATTATTTGAGTGTTTTGAATTGGCATGAGTGGACTCAAAATCAGTTGTCAGTTGGTGCAATTTACTGAAATTTAAATGAACAAACCGTAAAAGCAAAAATTGTAGCTGAAGCCTTATGGAAAGATTTGGATCCACATAAAATTTGACAAACAAACTGGATGTAAAGAGCTACTTGATGCTTTCAGCAGGAAAGTGCAAGTCAGAGTATCATGGTGACAAGCTTGTAATCCTACACTACACTTCACCTTGTGATAAGAATTTTCCACTGAAAACACAGCATTGAAAAATACCTGTAGAGAATGGAGTATAGCTTGTAAAATGTGCCTCTTTGTAAAATGTGGATAAAACTGAATTATCCTGAGGAGATTCAGAGAAGAAGCTAAGATTCTCTGGGGCAGGGGAGTCCAAAAGTAGAGGCCATAGGTTTAAGGTGAGAGGGGAAAGATTTAAAAGGGACCTATGAGGCAACTTCTTCACACTGTGGGTGATGAGTGTACAGAATGAGCTGCCAGCGGAAGTGGCGACAAATGGGACTAGTTTTATTTACAATATCTGGTCAGCATGAACATGAACCGAAGGGTCTGTTTCTGTGCTGTATATCTCTACTACTCTATGACCCTATGACTCTATTTATAGACTACACATTTTTGAATTGAAATATTTGATAGAAAGCTTCAATGCAAAGATAATATCTATATAACTGCATAAACTACTTTCTATGAAAGTTATTAGAAGAGGTTAGAGTGCAGATAATACCTGTGTCCAAGGCTAGTCATTATAAATCGTGTTCCGATGCGTTACAGAAAAAAAGCAACACCGCTAACTTGAAGGCTGAATGGGATAACAATGAGGTAACATTGGACAAATTCAAACTTGATTGTTTAGTGAGAAGTTAAGGTCTAAATATTAAATAACACAGAAATTTATGCATCAAATATTATTGTAAAGTAAACTACATTGGCCTCATCAGGTGGAAGAAATAAAGTATAATCTGAGATGATGCACATACTAGACATGTCAAATTCCAGAGTGGAATGTGACTTCACAGACACTAAGTTTTAAAAAAATAAATTGGCATTTTGATTACCGTGGTGGTGAGTCACTAAACATATCAATATGGCATTCTCAATGTGCTTTTATCAAAAGGAAATAAGTTTATTATACAAAATAAATCCTCTTTGTAATATTTGACAATTTAGAAATTTCTCAAACAGCATAATGGTTCACCTCTTAATCCCAAAAGTATTTTTAGATAACTCAACCCCAATGAATTATCACTCCTAACTACACTTCAAAATTTCTTACTGCATTGATTGCAGTGTTTCATTTTAGTGACTTACTGCACATTCACAAGATGTGATTCTATTTCTCCCCAGGACAAAAAACAGGCTAACTCATTGCATTCTTTCTGACTTTTTGTACTTTCAGGTTGCTAAAACACCTTAAGACTTCTCTCCAGTGTTGATAGCCTGAAGATTTCCACAAGCTAAACTGCACTTCTGGTGGTGTAGATTTTTTTCCTTCTGAACTCAACCTGCTTGTAACTTCCGGCCATCTGTCTTTTCCATGGGTCATTATTGCTGCTTATTGTTGACTAGAATTTTTATCTCACCAGGTAACTTGTTAAGCCATTTATCTTGAGCAACACAACTTCCTGGAAAGTATCTCTTGAACTCTCTGTTTTAAGTGACTCCCTGACCCTTAAAAAAATCAAACTTTCATGCCACTCCAAACCAAAAATCTACTTTTCCCAACGTACAGAACTAAAGTTCCTTGATAATAATGTTGCTTAAACTTTCATCACAAAAGTGTAGTCTAAATGGAAGGAGAAATCAACCATACAGTGATAGAGAAAAAAATGTTTGAAGTACATGCAAAACTTGAGATTTAGGAACTGCTGAGATTAAGTTTTGATGGATGGATTGCTTTCTTTCTTGGATCTGACATTTCAAATGATAAATTGATCCTTTAAATTCATCCAATTGTAGACATTTTAACAGTGTACACTTAGCACTGCTTAAAAGTGCAACCAGCTGCAGTGAGTCTACTGGGTAGAAATAGGACATTCATTCCATTTGATCTCACATACACTCCACACACAAAATTTAATTGTATTCATCTATCAGACTATCTTTGTTATGACGTCCCTTGTTCATTTAGCTTTGCATTCAAATGCACTTTGACTACTCATCTAAACTATTTTGTAGTTTCTGATGATCGCCTATCAGATTTATTAACAGTTATCTTCTACAACGGCTTAAGCAGGGGAAAGATCCTGAAGTTTTGTACTAGGTAGCTTTTTGACTTTGTATTTTCTGAAGCAAACATTTCCTGACTGTGTAGACTTACCTGATAGTTCTCTTCTGGTATCATCCTTGTAAATCTTTGGGGTTATTATTTGCACCTTTTGCTATTGTCTTTATCCATTTGTTCTATATTAAGGGGACCAAGTCTGTTCAAAATATTCTAGTGGATTTAAACAAGGTTCTATTCCTGTTAAATTAGGACACCGCTGTTTAATTCTAGCCCTCTTGGATTATTGATAATGCTAAAAGTATCTTGATCACCCAATATGCAGTTCATTACTTCCTGGTGATGGGAGTGTGCAATAAAATATGTTCAGAGTGAAAAAGGCCACTTGGAGCAAAAATCCTGGTATGTTAATCCTAATTAAGCAAGCATGCATGTCAATAACTATCAAACAACATGTTCCGTGCCTTTTCTGTATTGATGATTCCTTAAATACTGTAACAATGATTTTTGTAATGTGAAATAATTTTGGCACATCAAGAGATTTAAATGTCATGATTTCCCACATTAAGGCCAAAGTAGCTACCTTGCAGCTATTGATTCTAATATTTTAAATCTTCAACTGTCTAAATGTGACTATATCTCAGAAGTACTTAATTGATTGTAAAGAGATTTGAGTCGCCCTGAGGGAGAAATTTGTTCTCATAGATTGTGATCCACTGGGAGCAACGCTGTGTGGTGATCCTTTTTGTGTTGCTACCTGCCCTGGGGAATTGGTGCAAGTATATCTTGCAAAAGTGAATTTCCACACAGCCCAACTTCTTGAACGGGGCTCAATTAAATCCATGGCATTCCTTTTTTTCTCTCTCAGTTCCACCTTTACCTTCAGCATATAGTTTATGGAAGGAACAATGAACATTTGTGTTTTTAACAGTGTAACATTGAACTAAGATAACAAGGTGTAGAGCTGGATGAACACAGCAGGCCAAGCAGCATCAGAGGAGCAGGAAGGCTAACGTTGAACAAAGATCTTTTGCTTTTGAGCATGGTTCTTGGTGCAGGTACAAACTAAACTCTGAATGCTGATAATTTAACAAAACATATTTTGGATTAAGTTGCTACTCAACCTCAAATCTCCCTAAAACAATACAAATGGGTAACATTTTGAAAGTTTTTTTTAACTTATTGTTTTATTAAATATTTCATTATATATTCCTTGGTGGATTCTCATGGCAGGCACAGAGGAATTCATCAGACAAATGAGACTCCAGGAATTCTTCCAAGGTGTCAGCAGCAAGCCCAATGAGACAACCAAGGAACCAGATCAGTCAACACAGAGATCCATGGGGGAGCAGACAAAGAAGGTGTCAAGTTGAACCCCTCCAGAGGACTGTTGCCCAGGGCTTGACAGGTATGATCAAGCCATCAGAGAATGTGTGAACTCCAGATTTATCAGCTGCTCTCACAATGTAGTGCAAAACGTCACCCAGGCACAACGCAACGCCAGCCATGTTCTCAAGACCAAACGCAACATTGTCATCAAACCCGCAGACAAAGGAGAAGCCATTGTCATGCAGAATAGGACAGACTACTGCAAGGAAGTGTACCGACAGCTGAACAAGACAGGAACACTATAGACAATTACCTGCCATTCTGACCAAAGAACACACCTGTAAACTGAACAGACTGGTCAAGACTTTTGATCCAGTCCTTCAGATTACCCTATGCACTCTCATTCCACGTACTTCCCATGTAGGGAGCTCCTATTGCCTTCCAAAGATACACAAAGCCAACACACCAGGGCGTCCCGCTGTATCAGGCAATGGGACCCCGTGTGAGAACCTCTCTGACTATGTTGTGACATTACAGATTTCTTACAGAAACTCAGCACCCACTGACTAGTCGAACCAGGAACATTCCTCATCACAATGGACATTTTGGCACTCTACACCAGCAACGCTCATGATGATGGCATTGTCGCAATAGCTTCAGAACTCAATACCACCAACAACCCATTTCCAGATGCCATCTTGCAACTCATCCACTTCATCCTCGGCCGCAATGTCTTCACCTTCAACAACCAGATCTTCATCCAGACACATGGAACAGCCATGGGGTCCAGATTCGCTCCCCAGTATGACAACATTTTTATGCACAGGTTCGAACAAGACTTCTTTGCTGCACAGAACCTCCGACCAATGCTATAAACCAGGTACATTGATGACATTTTCTTCCTTTGGGCTCATGGCAAAGAATCACTGAAACAACTACATAGCCATATCAACCATTTTCATCGCACCACCAGACTTACCATGGGCTACTCTTCAGAATCAGCCTCATTCTTGGACACACACATCTCCATCAGGGACAGACACCTCAGTACCTCACCCTGCCACAAGCCGATGGATAACTTCACGATGCTGCACTTCTCTAGCTTCCACCCTCAACATATTAAAACAGCCATCCCCTACGAACAAGTCCTGCACATACACAGAATCTGTTCAGATAATAAGGAACAAGACGGACACCTGAAGGTGTTGAAGGATGTCTTCATAGGCACAGGACATGATGCTCAACTCATCCATTACCAGCTCCAACATGCCACCGCGAAAAACCATAATGAACTCCTCAGAAGACAGACATGAGATACGTCTGATAAGGTGCCATTCATCGTCCAGTACTTCCCGGGAGCCGAGAAACTACGCCATGTTCTTTGCAGCCTTCAACCCATTATTGATGATGATGAGCACCTCGCCATGATCTTCCCCATGCCTCCACTTCTTGCCTTCAAGCAACTGTTAAACTTTAAACAGACCATTGTTTGCAGCAAATACCCCATCCTTCAGGACATCATCAACCACAACACTATACAACCCTGTCATGGCAACCTCTGCAAGACATGTCAGATCTTCGACTTGGACACAACTATCACATGTGGGAACACCACCCACCACGTGCACGGTAGATACTCATGTGACTCAGCCAACGTTTTCTATCTCGGGGCTGCAGGCAAGGATGCTCCGAGGCATGGTACATTGGCGAAACCATGCAGATGCTAGGACAACAGATGAATGGACCCTACACAACAATTGTCAGATAAGAATGTTCTCACCCAGTGAGGGAACACTTCAGCCGTTGAGGACATTCGGCCTCGGATCTTCAGGTAAACATCCTCCAAGGCCGACTTCGGGATACACAACAATGCAGAGTCACCAAGCAGAGGCTGATAGCTAAGTTCAGTACCCATGAGGACGGCCTCAACTGGGATCTTGGTTTCATGTCACACTGCAGGTAACCCCACCACACAATACACTCTCACACACATACTCACATGCAGGCTTTCATACACACTTAAGCACACACAAATCCTCTCTCATACACAGACTGCGTCTCACAAGCACGCGCGCGTGCGCGCACACACAAACACACATTTCCAGAAACAATTTATTTGGATCAATAGGCACACAATTTATAGACAGTGAGCCTTAGTCAATATGATGTTTCATAAATCCCTACATTAGAAATAAAACCAGTCTGACTCCAAACCAAAGCACAAACAAATTCTAAACAAAGCCTCACACCTAACATGCATTGTCTGACTTAAAATATCACCTCTTCTTTACATTGATAAAACCTTTAGTTCAGTCAGAACCATGAGTTGAAAGGAATTCAGGGATTTACGGATACATATTAATCAATTAAAACCTTCTAACTGATTAAAGATTTAACAGAATCTTAGGTTTGTTTCGTAAATCCTCATCAATGGTGTGAACCTTTGATCTTTTACTTATTAATTCTGTGTCTGATACTACCTCTTTCACTAACATCTGAAGAAGGACTGAGGCTCCAAAAGCTTGTGATTTCAAATAAACCTGTTGGACTATAACCTGGTGTCGTGTGATTACTGACCTTGTTCATCCCAGTCCAAAACTGGCACCTCCACATCACTTCCATCAAGAGTGGCGTGGTGAATGGGATGCCAAGCAGACAGGCAGGTGAGCTGAGCAGAGCACAAGTGTGGCACAAATGTTTCTCTGGCATGCAGCTGTGTCGCTCACGCATTTAGTGTGTGCCAAGAATCTTTAAAATGCCACGCTGATGGCATCAATAGTTTAGCCTTTTAATTCTTGTACAAAAGCTTTGTTCCCCGAAAACTGCTCTGTCGGTCGTAAATGGGTACATTTAGATGAAACTCTTTTTGGTGATTCCTTTCATCTGGGAATGTGGTCAGATTTGATGGAGCTCTAGCTTCCAGCTCAAAGTGTTAGCATCTAACAGAATCTGTAAAGCAAATTCTCTTTGTGCTTGATGCAATTTGTAGTTGAGGTTTGACTGTATGAAAGGCTGGGCAATTTTTGTTTGTATTAATTGATGGGATGAGGGCATCACAGGCCAGGTCAGCATTTATTAGTCATGCCTAGTTGCCCAGAGGACTGTTAAGTGTGAGCCACATTGTTGTGTGACTGGAGTTATGTGTAGGCCAGACCAGGTAAGGACAGCACTTTCCTTCCCTAAAGGACATTAGTGAACCAGGTGATTTTTTTTTCGACAATCAACAATGACTTCATGATCATCAATCAATGGTTCAATGGAGAAGGCAGGAGGGTATGCCAGGAGCAGTACCAGGCATACCTGAAGGTGAGGTGTCAACCTGGTGAAGCCACCAAACAAGACTACTTACATGCCAAGCAGCAAAAGCAGCAAGTGGTAGACAGGGCTAAGTGATCCCACAACCAACAGATCAGATCTAAGCTCTGCAGTCCTGCCACATCCAGTAGTGAATGGTGGTGGATAATTAAACAACTCACTGGAGCAGGGGAGGCTCCACAAATATCCCCATCCCCAATTATGGAAGAGCCCAGCGCATCAGTGCAAAAGATAAGGCTGAAGCTTTTGTAGTAATTATCTGCTGCAAGTGCTGAGTGGATGACCCATCTCGGCCTCCTCCAGTGGTCCCCAGCATCACAGGTATCCGTCTTCAGCCAATTCCATTCACTCCATGGGATATCAAGAAATGGTTGGAGACACTGGATACTGCAAAGGCTATGGGCCCTGACAACATTCCAGCAATAGTACTGAAGACTTGTGCTCCAGAACTTGCCACTCCCCTAGCCAGGCTGCTCCAGTACAGTCACAACACTGGTATCTACCTGGTAATGTGGAAAATTACCCAGGTATGTCCTGTACACAAGAAGCAGGACAAATCCAACCCGGTCAATTACTACCCCATCAATTGACAACCAATTGTCAGAAATGTGTTAGAAACATTCTATAACTGTGTGACAATTGAATGCTACTTAAGAAGTCATTTTTATTTTCTTAGCAGGATATTACTGTTTAAAGGGTAAAAGGTGCCATGAAATCTTTAACAAACCAATTGAATCTTTACAACAAGGATAGTGTTGAATAGATTGAGCGAGCGATCTGATGAATGTAACAATCCAAATTTATAAATAGTGCAAGTGTGAATCTCCACTGGTTTCTAAAGCGTTGCATGTGCTCAGTCAATGTTACTGGCCAGTAACTCTGGTGCTTCAATCACTATGTCACAAAGAGGGAGACATATTTGTCACTGCAGTATTGCATTTAATTCCCTCATGCTGGTTTCATACTCACTGAAAGAAAAATGCTAATGAGTTAACGTAAAACCAAGATAATAAATGTTTTTCTTTCTATATAGTCACAGGATACAGAACGAAGTGGAAGATTTTACTCCAAGGCTGCTATAAAAAATATCCGTTTTCGCTTGAGAACATGCTACAACTTGATAGCAAATTTAGATTTTTTATCAAACACTTCAAAATGAAATGAAGAAAGATCCCAGGGCCCAGATGCAACTTCCGTGGTAAAGGATGATCCTATTTATCTGATCATTGTGAGAGCTGAATAATTATGGTCCACAATATTAATCACTGTTAGCTTAGCATGTAAGAACAAAGTTTATTGTCATAAATATTACTGTTATATAAGACACAGTCCATGGACCAAAGGCATTCAAAAGAAAATTATTCAAAGGAAAATCATCATGTTATTTTTATTTTGAAGGACTGATCTTTGCTGTAAATAAATATTCAGGCTGAATTTTATGGGGTGCTAAAATGTTAATGGAGCAGGAGTGGTCCTATTAATGATTCCAAAGGATGACATGGGACCTCAGGCCCTGCCTTTAAGTTGACCGGCAGGTCTGTAATCTCACCAAGGCCAGCAAGAATGCTTGCAACTGAAGGACTGTAGGCAGTTCCATCATGTGAAGAATCGCACATCATTTCCAGGCTTGGTTCTCATTGAGGGGTTTAGGGTGTTAGGGGAGCTGTGCTCAATGGGCTGTCATTAATTAGTGTTTGAGTCCCTCAAAAGGCCCAAAAGCAGACAAACCGTTCCCAAACACCGCTACAACCCCATCACTCTTTTCCTAAACCCACACCAACTTCCAAATATTGAAGTCCCCAAAAGCAGATAGAGAATCAATATTCTGTCTCATATTCAATAATATCTATTTCAGTAAATGCATGAAAACTCCTCCCCTTTTGTGTGCCAAAATTGTGAGCTCAATTTGCATTATAACATTCTTAGACTGGCAATTTTTAAATTTGTTTGCCAGCATAAAGTTACCTTTCAAGACCAAGAATGAATATTGCAAGTTTTCAGTGGTAAACCTATTTAAAAATGACGTAAGTTGCAGTTCATTGTATAGACCTGATAGACCTCATCATGACTATTATTGTTTGTGACCAGACATGGGACATTTGTGATAATTTAGTCGATATTACAGGTGCGAAGATAAACTGAAGAGGAAAACTTGTGTTTTTTAATCCATTACTTGAACATGATGGCTTTTTATTACACTATTGTCCACCTCTAGGTGGGAGGGAAGTAAAAAGCAAGGCAATTGTTACTGGTCACAATTATGTTTGTTGTGAGTTTTTGTGTAAAGTCAACGGAGGATCAGAAATCATGTCCCCACAGTCAAATAGCTCATCATTTTATAATCTGGAGTTGAAAGGGTTGGTTTATGAGTAGAGATTAAGTAGACTGGGAGTATGCTCGTTGGAATTTAGAATAATGAGAAGCATCTTATAGAAGCATATACAGTTATGAAGGGGACAGATAAGATAGAAGCAGGGAGGTTGTTTCCGCTGGCTGGTGAAACTAGAACTAGGCAGCAGAGCCTCAAAATAAGGGAAAACAGATTTAGGACTGATTTGAGAAGGAACTTCTTCACCTAAAGTGTTATTAACCTGTGGAATTCCCTGCCCGGCAAAGTAGTTGAGCCTACTTTGTTGAATGTCTTTTAAGAGAAAGATAGAAAGATTTTTGAACAGTGAAGGAATTATGGGTCATGGCAAGCGGGCAGGTAGGTGGAGCTGAGTCTACAAAAAGATCAGCCATGATCTTATTGAATGGCAGAGCTTGCTCGACAAGCCAGATGGCCTACTTGTGCTCCTAGTTCTTATGTTATTATATGCTTATTCCAGCATAATTTACTGCCTTCAGAGAAATAACTAACAGCAAATTATGTTGGAGTGCAAATTTATTGAAAAAAAACTCTCCAAAATGCATAAAATGCTAATGCATTACTGACCAAATGGAATGACAAATATTCATGTTTTAATTATTTTGGTAGTCTTAGATCTGAGAGAAGTTGATGAATCAAGTATTTATATCTTGTTCACTGTCGGCAACAGAAATTAAGAAGCAAGAGCAAAAGTTTAAAACAAATTTACTAATTACCAGTGGGTAATTCAGTATGCTTACAGTGAAATTTAACACCTCTCTTTTTTTTGTCTCTCACTTTTCATTTACACTATTAGTTAAAATGCCGGTATTGTGGCACTTCAGAAGCAACAGATATCTTCAATTTTCCCCTACACATCCAGGGTAGTGCATTCATTAAATTAAGTGATTTTAAAGCATTTATTTTCATTTGCATTTCTGAAGGCAAGCAGATGAAATCAATTATTTCTTAAGATGTTAAGAAAACCATCAGCAACATTTCTGATGAAGGGTCTAGGCCCGAAATGTCAAGTTCTCCTGCTCCTATGATGCTGCCTGACCCGCTGTGTTCATCCAGCCCCACGCCTTGTTGTCTCGGATTCTCCAGCATCTGCAGTACCTTTTATCTCTCAGCAACAATCAATTTGGGAAGTTGCTAAAAGTGTCTGTACATGAAGGTTTACTTTCTTCCCAACATTAGCAACAGATAGAAAGAGAGAAAGCAATAGATTGACTCAATGTCATGACTATTTGAAGTCTCTCTTACATTACAAAAGTGACTAAACTTCAAAGGTATGAAGTGTTAGATGATTTTATTGTTTTCAGTGTGAACCTTTTGACTGTAAACACAAGAGTTCCTGAGCCATTTACATCATTTAAAGACCCAGTGATAACTGCCTATGTTTAATGACAACTGTCACTAAAGCAAGATACTGAGCAAAAACTACCGTGCATATTTTGTAGCTTTATATCCTTTCTTTGGTCAAGAATTAATAATTATTGGCAAAACAGTTTTTCCCCAAGTTAATCTCTGCAGAATAAATTCTTTTTATTTTAATTGGTTTGTATTGGGGTTATTTATGATAATATTTATTCATTTCTATTTTAAACACGGTTGTGAGTTTTATATCTAATGTCCTAGTTTCACAACTCAAAGAAACATGTGTGATAGATTTAGAATTTTTAAAATAAGTACTTAATTCAATATTCTGATAACTGAGTATGGAATATCGATTTGTTAGAAGCAGACTAACAGGATGAGAAAGAGTGCACTTCGACAACCTCTTTTATACAAAATCCACTTCTTCAGCTAAATGCCTATGAGATTTTGATTATTCCTGAAGTTAAATTTATTTATTACTTCTTCACTCTGTCCATTTGGTAGTATTCCCTTTTACTAGGATGACAATTTGATACCGGTTATCACCTTCATATTAATTTTAAGATTTGAAATCTCACATCCATGCAGCGCAAAGCTCCACACAAGAAGTTTACAAGTGACCTGCATTTAAGAAAACACATATTGGGTGCCCTCCATACTTCCTTTCAACTGACTCGAGAGTGGGAAATTGCTTAGTATTTCGAGTCACTATGCTAGTTTGTAGTCATATTCACTCCCAAAAATTGATGTACATTTGCAATTGTTACAGGTGGAATAGTCAAACTGTTGTCAATGTGATTTATCATAGTGTCTTTTTTATTGATAATGTTATTCAATTCACCTGAGAGATTTGGCTTCTGCTTTTTCATGATCTTTGTTTCTAGCTTGTCTTCTGCTACTAGGAGTGTGTTATGAGTGTATCTGAAGTTCTAGATATTGTGACCACGAATGTTGGCCTCAATATTTCCAACAGTAGAACTGATGTGTCTCAAACTTTCATCCAATCTAATCAAAAGGTTTGTTTCACTTTTTAATTGTTTACTTAGTAATTTTAATTTGACTGATATCACTGCTGTCCTTTTGTCACAATGATAAATGCAGTGTTTTATTTAATATTAAGAACTCTACTTATTTCCCAACTATAGCATCCAGGGGTTGATCATTACACCTTGATAGGAAATTATCATCCATGCAAAGAGGGCTCTGGTTGAGATTTTGCTATCATGCAGAGGTGTGAGTACTCATTTTTAGACCTCTAGCAGTGTTGCCATTAAAACCCATTGTCCTTTGTGCTATGACTTGCTAGTTATTATTTTGTTTTCTTTGCCCCAGGTAGTGTTTTGAAGTGTTTGTGCTGAAGTTGGGTAATATAAAAGAAAGTCTAGTAAATGTGCATTCAAAATCATCAGATGAGCATAGAAACAAGCTAGAGTCATTGGTTCAAACATTCCAGAGAAATAAATTCAAAGTCAAAGCCAAATTCACAGAGCGTGTGATAACTATGAAATCCAACCCTAAATGTTGTAAAGAAGGATCACTGGACTCGAAAGGTGAACTCTATTGTTTCTCTCCACAGATTCTGTTAGACCTGCTGAGTTCTTCCAGCAATTTATCTTTTGTTTGTTTCAGATCTCCAGCATCTGCAGTTCTCTTATTCATCCAAATGTCTCAATACTCCTCTGAAGAAGGGACAAGAAGAGATAAGAAAAGGGAGATGGAGTTAAGTTACGTGCCATTGCAATCTCTATTTTTGACAATATCAACATTTTGTCGTGGTGTTCTGACTGCCATGAGTGTTTTTTTTCTTTTCCTGACCATGTTGATCTGTTTATATAAGGATCTTCACTGTGCATTTGTCTCTAGTTTGATTATTGTACATTTTTACTTTCACCAGCAAAGCCAGCAGTTGAAGAAATTTTCTAATCCTGTGTCAAATTCCAAACATAGTATCTTTGGTGTTGTACAATGCTATTTAACCTATTGAGCCTGTGCAAGTTCCCAGAGGAAGGAGTTATGCATAAATACGAATGCTTATGTGCCTTGTCTTCATTGTACAATAGAATTTTAAATTGCCTTAAGCCAGTGTATCTGACCATGTTCCCCCAGAACTGGTCCTGTTTTGCTCGTAACCTTCATCCAAAATATGATAGACGCTACAATGGATCCCTTTAATGTTTTTCCAGCACAGCTTTTGCCAAGTTATGGTGACACAGTGATGACAACATCAAAGAAATTCACAATCACAATTGTAAATATTCAAACGTAATTTGCAAATCTGTTCTTTCTCTGCATTTCTTTATTCTGCTTAGGGATTTTAATATGCAGACTACTTCTTTTGCTTTACTGAAGTCCAAATGGATGCTTAGCTCATATTCAAAGTAGGTTGAAGGTGGCAACAGGAGGTGACAATTGCCTTCATTAAATGGGGGATTGGTTACTCCCTGGAATGTGTTTTGCCCTGTATATAACGTGGAACGAATTAAATCACCGGCAGTGATTGAACCAGAATCCAAACCAACACGATTTTTTTTCCCCCATTTTGGTTGACAGTATTGGTCTACCAACAGTTGAAACATTTCTTGCAGTTCGTTTAAAAATCAATGAAGAATTTTCTCCAGTTCACAGAGTTCATAGAGTCATACAGTAAGCAAACAGACCCTTCTGTCCAACCAGTCCATGCCAAACATAATCCCAAACTAAACCAATCCCACCTACTTGCTCCTGACCCATATCCCTCCAAACCTTTCCTATTCATGTATCCATCCAAATGTCTTTTAAATGTTGTAATTGTACACACATCTACCACTTCATCAGGAAGTTCATTCCACACGAGAACCACCCTCCATGTAAAAAAACTGCCTCATGTTTTTCTTAAAATTTCTCTCCTGTCACCTTAAAAATGTGACCCCTAGTCTTGAAATCCCCCATCTTAGGGTGAAGATAACTATCATCAAATCTATCTATATCTCTCATTATTTTATAAACTTCTATCAGGTCACATTTCAACCTCCTACGCTCCAGTGAAAGAAGTCCCAGCCTAACCAGTCTTTCTTTATAACTCAAACCTTCCATACCCAGCAACATCCTGGTAAAGCTCTTCTGAACCATCTACCACTTGATAATATCTGTTCAATAACTGGGCGACCAGAACTGAATGAATTTTCCAGAAGAGACCTCACCAATGTCCTGTACAGCGTCAGCATAATGCCTTAACTCCTATACTCAAAGGACTGAGCAATGAAAGCAAGTGTACCAAACACCTTTTTAACCATCCTGTCTGTCTGTGATGCAAACTTTAAAGAGTTATGTACCTGCACCCCTAGGTCCCTCTGTTCTACAACACTACCCAAGGCTCTGCCATTAATTGTATAAGCAATACCATTGTACAAAGATACAAATTTGTTGCATTTATCCAGATTGAACTCCATCTGCCATTTTTCAGCCCATGAACCGATTTGATCAAGATCCCTTTTTAAATCCTGGAAAATCTTCTTCGTGGCCTACAATGCCTACAATTTTGGTGTCTTAAGCAGACATTGTGCCTAACTAATTCAGAGTAGACAATTGAGCCTCAGAGTTTCTGCAATAATATTTATGTGCAAGAAGATTGTGTACAAAAGTAGGAACATGGCTCTGTTTACCATATCTTTTGAAATACATTGCAATAGATTGTCTTACTAGGAAGATGCCAAATGATATCCCTTGGAGATGTTAAGTTCCTGTGCTAGCCTGCATCTTTGTGATAATACCAGAGTGTATGCAAGATCTAATAACTAATATAATTAAAAAGCAGTGGGAAATGATTCCATTCCCAGCTAAGTGATTTTTTTTAAAGGATTGTGCAATGGTCCTAAATGGAGTCTTATATGTTATGCAATTTAATGACAATCAGGCACATACTTGTTGTGAACTTTTAAACAATTTGATCTACAACATCTTTCCACTGTGCTGCCCAGGAATCTCAAATATAAACAGTTAGTTTATGATTAAATTAGTTTGACTGACAAAAATGTCTGTTTGGTTTCATGGGTCAATTGCACATCAGAAAATTACTCCTTACCAACTTGAACAGAATGTTCTCACTTTAGATGGGGAGTTCTCTCATTGAGTAGAACTAATTGAATAGATGGCTGTTCTTTAACTCTGTGTCCTTTCTCAGTATTCCCGGATCTTCCTCTACTTGGGCAAACTTATGGCCCTTTGGACCTTTTTTTCGCAGAAGGCTGTGGTTGTGTTGTCATTGAGTATATTCAATTCGGAGTTCCCCTAATCTTTTTAGATACCAATAGAACCAAGGGATGTGGGGATAATGGTGGAGGGTGGTGGAAGTTATTATGGAATGGCTGAGCAGCTTGGGTTAAATGGCAGTTAATGTGCATGAAATTTGCATTGGTTCTGATTTTCTTGTGAAAAGCAAAAGCTGAACAAAGTGGAATCTTTGAGAACTGGGTTGAGAACCCACTCCATAACGTACACTTGCTTTGGCTGATACAGAGTAGCTGCTGACAGTCATAGATCTACATTGCACACCCTAACAATTGAAGTAGACTGGTCTCAACTGAAAATTCTGAAGGACCAAAAGCTAGTAAAAAAGATGGCATTTCTACTTCTGCTAGTAGAGTCAGCTGTTAACAAAGTAGTTGTGTCTTTCCATTACTAATTCAAAACTGCTTAAGATCAAGGATACAGTGATCAATTGCTTCAAATTAAAGGCATATTTTCTCAATTTTTTTCATTTAATGGAAAGCAGCTCTGCAGTTCTAGCCTAATTGAGGGTTCATATGTTTAATTCACGTGCAATTGAAGATGTCTTTTTAATGAACAAAGACAATTAAAGCTATTTTGGGCATTTACTTCCAGTCATTTTTTCTCTAATGAGTTCACTATCTTTACTTGCTTTATGTTCCTGCCTGTATAAATGCCACTCTCAGCACAGAAAGACTTTCATTAACCAAGATCCTGACTAAATTGCAACACTGTTCATTTAAAAGGAAAAAAAATCAGTTGACTGCAACTAAAATTGTTTTAAATCGTGAAATAATTTCACCAAAGTTTTAAAATTAGCAGCAATTACATGCAAATGTTTAAGCCACCCATGCTCTTATTATGCTAGTGTATGGGTGGCAATGATGGTTTTGTTTTGTTTTAATGACCACAGGGCAATCAATAATCATCAATCATAAGTGCATAAACAATTACCTGAACTATAATCTAAGACTACAATGTCAGCCATCCATACACAATGCTTCAAGGTTAAATGTTATTGTATTAACATGTTCTGTAGCCAAGGATAATTTCATCTTCAGACTTTATGGTGTTTAACAACAGTCTCTAGTCCGACAGTTGATTTTGATCCTTTAAAGGTTTTTTTTCTGGGAGTTTGGTACTCTTATTGAAATTTGTCTTAGTTATAAACATCTTTTTTCATCATATTGCAGTTGATTTAGTATGGTTGAACCTATGGGCTTTCTTTAGATTAATTGGCCCTGTAGGATTAATTTGGCATTACACTATTTTTGTGTAACAGTGAGTTTTTTTTCAAGGCCAAGAAGCTACTATTTGCCCCCAGATATTTTCTCAGAGGATTTCTTGTATCAAATAATGAGGATAAAATAAGAGCATGGTGCCAAAGTCTTTACTGCAAGAAATAACCAGAATAATCATTAGCTGACGGTGGGGATTTCTATGGATCTCAATGAACACAGTGAATTCAAATTACTGAGGTTAAAGTGGGCTGGAATGATTATTTTCAACTGAAAGTCGCAGCAGCTTACAAACTGGTCATATTAAGGAGCTCACGTCAAATGTTTTACTTACTGTTGTTGCACGGTTGTCAATCTACGTCCTAGTTGATAAAATAGAATCCTGTATTTTAATCGAGCCTACGCCATTTGACTAGAGGTGTCAACTAAATTGCAATGGCAGAAAAGAATTCATGTTTATTTATCAGACTTTCTTTCCTTAAAAAAAACTCAACCGCTGGTTAAATCTGGGAATTAGATTACGAGCAGCAAATGTGAGCTTGGTCATGTAATAATGTTGCAGCCGTTGCTGAAGCCATTTGCTCTCGACAATCAAGTTGTGAGCAGCCCTAAGTGCCATTACTTCATATGCCACTGTGTGCTAAACCCGCAATGATTTTAATTTAGTTATTGAAATTGGAAAATTCTAGAAAACACTCAGAAGGTCAGGCACCTTGGCAGCTGCGGAGATAGCGAAGAAAAATTAATCTTTTAAATTTATAGCTGGAAGATAGTCAGTATTTAAGCAAAGACAGAGTCAAGGGAAGGAAAGGGGGGATTTACTGGAAAGATCTGAATTGACAATGGTGGATGTGCCCTCCCCTTTGACTTAAAAAACCAGATGTGAATATTAAAAATGATCACGGAGTTTGGTGTAAGAGCGTAGGAGGATTAAATAATGCTTTTTATCTTGATACATTTATTCCAGATAATCATCACAAAGGAACCAGAAGATGGCATCAGATCAACAAAAAGAAAGGTCTACTAAGTGTTAGGATGATTTCTGTTTCAATGAAAGTTTTGGAATGGATTTTGTCGCACTGCTGCTGGGCATGTCTTCAGTCGGGGCATGGGGGAGAAGAAGCAAAAGAGGAATTCTGTAAAAATAAGGGTGGCTAGCTCATCACCAAACCCTGACTCAGTCCCTACATAAGGTAGGTGGGTAGGTACCAAAATCAGAAGCCCAACATCATTTTGAAACATAATAATTAAGCTTGTCAACAAACTAGTTGGTCTGAATATTGCACTTATCTTGTAGGCAGGCAAATGTGAAGCTTTTATTTCCACTCAATTTTTGGGCAGGGAGGGAATATTCTTTGAGGTGGCTGTACAAATCAGGAGTATTTCGCTCACACCCAGAATCCTCCTCACCTGTCCTCCAAACTAGCTCTGTGCATTCTTTCCCTTCCCAACCCCTGCTATTCAAAACACAGAACTTCTTCCAGAGATCATGGCTGTCTTCATCCTGAGTCCACGTTACTGTCTTAGCAGCACCTATGATCAGCCCTGACATTGTTGGCACTGCTAGAGGTGCCAGCCAAACATATGGACAAAATAGATTCCATCTGTACTACTGGGGCCCTTTTTTTTAATGTCCCCTCTGTGTACAGAATGCTGAAGTCAAGTTAGACCTCGTAAAGCAGCTATATGGGAAATTCAAATTCTGGGCACGAATATCATCACGTAACGTGTGCTAACCTCTCACATAACAACCCGACGCTCTCATAAGCTCATACTTTATGACTGGGTCACTTGAGAGTAATGGCAGACTTTGGGGCTGGCTTTCAGATGGCCACTAATGCAGCACAGAATTTTTATTGCGTCACCCTTTTATGTTGTATGTAATGCTCTACGAAGCATAGATATAGTGTGTTTCATACCCATCTGAAACCTCAAATATTCATTGTCACTAAAGTACATTTGAAACTCTTTTGAGTGATGAATTTTTTTCCCTTGTCCAAGCTGTAACAGCTGATGCCCTTACAGTAACTTGGGCACTTTGGTAGGTGTCATTGATCAGGTGGTTTGGGCCCCTGTCACATGCTCCTTCATGGTGTAATCTAACAAAAATGAAATGAGATTGGGATGCTGTCAGAGGTTTCTCTTCCCAATTATGAGCTAATTGTATGTGGATGGGTTTATCGCTATACAAGTTTATTGGCTGGTGTTGTGCATGCAACCTGATTGGCTGACTTTTTAACGCTCCTAGCCCCTCCATTTTTTTCGAGATGGCTCAGTAGAGGGAATGCAACAATTACATGCAGCAATGATGAAAAATATACAGCAACATGATTTTTGAAGCATCATTTTAGTGTGGTAATATGCCACCCATGTACCTTTCTTTAATATCACTTGTTATGATCAGATCCCGGTTGAGATTCCAGCCTGCTAATGCAACGACCAGCATGGAACTGGCTTTTAATCTCAGCTCTCCTGTTTTTTGCCTTTTGCGAGTGGAAGATACACAATATGTCTTCACCCAGAGTGCCGTCTTTTATCCAAATATACGCCAATCAAACTTCTGGAGGATGCAGCGATAGAGTATGCATTTAGCCCTTTGCCTGAAGAGCTCCAAGTTCTCCAATCTTACCTTTCTACTGATTTCCTGGGATGTCTGAACATAAGGGTTTGGAATATTTGTGGAATCCCCTTCTCCAGTGAGTTACTTAACTGCCCACCACCATTCAGGATTGTGGAAGGACGACAGAGGTTACACTGCATATGTTGGCTGTGAAATTGTTTAGCCCTGTCTATCACTGACGACTGATGCTGTTCGGCATTCAAGTAGTCCTGTGTTGTAGCTTCACCAGGTTGACACTCCATTTTTAGGGGAGCCTGGTGTTGTTCCTAGCATGCCCTCCTCCACTCCTTGTCAAGCCAGGGTTGATCATCTGGCTTGATCATAAGGGTAGAAAGATGGATATGCCAGGCCAAGAGAATATAAAATGTTTTGGTGTACAATTCTACTGCTGATGATGGTCCACAGCCCCTCATGATTGACCAATCTTGTGTTGCTAAGTCCATTTAGCATGGTGATAGTGCTACATGATTGGGAATACTCAATTCCACACAGCTTACAATCTGCACCCTTGTTCAGGGATTTGCCCAGAGCAACTCCTTCCCAACTGTATTTCACTGCTCAGCCAGCTGTACTGGGGTCTGTCCTGATAGACAGAACATACTCAGGGATGGTGATGGTGTTGTTTGGGACATTGCATATCATGTCTAATTCCATGGGTGTACCCATATCAAACTATTGCATGACCAACCTCTGAGGCAGCTCTCTCAAATTTTGCACTAGGCCCCAGATGTTCATTTCTTTCTAGGCATCTAATGAATTTAAATCCATATATCTATTGGATGCATATTCATTGTTTTCTTGGAAAAACAATAAAAGTTTGATATGTCCACAAGTACTTTAGGATTCCTCCAAATTATGACATACTCTATCCTTCTCATGCCTTTCAGGACACTTGTGACTAATCACCAACTTTATGTAATCATTTTCCGTGAATGCTCTTGATATTAGATATTATGCACACCATCAGAATGGGAAATGATATGCTGGACCAATGACCCCATGGATACATTAATATCGAGTAGCTACTCATTTGAAGCAGGAATCTTAACAATGCTGATCCTGAAAACAATTCTGGAAGCATTTCTCAGATTTCTACTTTTGTTGCACTTCCAGCAATTCATCAACCTGCTTTAATTACTGCCCAACCTTCAGACAAGAAAGATTAAATAAATTGTAATGTATTTTTCTTCAACTGAAATGGGGACTTTGCTTTTAAGGCTATAGAATCTTGAAGTGAACAGTGGGTACATTCAGTGAGAGGTTAATTGTTATTCAGGCAAGAGAGCAGAAGCCTTGACTCGGTTTATAAGAAGGTCAAACTGAGCGACTGCTGTTGTTTGGTATTGTATATGCCTAGAGAGCTTTTCTGTACTTTGCCAGTCATTACTATTTGTGTCTTTTTTTCCACTTGATTTGTGACACACATTTAAACAGAGATTGAGATGTCTGGATTGTGACACATTCTGCAGATAGCTGTAACAGACTGAAAGCAAGCAGCAAATGCGAAGACATTTATATATTAAGAGTGGATCTCTTGTGGGATTTCTTATAGTTGGCTATTTGGCATGGGGATTGACTTTCATCTGTCTTCACAAAATGTGTATTAATTTGGAAAGAAGAATAGTTTTTCTGCCGTAAAACACTTCATACAAACACATCTGATTTTTTACCATCTTGCATTAAGATGCTGATATTAAGATGTTTTTATTTATAACATAAGACACAGATACCAAGTGTTAGCATTTTAACTTGACAAGTTATATTAGTGTAGTGCCTTGAACATAATGTAACTTCCTTACACACTTCACAGGATCACTCTAAAACAGTGTATGGCACGAAATCACAAGGGGACACTAACTAAACTTTTAATTGCCTAATCCAAAGTGGTTTATTAATGTTTTGGGATGCAACACACATTTTGTGTTGATTAGTCAGCATATGCAAGGACCCTCTCAACTCATAGAGTCATAGGGATATACTGCACGGAAGCAGATCCTTCGGTCCAACTTGTCCATGCTGACCAGATATCCTAAATAAATCTAGTCCCATTTGCCAGCATTTGGCCCATATCCCTATAAACCTTTCATATTCATATACCCATCCAGATGTCTTTTAAATGTTGTAATTGTTCCAGCCTCCACCACTTCCTCTGGCAGCTGGTTCCATACATGCACCACCTTCTGCATGAAAACATTGCCCCATAGGTCCTTTGCAAATCTTGCCCCTCTCACCTCAAACCTATGCCCTCTATTTTTGGACTCGCCCATCCAGGGGAAAAGACCTTGTTTACTTACCCTATACATGCCCCTCATGATTTTATAAACCTCTATAAGGTCGCCCCTCAGCCTCAGACACTC
Organism: Ginglymostoma cirratum; assembly: GCA_024137785.1. NCBI lineage: Eukaryota > Metazoa > Chordata > Chondrichthyes > Orectolobiformes > Ginglymostomatidae > Ginglymostoma > Ginglymostoma cirratum. The sequence goes on along the minus strand of JAHRHZ010000009.1, from coordinate 21,673,120 downwards.
CAGAGAAAATAGTCCTGGGCTATTCGACCTCTCCCCAAAGCTCAAACCCTCCAACCCTGGCAACATCCTTGTAAATCTTTTCTGAACCCTTTCAAGTTTCATAACATCCTTCCTGTAGCAAGGTAGAACTGAGAAATAAGAAAGGGAAGATCAACTTATTGGGATTGTATGATAGCTCCCCCCAGTTGTTAGCGGGAATTTGAGAAACAAATTTCTACGGAGATCTCAGTTGTCTGTAAGAATAATAAGATGATTATAATAGGGGATTTTAAGTTTTCAGACATAGACTGGGACTGCCATAGTGTTAAGGGCTTGGATGGAGAGGAATGTGTTAAGTGTGTACAAGAGAATTGTTTGAGTCAGTATGTGGATGTATCTATTCGAGAAAGTGCAAAACTCAACTTCCTCTTGGGAAATAAGGCAGGTGTCAGCAGCTGAGCTCTTTGGGGCTGGCGACCATAATTCTATTAATTTTAAAATAGTGATGAAAAAGGAGAAACTTGATCTAAACGTTGAAGTTCTAAAGTAGAGGAAGACCAATTTTGACAGTATTAGGCAAGAACTTTCAAGAGTTGACTGGGATCGGATAGTCGCAGGTAAAGGGACGGCTGGAAAATGAGAAGCCTTCAAAAATGAGATAACGAGAGTCTAGACACAATGTGTTCCTCTTAGGATGAAGGGCAAGGCTGGCAGTTGTAGGGAGAGCTGGATGACTGGAGAAATTGAGGTTCTGGTCAAGAATATGAAGGATGCATATGTCAGGTTATAGACAGCAGAAACCAAGTGATTCCCTAGAACATTACAAAGGCTGTAGGAGTATACTTAGAGAGAAATCAGGAGGACATAAAGGGGACATGAGATAGCTTTGGCAAATAGGGTTAAGGAGACTCCAAAGGGATTCTACAAATACATTAAGGACAAAAGGGTAACCTTACAGGTCAGCAAGGCTGCCTATGTGTGGAACCGCAGGAGGTGTGAGAGATACTAGAAGAGTATTTTGCATCAGCATTTACTGTGGAGAAGGATATGAATGATAGAGAGTGTGGGGAAATAAATAGTGACATCTTGAAAAATCTCCATATTTCAGAGAAGAAGGTGCTGGCCATCTTAAAATGCATAAAGATGGATAAATCCATGGGACCTGGTCAGATGTACCCTTGAACTCTGTGGGAAGCTAGGGAAGTGATTGCTGGGCCCCTTGCTGAGATATTTGTGTCAATTTAATGATGTCTTCTTTGCGATCTTGTTTGCAAATAAAAATGATTGTATCATCAGTCGAGAATATTTAAGGATGTCATTAGCAGACCTTGAACAGGAGAGACTTGGGACAAAATTCTTTCCCAATTAATAAAGAAGAGAGAAGGTGATAGAGTGTGGGAGCCATACTTTGGAGTGAGGGAAGTAGAAGGAAAGGCATTACTGAAGAATGGAGAGATAACGTGTTAACTTTAATTGAGGGGGAAGGAACAGCACCAGCGTGAACTAGCAGGAGTAAGAAGAAGTGTATAACCTTGAAGGGAATTGAATAAGGTCATATCTGGGTTGTCAATAAAACATGGTCCACATCAGTGAACATTGATTGGATTTATTAAAAATGCCTGTGTGCAGGAGACAGTGAGGAAGGAAATACCTATGCATTCCAGTTCCATGTGCTTTATTGTTAGATCCTTATACCCACTCAGTAGCAATTATTAACTGTATAGGTAACCCTTTAATCGATACATCCTGCCCCACATTTGCTTCTCCCATAAACTGTTAATGGTATGAATGATTTAGTTTTCATCCAACACCAACATAACCCACTCACTGTACATCACCCATCCCATATAACCTCCAAGGTTATTGTGTGTGAGGCTGCAATCTCCAACAGTATCCCTGTGTTCTCCTGGAGGGCATGTAAGATATATACTCCCTGATTTTTTGCTTGAAAGGTGAGCATACTAGAGTGAGATGGCAGCTTCTCATGAAAGCTGGTACCTGAGCTGTGACACTTGCAAGGATCTGATTTAAAACAAGTTTACTTGGCATTAGCCATGATAGGAGTTGAACAGAGTTTGCCTTGTGTGTCCACAATTACCCCAAGGAAGAATAATTCTTATTTTTCAGCTATTGCTTTTTCCTAGACAGTTACAGACTGGTGTGGCCTGAATGACTGACCGAGCTCTGAAATGGCATCTCCCTCTTGGCATTCATGATGCTCTTTAGTACTGGTTGTGCCAACTCCTGCTGATTGTGACCTTTTGAATCATGTTAAATATGTCCTGTTTCCTCCCACACGTTTCTGCTGGCCCTTTTTATTTAAAATTACCCATCTCTATCATTTTGTAGCAATCTCTACTGTGGCCAACGTGTTTGATTCAACTTACCATGTTTCCTGTTGTGGGTTTTTCCCACAATTTTGCAGCATTGTGCAAGGTTTCTCTCTGAACTGGTAACTTGATTAGCCCTGCAGCCCTTCACCCTTGACACTATCCTGCTTCTGGTCTTCGCTTCAGGCTTGTTCCACTTTATGTGTTTGTAGGAACAGAAAGAGCAAGTCTTTACCCTGGTCATGATCTCTCTTCTCTCTATCCCCTATAGAGCTAAAAAATGTTAGCTATATCTAGAATAATAATACCTAACAAGCATTTGTAGGAACCAAAGAATTGTGGATGCTGGAAATCAGAAACAAAAACAGAAATTGCTGGAAAAGCTCAACAGGTCCAGCAGCATCTGTGGAGAGAAATCAGAGTTAATGTTTTGGGTTCAGTTACTCTTCCTTAGAACTGATTGTAGCTAAGAAAAGGTTGTTTTTTTAATGCTGAAGATACAATGGAATGAAGGAAATAATGAGTAAACACTAGGTGGAGATAGAGCCCAAAGAGAGAGAAGAACAGTTGGACAGAAAAAGGAGTGGATAACAGTCAGCCTAGGAAAGTAAATAGCTACTAATGGGGAGTATTAGTAACTAACAATTGGTTGGTTGTGATAGCAGACCATGTGATAACAAAGCCTGCTTCATGGGGGTTGGGTAAGGACATGGGAGAAGGTGCCTCAAGCCCTAAACTTATTGAAATCTGTATTGAGCACAGAAGGCTTCAAAGTTTCCAAACAGAAAATGAGATGCTATTCTTCTAGCATGCACTGAGCTTCACTGGAGCACTGCAACAAGCCCAAAGCTTTAATTCTGATTTCTCTCCGCAGATGCTGCCAGACCTGCTAAGTTTTTTCCAGCAATTTCTGTTTTTGTTTCTGTTCCCAGTATCGATAGTTCTTACAGCTCTTACAAATGTTTGTTAGGTATTATTCTAGATATAGGTAACCCTTTTCACTCTGCAAAGGAGCTTGATCATGACCAAGGAAAAGATTTGTTCTACCTTGACTGAGTTGATGAAAAGTAGCAACTCTTAATTGGTTGGCATGAAGAATTGAGTTGGTGAAGTAGAGTGTCAATTTGAAGTCGGGGACAAGAGAATGGACAACTGTAAGAGGACAGGCTGTTTCTGTGCTAGAGTTTACCTCGAGAAATAAACTCTGGAAGAGTTGAACCTTTGTGACTGGACAAAGAATTGAATGCGGATGATTTTTCTGAAACCATTTGGTGGACTGATTATGGTTGATTTAATGAAAATCTGAACACCACAATCTTCTTTGATTTCACTTCAAAGCAAAGCCAATTCAACTGAAAGGTGTAAAAGTGTAAACTGAATGCATCTTCTTTTCATTACGGGAACAAAAGTACTTCTGGGAAAAATTCATTCTGTTGCTTGAAAGGAATTGCTTCCCCCGTCTGGGAAATCTAGATAGTGGATGCAAGTCTTAAGATAAAAAGAAATTTGACATTTAGGAATCAGATGCAGGGATTTGGGGGTAGTGGGGAGGGCGGAATCTCTTTAGACAGTGGTGGATGCTATGTTGTCTTAAATATTCGCAGCAAAGATGGATTTTGGTGTCTCCATGAATCAGGTGATATGGTAAGGAAAGTGGAATTGAAGTATCATCTGTGAAAACATCAATTTGTTGTACAGGCTTGGGCAGCTAAATGATCTACTCTTTTTCATTTTTTTAATTTGTTGATGTGAGTGGCATGTGTATTTCAGCATTTATTGCTATCCCTAATTAACCTGGAGAAGGTGTTAGTGATGTTCTTCTTGTTAATCTGTAGCTCTTGGGCTGTGAGAACCCCTAGAGTGCTGTTGGAATGGAATTCCAGGATTTTGACCCAGCAACAGGAAAGGAATGGTAAGATAGTTTCAATTCATGATGTACTGAAAACAACCAATGCTGGAGAGCCCAGCAGGTCAGATAACATCCTTGGAGAAAGAGCAAGCTAATGTTTTGAGTCTAGATGACTCTTCATCAGAGCTGAAGTGAAGTGTGGAGGGGACGGCATTTATGCTATAGTTTGGGGTTTGAGAGATGTGGGGATAGTGGGTGTAGGTTGCTGGTGGAGAAAAGATGTTGATAGTTCAGATTAAGTGATCGGAATGTGAAAATGGCAGAGCAATGGTGCATGAAATGCCAGACTTGAAAGGACAGACAGTCCCAAAATAGTGGTTGGAGGGGAAATATGACATGATAACAGAATGTAACAAGCTAAAAGAAGAGGAAGAAATGGTTTACAATTTGAAGGTGTTGAAGTCAGTATTAAGACCAGAAGGCTGTAAACTGCTTAGTCTAAAGATGAGATGTTGTTCCTCCAGTTTGTCCTGTGATTCGCAGGAACACTGTAGCATGTCGAGGACAGACAAGCAGGCATGCGAGCAGGACACTGTGTTAAAATGGCCGGCTACAGAAAGATCGGGGTCATGCTTGTGCACAGACCAAAGGTGTTCCGCAAAGTGGTCACCCAGTCTGCGTTTGGTTTCTCCAGTGTAGAGTAGGCCACATTGGGTGCGGCAAATACAATACATAAGATTGGAGGAGGTACCGGTGAAATGCTGTTTCACCTGGAAAGACTGTTTATGCCCTTGGATGGTGAGCAGGGAGGAGGTGAAGGGGACAGGCATTGAACATGCTGTGGTTACCTGGGAAGGTGCCATGGGAAGGGGGGTGGTGTTGGTGGTCATGGTATGGACTGAGGTGTCACAAAGGGAACAATCCCTGCAAAATGCAGACAGGGGAATTGAAGGGAAGATGCGTTTGGTGGTTGTGTTTGCTGGAGTTGTCTGAAATGGTAAAGAATGATCCTTTGAACGCAAAGGCTGGTGGGATGAAAAGTGAGGACGGGGGAACCCAATCATGCTGTTGTGAGTGATGGGAAGGGGCAAGGGCAGAAGCACAGGTGATAGGTCAGATGCTGTTGACAGCCCTGTCAACCACAGTGGGTGTGAAACCATGGTCATGGGAGATGCAAGCCATGTCAGCAACGCTGACCTGTCGCCCATATTTCTGTCTTTCATGTCATTTTAACACAGCGCCCTGCTCACATGCCCACATGTCTGTCCTTGGCATGCTGCAGTGTTCCAATGAATCACAGCACAAACTGGAGGAGCAACATCTCATCTTCAGACTAGGCACTTTACAGCCTTCTGGACTTAATATTGAGTTCAACACTTTCAAATTATGAACCATTTCTTCCCTTTCATTTAGTTTTTTACATTCTGTTATCATGTTGTTTCTCCCCTCTCACTACCCCAGTGTAATTGCCTGTCCTTTCCAGTCTGGCAGGAGACACACCATTTCTCAGCCATTCTCATATTCTGATCACTTAATCTGATCTATCACCATCTTTTCTCCACCGGCAACCTACACCCACTATCCCCACATCCACCGCCCCACTCCAAACAAAGTACAAATGCTGTGCCCTCTACACTTCACTCCAGCTCTGATAAAGAGTCATCTAGACTCAAAACATTAGCTAGCTCTCTCTCCATGGATGACTCGCTGTGATCTCCAGCATTGGTTGTTTTCTGTACAGATTCAAGCATGTGCAGTAATTTGCTCCTACATTTTAGATGATGTTATTCCATACATCTGCTGTTCTCATAGGTTGTAGATGTCGTGGATTTGAAAGCTGTTTTTGATGGAGCCTTGCTAAATTACTGTAGAACAGGTTGTATACACTGCTGCCACTGTGAGTCAATGATGGAGGAATTGAACTTTGGTGGTGGATGGGTGCCGATCAAGTAGACTGAATTGTCCTGGATGGCGTCCAAATTCTTGAAGTGCTGTTGGAGATGCACTGACCGAGTTAACAGTAGAGTATTGCATCACACTCCTGACTTGCACCTTACTTTTGAATTATGGCAAAAGATCTACTTTGCTAGAAAATGAGATGAAAGGAAATCTTTCCTCTGAAAGCACAACATGGGGATTTTCCTTGATAAGGGCCATAAGAAACTAATCAGACTGTTTATGTACATGCTGTAACAAGCCACACTCCCATATACTTTTTGTTCCAGGGAACACATTCAATTCTATCATTAGTCTGATCCAAACTTGTAAACTCAGTGTACCAACACATGTCACATTGTGATAATGATTCAATCCAGAATATTTGATGTACAGATAAAATATTCTCCCAAATATCACAGTGTTGTCACTCAATAGAGGAAGCATGTGCAACTCAGCTGTAAAGTTTGACCGGAGGCAACTGCACATTTCAGAAGACTAATCACTTTTTACGCATGAAGTCCATTTTGTTAATTGTACTTCCCTCTTTCTGTTTGCAATAATTTGCTGAATGACTAATTTAAATGTGTTGCCACATAAACTGCCTATTTCCATCAGTAATTTGCAGAAATCCTGTTCCAAATAGAATCATAACTGAAGCATGTTTCTGATGATGCATTCTGCAGAATTGTCTTGCAATGCATGTATAAGATTTCAGTACTTCACCTGCTGGAGGTCCTGTGACACAACGATTAGCACCACTGCTGCAGAATTAGAAGCTCTGGCTTTGAGCCTGATATTAGGACGTCATGACCAAGAAAGGTGCAGTTAGAAGACGACCAAATAGGTTGAGCATCAACTTGCAAATTTATGCAGCATCTGTCTATAGTAGGTGGATAAGTAATTGGCTGAAGGAAGACAGGGGCATATGAAAACAATATCCTTTGAGATGAAAATGAACCGACTGCTCTAAATGCCTATGTGCATTTGTATAGAGAACTTAATTGAATGGTTAGCATTCACAGTAACATTATCAGAAGTCGAAACCATGTAGCATGAGGTCTTGTGATATGGAGATATGGTGTTCTGAGCCTGTTAAATGAAAGGTTTCAGGAGAGAGTTTGAGATTACGGCCTTGTCATGACCATAGGTAATGACCCTGGATCGCCACCTATGGACATATTGAACTTTTAATTGCATACAGCCAGAAGAATCAAGAGATAGAGACAGACCCTGGAGTATTACACTGAGATGTGAAGGAAGCTTCAAAAGGATGAAGTGAAAAGGGGGAAATGCATTACAAACGCATCTCTGATTTCCTGGGGTTATGGTGGACTGTGAACATGATGGGAGAAAATGCACCACTCTGTGTAGGAGACATGTTTCTGTTATCCCTTTTCAAGACTAATCAAGGATAAGAGTTCAATTTTGGTCTGTGAATAGTGGTGGAAAATGAGGTACCTAAATGTGCTTGCCTGAGATCAAACTCCAGTGTGCTGCAGAGGTGATAGTTGAAGAACCACCCTTGGGTCAACCCTGCTTTGCAGATAAAAGACTCTTTCACTCTGAGTGCTAAAACCCAGCAAACCAATCAAAAGGAGATGATACAAATGAATTTCAATTAACTTATAAAGCTAACAGTTTTGGAATTGACTGTTCAACTATCAATGTTTCACTGTCTACTCTTCACAGATGAGCTCGGGACTGATTAAATTGGAGATACACGAAGGTTAGCTTTGAAACAATTCAGGGATATTGGAGAAGCGTTGTAGAGCTTAAGGGCATTATAGGTGTGGAGAGTATTGAACCAGAAAGATTTACAAAGTTGAAACTTGAGGCATAGTCCAACCAAGAGATAGTGTAGGTTAGCAAGAAAATGGAATTGGGTCAAGCTCGGACACACAGAATATTAAATCAGTTCAAAATTGTGGACACTACAATATTACATGGTAGCCAAGAAAAATAATGTAAATATTCAAGTCTTGTAGTCACAAATGAATAGAAAAGGTTTTAGGCTGCATATGAGTTTTGGTAGGAGGGCAGTCAGATGATATTGTTGAGCTAGAATTACGCGAACTTGATGATTGACATGATGTGGTGGTGGAAATTAATCTTGGGTCAAATAAGGTTACATCGAAAATCAATGATGGCACTAAACATTGATTTTATGAGGTATTCCCAACGAACTGCTGTAACTTTGGCATGGTCCTTAAACGAGTAGCATAAATAGCAATTTATATCATTTCTTTGGGAGTTCTCCCAGTCTTCCACCAAAGTTACGGCGGGAAACCTCGTCTAGATTTTCAGGAGTGAGTGTTGAACAGTGTGAAGTGTCATTGCAAAGGAAGTAGGTTCATCCCCTTTGCATAAAGTTTCGTTTGTTTTCATTTCTGACGTTCTTTGCAAAGGGATCAGAGGCCTATTGTGCTCATCTTTCTCCAGCGCATCTCACCCATTTTCTGGACAGGTTTTTAGTTTGCCACAGTTGGCACAAAACACAATGCAATTCCGGTCTCCAAGCTTTTCACACTGATTTCAAGTAATGCCTTGGCTGTGTTCGTTCTAAGGTCAGTTCTGAGTTAACCTCATCCGGATTAAGCATTCTCAGTTCATTAAAAAGACAGACACTAATTTAGAAGGTTTAGGGTAAATCAGTTAAATTATGTTTTATAGTGATGCACTACGTTCATGAATCTCTGCACAGAAAGTGAGTTAACATTGTCATCCCATCTTAAATTCCATTTTCCATACATTACTTTGGAAGAGCTGGGCAGGAAGGAAAAAATGTTTGGACTGCAGGAAGGTGTAACATCACCATACAAGTAGAATTTCCAGTTGCCCTACAATGTCAAGAGATTATTTTGGCCATAAGGAAATGATTTCATTTCTCAGAGGAACGGTATCTGTGGCCTTTATCTAGTCTCCGAGGACTTAGTGCAATTGTGCAGCATACTTCAAACGACCTGTGGCTGTGTTCCAGGGAGATATAAGGCCACCAAGAACAGTGAAGGAGACAGCTGCCAGAAATATACTCGTCTTGACCTCTTTAAAAGGCCAATAGGGACATCTAGATTAACAACTAGTGCATCTGACAATGCGTATTTTTGTGTGCTATTGAATTTTAGGCAATCTAAAACCAAACACCCGACAGCTTGAATTTGGAAGGAGTTTCTCTTTATTTTTACTGGGCTGCCATTACTCAAAGCTATCTCTTCAAGTGTCAAAAAGTTCAATAGAGGGTGATTAGACATAAAAAAAAACTGACTCATTGTTCAAACCTATCCTGGAAGTTCTTTCTGTAACACTATATTGGCAGGTTATTTTTCAAAAATAAATTATTCTTGCTGAATTTTATCTATAGCTTTCTCATTTCTTTTTCAGGTTTGAATTTTAAGAGTATAATTCATGGGATTCTATTGAGAAAATAAAGATGGATTTCCAGATCAGGACTTAAGGAACTCCCAGTTGAACAATTGAGAAATGCCAACAAATTATGGAAATGACCACCATTCCCAATCCCAAATTGGTACATGTTATACGTTTAAAGGCATGAAACACAGTTTTTGTGTTTCCAAGTGTTGCTAATACACAGTTAGGGGATCCTGGAGCCAACAGTTCCTACAACAAGTTGAAACATGCAGCAAGACAACACACTTGCTGCTTCCACAACAGAATCACTTGGGTATGAGAGCATTAGGAGTCGAAAATCTGAAATAAAACACAAGTATCAAGGGCAGCACCATGTCAAAACAATCTGACATTTATCACATAACATTGAAAACAAATCATTAGTATTTAACCTTCAATGCAGTATTTAAATATTATTATTATCAATATTAAATATTATTTATCACCGAGAGGGAAGCCAAGAAGAACATTGCAATTGAAATATTGACGAAGACATTACGTAAGTGTGTTTTAGCAGAGTTACTAGCCGAAAAGTCTTTTTGTATTTTTGTTCATGCAATGCGAGTTCTGCCAACAAATGCAACATTTATTTCCCATCCTTAATTGCGAAGGTGCTGATGAATTGCTCTTGCTAATCTCTGTGGTCCGTTTAATGACAGTACATCCATAGTTTGACTGTGTAGGGAGTTGCAGGATTTTCACAGAGTGATAAATGCATGGCTGTTATTTTCAAGCTGTGATGGCGTGTGACTTGGAGGGAAGCTTGTAGGCTATGACATTCTGCTACACCTGCTGGTTTTTGTCCATCTCGGTGATAGAGTTGTGGGTTTCGCAGGTGCTTTGGAAGAAGCCCTGCAACTTTCAAATTGTGCACATTGCCACCACTGTGAATAAATGGTGGAGGGAGGGAATGATTGATGTTGTACCATTCAGCAAGCTGTTTGAGTGTTTTTAAGAGATGCACTCATCCATGGAAGTGGGGATTATCCCAATGGACTCCTGTAACTGTGGCATTATGGCTTGTTTTTTTTTTCACTGTGGTATTTTCTTCCTTCTTACTGTGCAGCTTTAGTTTTTAATTTGTAGGCTGTGGTCTTGTAAAGTTACGTGACACGTGACCGATGAAAATCATTCTGAAAAGCTGTTTTGGAGAAACCATACTATAAGAAAGCTGCTAACCAATTCAGACATTTGAAAAATTGCCTGGAGTTAGTACTGGGACTTTATGACCATAATCCTTGTTGCAGCGACAGTATTATTGTACCTGCCCTTTGATTCAGTCTAGGGTTGTCATGACAGTGCAACAAGCTAAAGCCACTTAGTACAAGGAGCCCAGCAGTTTGATAATAATATCCTTCAAGGCTTTTATTTTCACTTTCAACAAGTTAGTTCAGAGAAATCATTTAAAATTAATACCATGCAAGTTGCTGTGGGAGCCAGTATCAATCAGCCTGTGTAATTGTGCTGCTGCCCAATACCATCCACGCACTAAAATCAATTTGTTTTAGGTGACATAAAAAGCATCAGATTGTACCAAGAGCCCAGTTGAAAACATGGATGTAGTCAATTATGCTCTGGAATCGGGGTGACAGCTTTAAAATTGTGCTGACTACTCTAGGAAATAGCAGCTACTGTTAATGTAGCTGATATTAATCCATTGCTCAGAAGGATAGTGTGTGTGTAGGTAACATTATAAACTGAGATTTTATAAATCAGCATTAACAATTAGTAAATTAATGACAACCATGAAAACATTGTCAGTTGCAGTAAAAATCCATTTGGTTCATAAACATCCTTTTGATTAAAAGAAATCTTCGATCCTTTCTGACACAAAGCTACATGGTGGACTCTTAGATGCCCCTTGAAATGACCTAGCAACCCATTTAGCCATATAAGAACTGCTGTGAAGTCCAAGAAAAGAAATGGAATAGGATGGACAAGTTGCATAAACCTAGGCACCAGAATGGCAAACACTGCCCTACCAACACTGCAAAAACCTCCTTACGAACATTTATGGGATTGTGCCAAAATTGGGGGAGCCTTCCCACATAGTCTAAGATATTCACATTCACACTGAATCAGATCTTGCAGACAATGTTCTCTTATCATCATCATCATCCCCGGGAATGTTCTGTCCCACTGGCAGGGCAAAATCAACAGATGTTGGGTTAGTGACATAAAACAAGATTGGAATTGCCCTGAGTGTCTTCTATGCTGATTCTGGACCCCACGAAATCTGATGAAATCAGGTCATAATCAAGAAACTCTTGCTGATTTCATCAGACACCACCTCCCTCAGATGTTGAATCTGTACTGCTCCATGTTCAACACTCGGATAGTGACGAAGCCAGCAGAAGGAAAAGCTTTGACCTAGCTCTTAACAATCTGCCTGCTACAGATGCATTTGCCCATGACAGTATTGGTAGGAGTAAACACCACACAATCTTCATGAGACCAAGTTCCATCTCCATAACAAAGATATCCTCCACCTTGTGTAACAACACTGCCAGGCTAAATAGAATAGATTTTTGAAAAGAATAGAACTCCATGAGGCATTTCCTTAGATACTGTGGGACATGAGCAGCAGCAGAACTATATTTGACCAGAATCTATAACCTTGTGGTTTGACATGTCCCCCGCTCTAACATTACAATCAACTGGGAGAGGGGGTAACACAATTCAAAGAAGCATAGAGGAGGACATGCCAGGAACAGCACCAGGCATGCCTACAAATAAAGTGTCTTCCTGCTGAAGTTACAATATGGGACTACTTGCCTGCTAAGTGATATAAGCAACAAGTGATAGCAAAGGCTAAGCAATCCACAACTAATGGATCAGATCTAGGCCCTGCACTTCTACCAAGTTCAATCATTATTGATGGTGCAAAGAATTAAACGTCCCACTGGAAGACAAGGTGCTACGACTGTCCCTGTCCTTAATAATGGAGGAGCCTAGCACATAAGTGCAAAAGATAAGGCTGAAGTATTTGCATCCATCTTCAGCCTGAAGTGCTGAGTGGATGATCAAACTCGGCCTTCTGAAGTCCCCAGAATCACAGAAAACATTCTTCAACCAATTCCTTTCAAGCTACATGATGTCAAGAAAATGATTTGAGACACTGGATAATGCAAAGATTATGGGCCCTGACAACTTTCCAGCAATAGCTGTCTTTCAGAGTTAGCTGTGTCCCAAGTCTGTCTTTCCGCACACTACAACACTAGCATCTATATGACAACATTAAAATTGCCAAAGTACTTTCTAACCCCCAAAACTCAGGACAGAACAACCCAATCGATTACCGTCATTCGTTACTCTCAATTTATCAGCAAAGAACTGTTGCCAGTGATATCAAGCGGCACCAGCAACGCATAATCTGCTAACTGACGTTGAGTTTGGGTTCTGCCAGGGCTACTCAGTTCCTGACTTCATTGCAGCTTTGGTCCAAACATGGACAAAGAGCTGAATTCCAGAGGTAAAGTGAGAGTGACTGCCCTGACATCAAGAAATCCTTGCAAAACTGAAGCCTGTGGGAATCAGGGGAAACATCGTCACTGTTTCGGGTTACATCCAAGATAAAGAAAGGTGATTATGGTTGTTGGAGGTCAATCATCTCAGTCCCAGGACATTAATGCACCAGTTGCTCATGATAGTGCCCTAGGTCCAACCACCTTCAGCTGCTTCATAGATAACTTTCCCTCCATAATAAGCTCTGAAGTGGGGATTTTATTGATGATTACACAATACTCATCATCATTTGTTACCCGTCCTGGTACCGACACAGCCCCTGCTCATATTCAGCCATACCTGGTCAGCATTCCAGGCTTGGGCTGATGAGTGGCAAGTAGCATTTTCATCATAAGTACCAAGCATTTGTCAATTTCCAATACATTGTAGATGAGATGCACTGTAGTATATCACCCAGGCTCCCTGAACAACACTTTCTAAACCATCAACCTCTATCATCTTGAAAGATAAGGATAGGTACATGCAAGTTCTCTCTCAAGCCATACTATCCTCACTTGGACATTGCTGTTATTTTGTTTTGCTGAATGAAGATCTTGGAACTCTTCTCTTAATGGTATTGTAGGTGTTTCTACATTTCAAGACCAACATGGTTGAAGAATGAAGCTCTCCATCACCTTCTGAAAGGGAATCAGAGATGGGAAATGAATGCTGGCCTAGCCAGCAATGCTTACTTCCAATGAATGAAATGAATTTTTAAAAGACTATAATATTATTTATTGTAAATTATGAGTTGCATTCTGTCCCCCAGGAATGTAATGAGATGTGATGTAGCACCTCCCTATTGCTAAAATGCCAATGATGTAAATCTTTATACCAGCAGCAGTCTGGTATTTTACAAGCAATTAATGAGCCAAAAAATGCCATTGATAATGTTGAATTCAAACATCAGTCATTCTGTAGAATATGTCTGATTCACCAATTCCATTCTACATAAAGTTACTGGAACCAATATATAACACTTTAACATTTCTATTTGAGCCATTTGATTTAAAGTGTTTGATTATTATTACCATGGCGTTTGTCAGCTACAAAATATAGTTCCCTAGCAATGAAACTATAATTTAAATATGATGTGTTGTGTTCCACACTGTACTTTCAATTCATTTTCATTCATTTTAGGTTTGGGTATATTGGCCTACATCACATTTCAAATAATCTTTCAAAGACTGTAACATAAAGTTTGCAAACCCAATCATAAAACAATTTAAATGAAATTTTGAAGAAATTGAGACAAGAAGTGAAATCTTAAATCTGTATATTGTTTGAACAGCTTGGTCATCTTCTGAATAGCTTCTGCTGTTGATCCCCAGCAATGTACCAAGCCTCCCATTTGGTGGATTGACAGTGTTTACTAAAGCAAAGGTAATTTTTTAAATCAACTTCTTTTTGTCTTCAGTGTTTGGGTTAAGCCCCAGGGGTTAAAACTCCCAGTACTTTCCTACCTGTTTTCACTCAGACTGCTGACCACACAATCGGCTGTAGGCAAAAGCGTTCCATCCTCAACCATGTCTTTGAAGGAGCTTGGATTGATTTTATATAGACAGAGAATCTGGGAACTGATTAATTTTAAAAAAAGGCTATTGGACAATAGCATGGATGCTTATCAGATAGAATCGGCAAATAGTGGTGATCTGAAATGCACCTGCTGAAAGAATGACAGAAGTTAATTTAATTGTGTCTTTGGAAAAGAGAATTGATGCCCCTCTTGACGGCTAAGAAGGAAATATCAGGAAGTGGGATTAATTGATGAACAGCTTCAAAGAGTTGAACCTGCCACTGTAAGTTGAATGGTTTCCTCTCATCCTCTACCATTTTACAGTTTTATGATCATTGCTGATTATAGAGAAAGGAGAGCAGATTAAAGTCCATATTGGAACTGAAACCTGGTGGGTCACTTAACCTGAGTGGATGGAATGGGAAAATCCTTTAGAAGGTTTTCAAACTTATATTGAAGGAGGATTTATGCCGAAGAAGGGTTTGACTTCTCCCTCTTTGGATAAAGTGAATGGTAACACATGAAAATAAAGATTCATTACTGGGATGAAAGAATTCCTTTATGAGGAGAGATTAAATAGACTAGGCCCTTATTCTCTGGAGGCCAGAAGAATGGAAGGTGATCCTACGGAAATTTAGTCTTCTTAAGGAGCTTGATCTTGTTGTCTAGGACAAGGAATCTCAGAACAAGAACTTGGTCATGTATGACTTGAAATGGGTGTAATTTATTCACTCACGCAATTGTGAATCTTTATTATACCCTACTCCAAAGAACAGTGCATACTCAGTCATTGATTATATTCAAAATCAATTGATAGATTTTTTGATGACCGAAAGAATCAAGGGACATGAGGATGGTACGGAAAGTTGAAGATGACAAAGAGCATTGCTGTTTTGGACAGTTATTGCCAATTACTGACAGCTTCTGCTTCATAGTTGGCCAAAATTCCTCTTTTATTCTAAGTCTAATGGACCATTTAACCAGTGATTAGTACAGGAGGTACTGCTGACAATCCATAATGAGAAATGTTATTTATCTTATCCATTATGCAATAAACTGCTTCTTGTTATCAGTTAGTGCAAGGTATTGTCAAGTTTGGCTTCTGACCATCTCAAGCTGTTATGTCTGAGATGAAACATCTGTCTCCAGTAGGATCTTTTACAGGACTGCTTGATTATCCACCCAGACTGGCTGACGAGATCAGCTTAATGTCACTTGCCTTCTATAACAAGGATCAAGCATAATCTCATTGAATAGCAGAGCAGGGTCAAAGAGAGAATGGCCTACTCTCTCTTCCTTTTCTCAAGGTGTCTTTCAACTTTGTCCTGAACAAAAGTCCATAAGCAGTGATGCTGTTGTTCTTTGGATTCTTCAAGATTGTGACAGAGTAGGACGCTCCAACTGGAGCTCTGCTGCCTTGCCAGTTCCTTTTCTCTTTCTCTTTCTCTTTTCTGCAGTTTTTCTCCCCACCCTCCCCAACTTTTAACTTCTTAATCTTAGCTAAAGGGAATGGAGAGTGGAGGCGCGTCCGAGTTCAGCCCAGCGTGGGAGATGAGTTGGAGACCATGCCATTGTGTGAGGGGGGGAGTTGCAAGCCAGAGCCTGGAGTGGAAGCCAGCCTGAGCCCGGGTGGGCCTGGGAGGCGAGTCCTGGAGGCGAGGCCAGTAGGTGAGTCCCAGTCTGGAAGCCAGTGTGTGGAGGCAGTGTGGCCTCATCTTCTGAACCCTATCGCAGGTATGAATCAGTGAAAAGGATATAATTTGAGCACATTTTAAAGATACTTTTTATTCTTATTCTGGGTTTTGACTAATTCGAGTACTTTTAAAAACTTTGTATTTCTGTGCTAGACTATTTTCTTTTACTCTTTCAATTCTGTAACAAACACTTAAGGTCTATAGTATAGTATAACCATTGAAAGATGCACCTTAGTCTTCCTGCCCACTTTTTCACCACATATAATGAAAAAACAGACTCTTCACTCTCAATGCCCACCCACACCAACTATCTTGAGGTGTGGGCAGTATAATATTCAGATCAGTTGACTTGATAACAGGACCATTTGGCCATTTATGATTTTAAAAAAAGACAGAGAAGCTATTGATTTTGGCAGCCACACACCTACAACAGTATAGAAATTTGGGGCTGCGTTAGTTGGCAGCCATCCTGATTTACAAACACGATAATGGGTAGATAGTATCACTGTAGAAAATCATCAGTTTGTTATAGGAAGGTTCCCTTGACAATTTTATTTGTGGCTACTTATGAGCCTTCTTAACTAATTCTCTCACTTCCTTCTGCTGCAACTGTTATTGTAGTCTAAAAAAGAAAAACTATTTCGGCCTGTAGTCAGGATGAGGATGGATTTTTGAAAAGTGGTTGATTTCCTGCACCGGTGTGAATGGAGCATGATATATAACAGCAATGATGTGTTCAAAGATTGTGTATCCATGATTTGTATTACATTTTCTATATCAATGATCACTTTGGTTTTGTCTTATGTTCATATAATCAGTATCACAGTTTCATCCCACACACATTCACCTTCATGCTCCACACAGGCACACGCTTTTTAGTTGATTTGCTGTTTACTAATAGGATCCCGATTGGGATGCCTTATTTCTGGACTTTACCTTTCAAACTCTAACCAGGCAGCACGTTGGCTCAGTGGTTAGCGCTGCTGCCTCATAGCCAGGGACCAAAGTTCAATTCCACCCTTGGGCAACTGTCTGTGTGGAGTTCGCATATTCTCCCCTTTTCTGTGTGGGCTTCCACCGGCTGCTCCGACTTCTTCCCACAGTTCAAAGATGTGCAAGTTAGGTGGATTGGCGATGGTAAATGCAAGGTTACATGGACAGCCTAGGGAGGTGGGTCTGGCTGGGATGTTTTTTGGAGGGTAGGTGTGGACTTGATAGACTGGATGGCCTGCTTCCACACTGTAGGGCATCTATGATTTATAAGTTGAAGGAAAGCAAATCTCTCTCATTAATGTACTTTGAATAGTGCCCCAAAATACTCCACGCCCAAATCTATCATTCCCTTCAAAGAAATCATTAAGTCAGTCTTGCCAATAGAGTGAGAAACTAACATACAGCATGGATGGACATTTCTTGTCATATCAGTATGGCTCGGTTAGTAAGAATTCCTACCTCTGAATAACAAGATTCTGGGTTCAAATCCCTTGTCAGAGTATAAATGCAAAAATCAAGCTTGACACTCCTATACAATTAGCTCTGCACTGCTGGAGGTTCAATCTTTTGGATGTGATGTTCAACGGAGGCTCCACCTGCCTGCTTAGATGGATGGTCAAGATCGCACGGCCTCTTTTCTCAAAGAAGAGCCTGGTTCTTACATTTTGCATTAACTCTTTGGATGTCTGGTTGTTATCTCACTACTGTTTGTGGGCATTTACTATGTCCGTTTTGGTTGTCATGCTTTTTTTACCGTACAGCAGGGCCAACATTTCAAAAGTACTTGATTGAACATAAAGTATCTTGAAACATGCAGTGATGGCGAATATGAACGGAAGCCTTTTCATTCTTTATCATTTATTTGTAGCAAAGATTGAGCTGGTAGTTTTTGAGAAAGATTTCTCTTATTCAATGCTTGAAATCTTTTGACAGAATTATTTCAAACTTCATTTTTATATCTACAGCACGGGGAAAATAATCAGAGCCAGGCAGATAAGTTATTTAATTGCAGTTTACTGAACCGGGTTAATGAGGCTTAAGCTCTTACTGAATTAGCAAAGTGTCACATTGCAGCATTTCCAATGTTTATAACAGAGGAAGTATCAGATTTTAAAGAGTACTGATTTATTTTAGCTAAGTGCTTTTGCTGAAGTTTTCTGAGCCTGTAGAGATGACAGATGAAAATGAACCAGACATTGATGTCAATGCACCTTCCAAATTAGACTGATGCCTTTAGAGAGAGGGATAAAAAAGAATGCACTCTGATGAAGTGGGCTTGCAATAGAGTGATTTGAAATTGAATATATAATACAAAGTTCCAAGTACTCCATTAATTAATGAAGAACTGGCTGGAGTATTTTGTATAATTCAAGTATTCTAACAAAATAAGATGACCTGAAACCACACTTACTAATTAGAAATCAGTTTAGCTTAAAATCTGCACCAAGAAAGCATCCTTTGTTCTCTTTTTCAAATGCTGACAGATTGCTGCATGTTTCAAACATTTTGTGTTTTAGGTGGATTCTGCTTGTTGGTAGGCTCACAAGATCAGAGAAGGATAAAACTTCCATTTGCTCATCATCTTTCATAACTTTGATAGAGAGACGGAGACCATGGAAGAATTTGTGAAAAAGAAAGTGTGATGATTTTAAAATTGACATGTTGTCTGACAGGGAGCTAATGAAATTCAACAAGCACAGGGTCAGTCGTGTGTGTTACAGATCAAGTGGGGTGTCGGTTACTATGGCAATGTACAATTTCACAAGGCGGTATTGTCTGGAGATGGGGATAATGATCGCACAGGGTCTGGCCCTGACTTTCATTCCTATGTCAAACAAATGAAGTCCTGACATTGCTAAAATGACCTTTAGAAATGGCTGCCTGCACTACCATTTTTGGTCAGTGGGTGCAGGCTAGGAGGAGGTGGAGGATGCCAGTTCAAGAAAGCCTGCCTTGGGGCTCCAATACACAGTCAGAGTTTTACAAACTAAGACGAAGAGATAAAAATTCTCTTCCTGATCTCAGCCATGCACTCCCCTCACTCACTCCATTTCCTAACTATGTCAATGCATGCCACCTAATGCCCTGTACATACCTCATTGTCTCTTCCTCTCAATACTACCCCATAACAGTGTACCCACTCCTATGCACTTCATAATCCTGCACCACCTAATGTCAACAGGAAAATTGAAGCCCGTAACAGCTTCCTTTTCAAATTATTTTTTGACCGATCCCTCTCAGTTTTGGCCCATTTCATCTTCATCCAAGTCATTAGAGTCATAGAGGAATTCAGCATGGAAACAAGCCTTTTGGCCCAAACTGGCCCACACTGACCATGATGCCCATTCAGCTAGTTCCAATTGCCTGTATTTGGTCCATATGTGAGTGCTACTGCTTCTGGCATTAAAGCAGCATTTGACTGAGTATAGTATCAAGGAGCCTAGCAAAATGTGAATCATGAGGAATCTGAGTGATCAATGGAAGACCGTGTAGGCTTTTATTCCCATTTTCCCAGGTCTGTCAGGTTTACTTTGGATATCAATAACCAAAGGCAATTCTAACAACTCAGATTTCACTACAAAAAAAGAACTACAAGAATTTCCCATACAATGTTTACAATCACAAGTGAATCCTTTCATCTGGACTTGACCAAAGATCAGACCAGAACAGATAAACAGCTCATTCTATCTCAATTTCTAGTCGTTGATCAATTCACCTCTTCCCCGAGCTAGCTAAATGTTTACTGTGGGGCCCGTGTCTTTACACTCCTTCTGTATAAGTAAGCTGTACATTTTATACTCTCAACGCTACCCAGTTTCCAGAAAATGATCACTTTGACCTTTGGCAGGAGTTCCTCAGGATCAAAAAGCTTTATCAATGATTTTTCCTCCATTAGGTCAGAAGTCAGGATAATCACTGATTGCCATGTTCATCACCATTTGTGATGACTCAGTTGCTGATGAAGTCCATGACCATATCGTCAATGTCTAGACTTAGAATGACAAGTAGTTTGAATCGTACTTGCTGCTTAGATGCCAGGCAATGATCATCTATTATGAGAGAACATAATCATCTGTGCTTGATGTTGAATGGCATTAGGACCACTTAGTCCCATACTCTCAACATCCTGGAAGTTACAATCGACCAGAAAATGAACTGGACCAGCCTACACATATATTCCGGCTATATTAACAGGTAACAGTTAGGAACTCTTGTCTCCCCTATGTATATCCAATATCTCGAAGGTGTAAATCAGGAATATGATTGAATACCCTCCCCTTGCTCAGATGAGTGTGACTCCAACAACACTTGAAGCTCCACACCATCCAAGTCACTGCAGCCTGTGTTGTTGTGACCACATTTTCCACTTTCAATATTCACTTCCAATGCCATTGGCCTACAGTGCTATCAATGTACATTATCTACAAGATGATCTTCAGTAACTCACCAAGATTCTTATCACAACACTTTCCAAACCTGAAAGGACAACAGCAGTTGATGTATGGGAAAACTGCTGCCTAAAAGTTCCTCTCCAAGACGTGCACTAGTCTGATTTCGAAATACATTGCCATTGCTTCATTGTCATTGGGTGTCTGTGTCTGTGGGGACCAAAGTCCTGGTAATCTCTTTCCAACAGTGTTGTGGGTGTCCCTATACATTAAAGACTGCAGTCGTTCAAGAAAAAAGCTCACTACTATCTTCACCACAATATTAGGAGAGGCCAATAAATGCTGGCTTAGCCTAGCCAGCGATGCTGACATCCCATAAATGAATTTCAAGGCAGATTTTACTCATTTTCTGTCCACAATCATGCCAACTTTTCATGATCTCTGATAGTGCTTTACTTTCACCAAAAAGTACAAAAACGTTATCCTTGCCTCTACAAAAGTGTACGCTGTTTATCCAAAGAAATGCACCAAGAACAGATCAGCTCTTACCTGGTGTAATCTCCACACTCTGGCTTCCACGCTCCAGGATCTCCTAAATCTCATTTCAGTGAAAGTAGCTGAACCATGAAATGGACAAGTATCTCTAGGAATCATGCATGCACAAGCGAGAGATGACCTTCAATTTTTCTTCCATAAGAATGCAAGATGCGATGTTTACTGATGTGTAGGATATGGCCCCTGCTGAGAGGGGTTCGGGTAATCAGTCTCTTGTCTCTCTTGAGGCTTTCTGTAACGATTGTAAAGAGGTCAGCCAGGTGGATGTCATAGAATATGAGTTCCCTGATTAGGGCTATTCATCTGGTCCAATCAGGGAGCCCTAGTTGACAGGTAAAAACAGAAACGTTAGATGTTCTGTTCACTCTGAGAGCTGTCACTGAGGAAGCTGGATCAGTGCCAAGGACTTTCCACGTATAAATAAAGGGTGGTTTGTTGACGGGGTATCAGCCTCTTTGGAGTTATTTCACTTTCCATCTGAAGTTTTCCTGTTTCTCTACAGGATTCCTGTTCTTTTCCAGAATTCCTCAACAGACAACCAATGAATGTACATCCCACAATTGCCTTCATTGTAAAGGCATTTTTTTTAAAGTGTAATTAAAATTTGACATGTTCACAGGTGACCCAGAGATATGATTTGCAGTCATGACATCAGTGATAATCAATTATCTGGCCATTATGACAATGACTACATTTCAGAAAAATAACTTAATTAGCTGTAAAGACATTTGAGATGCTTGGCAGTTGTGAGAAGTGCTATTCAGATGCAAGTCTGCCTTTTCACTGAGGTTGGCAGTGGTCAGAAAATGATGGTGATGGGTACACATACTTTTCATGTTGAGTTGAGCCACTCACCATGTGGCTAAGAAGGGTTCTTGGTACTTGCAATACAGACTCATCTGGATTGAGCTCAATTGTATTATCGCTCCCTGGAATCACAGTTTTTCAGCTCTTTTTGGAGTTAAATTGGCTTCAACGTAACAGACCTGGTAAACAAAAATCAGTCTTCATGGAAATATGTCAATTAAATGTCTGAACCAAACAAGCTAGTCCTGTTGTGACGCAATGTTGATAACTAGCCAGGTACCTTTAGAAGTATCTGTGTAAACTGCAGGGGCCAATCTATCCCTGATAATTGATGAAGTTATTAACCTGCATCAGCTAATTTTGGTGAGCATAGCCTGAATAGATTGTAATCCTCTTGCATAACCTGCATATGATTTGGTTTTTGTGGTTTTCAATATGATTGCCTGTGTTGCATACGAAGAGTCTGGATCTTGTGGGGCAGATGCCTTGAACTTTATTTACGAGGCTGCAATATCACAGATGTGCACAGACTAACAGCCCCAATCAGGGAACTCGTATTCCATGAGGTCGACCTGGCTGACCTTCTTGCAATCAGAAAGCCTAAACAGAGGTGAGAACCTGACTGCCCAACACCCTCTGGGTTCCATCTTTATTGGTGTTACTGTACATTGCACACACAACTGGATTTCTTCAAAACACAGAGAGAGTGGCTTCCTTCCCAAGGTGTGGTGGCCAGCCTTAGCACTATATGCACACATACAATCTCGGGCCTCTGCATTACACATCACATTTAAAGTTGTACCACTTAGTTCATGTGCCTCTCGTTTTTCTGCCAAAATACATCATTCTACATTTATTTGTTTTAAATTTAATCTGCCATTTTACTATTCTTTCTACCTGAAGTCTACTACTTTACATCGTTAATTGCTTCTCTGAGATTGATATAATGTGCATTGCACAGTATGCCAAAGTCCAGGTCAATTAATTTGTTTCAAAAAGAGCAGTAGATCAAGAACTAAGCCTATGAGAAACCACACCATTGACCATTAGACTGAAAAACAATGATTTACCATTATTCTCTGCTTTCCATCTGTAAGACTATAATATTTAACCATGTTGCCATTGTCCCCTAATCTTTGATATTTTGCCTTCATCTGCTCCTCACTCATATTCGTATTTAGTGAGTTCCTCCCGTACTTATGATAATTAGCAATGTTAGACTTGCTCAGATCCACCAATTGAATGAAGTACTGGATCGGTAACTTGGCTGTCAATTTTGCTTCTGAGTCTGCTTCTGCACAGGAAGGAGCACAGGCTGAATTCTCAATCAGCATGAGGATAACTCATGATCAACTGATCTCAACGGGATGTTGAGGATGAGGGTCACAGTTCAGTACTCTTGGACATGATTCAGGGAAATTACCCAAGGTGTGTACCACACACACATTATTTGAACATTGAAAAGTATTTGGTTCAAAATGTTATTCAACCCTGCCCCTCCCACATTCTGAGATCAGAGACTAATTACACTTGGGAAACAGTTACAATCCTCCTTGACCCATCAAAACAGTGTGCATGAGCAACTCTGTTTCCGTTGTCTCCATTTGCCAGCCTGAGTTTGTCCTGTCCCTCACTGCAGAGAAGGATTGATCTGTAGGTAAAAGTAAATGATGGCAAATCAAAAGCTGGATCTGTGACATCTGCAATAGACCACAAGTGAACTCAGGGCTCACCAATTATTTTACTTTAATTATTACTTTTCTCCCAAGTCTGATGATCAATAAAGGAAAGGAGTGATCCCCTCTCATGCCACCTCACCGACAACAGCTCACACTCACTCCCCAGAGTCCAGGCTTGCTTTTATCTCTGTACTGGTGTCAACTGATAAAGCCATGGCCCAGCACTAATGCTAAGGAATAATGCTTCAGGTAACTAACCCCCTGAGGTTCCCAATTTTATTTCCCTGCTCATGCAAACCCTGATATTAGTCCTGCTGCTGTGTGTGTGTGTGTGTGTGTGTGTGTGTGTGTGTGTGTGTGTGTGT
>JAHRHZ010000009.1:21613837-21649107 GCA_024137785.1 Ginglymostoma cirratum | reverse complement strand
GTGTGTGTGTGTGTGTGTGTGTGTGTGTGTGTGTGTGTGTGTGTGTGACATAACTATCCATATCTAAATTAAGCCCTTGTGTAAAATAAAACCAAGTCCAAATTGTCTGAAGTTTAAACATAATTGCAAGATGTATTGCATCTTACTGTTGCATTGTATTCAGTGAATGCACATTATATGCCTTCATGAATTATAATTTTAGATATCAGCAGGTACAAAATTAATGCGTAGCCGCAGTATTCGTCTGTGGTTTGGTTTTGCACAAATGTTAATATGTTCAACTTAACTGTATTATGAGCGCATGGAAAAATATCAACGTGGAGTGAGTGTGACATAAACATGTGAATTCTCCAATACTACTTTGCAATAGCAAATTCTAGATCAGTGTGTTTCATTAAACTAAGTCTTAATACCCAGTCAAGGAAATGTTTGTAATCAATGCAAATGCATAAATAGGATTTAAGATATTTATACTTCAGATAATTTTAAAGATGATCTGTACTTTATCATTGTTCTCTAATGTGAATTCCAATTGCTCTTATTTTGCTTTTTCTAACTTCTGAATTTCTCACAAAACTTAAATAATAACAGATAACACTATTGCTCAGCCCTTTTCGTAGCTGAAGAGTTCAGAATGGGCAAGTGTTTTTACCCACCTAGCGTATAACTCCCTTACAGGCAAGCAAAGGATGTAACGTCAATGCGAGAGGTGTGGTACATCTCCGGCTCTCCCCTCTTTTCATATCTCACCTTTAAGTTCTCTACTATTGCGAAGCAATCCACCTAGCATTGTTGCTCACTGCAACTGAAGCCAGTAAACATGAAGCTCTCTGTGACCACCTCCCACCCTGGATTACTAATACATCAATTTTCATCACCTGAAAGCTGGACTATGTGAATGTGTAATTTGCCCAACTATATTCAGCGATTTCTATGCATTGCCAAAAACCTTCTATCTTTCACAGCTTTAAGTTTTGATTTCATTTATTAAGATGCAACCTTGAAACCTTTTAAAGCAAGCTGAGATAAGCAAAAACGGATTCTGTCTTTTAAACTTCAGGCCTTTATTGCTAACTCAGCATAACTGAACATCTTCCATAAACATGCTAATGAAGTAATAAAGCTGTATAACTAAGATAAGCACTTCTGAATTTCAACTCATTTCATGAAGGGAAAATTAACACCAATGTGTTGTTTAATAATCATTTGCTTGTTAACTCTTTAAATTCACTTGGGGTAGCTTACATCACTGGTACCTCTAAATTAGCAAAAGACTATTTTATATTTTATATTTTCTGAAGAAGAATCATTAGGCTTGAAATATTAACTCTGCTTTCTGTCCACCGACCTGCTGAGTTTCTCCAGCAACTTATTTTTGCTCTCATCCTTCATGAAACGATCAGCTTTTTGGTGGTAATGGGTGACTCAGCATTCTCTGAGAAGATTATTAAACAGCATTATGACAACATACATATTGCAAGAATTGGTTAGCTCAGCTGGCTGGATGGCAGGTTTACAATGCAGAGTGATGCCAACCGCATGGGATTCATTTCCATACCGAGAAAGGCCGGCAAGAAGATCTCCTTACCTGAGGTGTGGTGACCCTCGGTATAATCTCACCATCAGTTGTCTCTCACCCTACTGAGAGAGCAGTCCTATGGTCCTCTGGACTATAACAACTTTACCTTAGCTTTATTGCAAACAGGCTGAAGTAGAAACCAATTTCCCCACTGTCATCTCATGGATAAAATGTTATGTCAATCATAGTTCTACATTCTAGAATAAATATTGGAAAATTTATATCTTAAAATCTTGTTCATTCTCTATTTCTCCATGATCTAAAAGGGGTTACAGGGATCCCCAGTTTACAAATTTCTAACTTAAAAACACTCATACTTATGATCCGATAGAGGAGTATAATTTTAAAGACTGACATAAGAGCATTTCCTGCACTTTACGAACAGCTTCTTTTCATTGTCCTGCAATGTGTTCCGATGTGCGTACCAATTGACTTGTAAACTGACTCAAGAACGAAACCCATTTGCAACTTGGGGACTGCCCGTATTAACTTTAGAAACTCGTTCCCCTCATCAGACATGAAAATCATCCCCTCAACTCTTTCTTCGTCTGTTTCTGTAAGCTCGCCTCCCCTGCTTTTAATCAACATTCTATGATAGCTGTTCCCATTTTCAAATCATTTGAGATTTGCTACAGTTCTGCTCAGTTTGTTCCAAATTCAATGTGCTTATCGCTGTTCCTCAGTGAAATCCATGATGACTGCATGCTCTGGGAAAGGAGAATTAGTTCACTCTAGCTCCAGCTATACTTGCCTCCTTGACCTTTTGTTTCTGACAAAATTTTTGGTGAACAAGACTTTGCACCATTAAATAGTTGCTCTAAGGCTAGTAATGTTAATGTTAGTAGTTCAATATTAAACCATTTGTGGTGAACAAGTCAGTCACTTAGTAACATGTTACTGGGCCAAAAAAGTTTTCACTTGCTGTAGACATTGTTAATTTCAGCATTTTTATTTTTGTTTATTTAGTAACTTTTTTTTTGAAAACAGGCATACTAGAAACTTCATGTCCAAAACTATCCTACCATTTCCTGGAAACTCAGCTGGAGTATTGTGTTCCATTATGGATATTGCATAAGGTAATGGTTCTGGAAGGGTTTGATGTTCTTGTTATACTGGCGCCACTCATTTTACTGATGTCTCTCAGAATGTGGGTGGGGAAGGGGAGTTTTACTCTAGCTTTTGGAGCCAGGAGATGTTTCTGTACAAGCTCCCTAAAGTTTTGGTTCTTTTCTCTGGCCAAATGTAGTTATCGCTATCAGGCAAGAACCTACTAGTTATCTAAGAAAAATACCTTCTCCAGCGTACTGTCTGTTAGCGTTTCCTCTACAACTAATCACTGGATAAGCCCAAAACAAAACAAAGACAAAGGAGGATTGGTAGCAGAAAACTACCTCAAACAAATCTTCCACATTGACTTATACTGTAGGTATCAGATACACGTGGTATCAGGAATGGTCATCTGGGAAAACACCACACTCTGTGTCGTTCTTTGGGAAAGATGTAAACACATTTAAGAGGATATAGAAAAGATTTACGAGAATGTTTCCAAGGATCAAGGACTTCATATGAAGATAGATGTGGGCTGGGGCTGTTACCTGTGGAAAAGAGAAGGTCAAGAGGAGATTTGATAGATGTGTTCAAAATCCTAAGGGATCTGGACAGAGTAGATAGTGAGAGAACAAAAAAGCAGAGGTTGCTGGTAAAGCTCAGCAGGTCTGCAGCATTTGTGAAGAAAAATCAGAGTTAACATTTCAGGTCCGCTGACCCTTCCTTAGACCCTTCTGTTCTGGTCACCGGAGCCGAAATGTTAACTCTGATTTTTGTTCACAGATGCTGCCAGGCCTGCTGAGCTTTTCCAGTAACTTGTGTTTTTGCTCCTGATTTACAGCATCCGCAGTTCTTTCAGTTTTCAGATAGTGAGAGACTGTTCTGACGGAAGGGGTGAAAACCAAAAGGTGCAGATTTAAGCTCTTTGCCAAAAGAATCAGCAATGACATGACAGAAAATATTTTTACACAATGGTTAGAATCTATAATTTCTCGGTGTGGAGAAAGCAGATTAAATTTTGGCGTTCAAAAAGGAAACTGGATAATTATTTAAAGAAAACAAATTTCATGGGAATATGGAAAAAAGATGGGAGAACGGGACTTGTTGAGTTGCTTTTGCAAAAGCTGAGCTGCCAAGGCGCAGAGCTATTTTATGAAATTTTACACATCCTACCCCATTTGCTTCTACACCCTAGAAAGTGGGCTGACAGACAGAGGGTGTGTATAACATCAGACAGGATGGAGGACGGTGAGAGGTAAGCCTATCAGCTTCCCGCCTCCATGGGTATTTGACCAATAGCAGGGTTGGTGTCAGTTGACGAGTTTAAGTGGCCAACGGATGTGGCTTCCCACATCATTGCTTTGGGAGAAGGTGAGGCTGCTGTTCATTATGCAGTCAGGTAACTCTTGCAAACTTGATATAGATTTGAGAGGTAGAAGCAGGAGGCTCCTTTCTAATCATGCTAAGGTGAACAGTTACCACCCCACCCCCGACCTTTCCCCCACGCAACCCACAAACAAAATGCCTCACTCTGTTTTAACAGACCCTCCTGACCCATCCCAGCCATCTGGCTGGCTGGCAGCTCTTACAGGCAGGACGTCCTCCCCTCAAGAAGGCATTATACGCTAAAACGTTAATAAGCTAATTCCCTGTGATTGTGAAGGCTGGTCATAGCTTCCTGGGTTGATAGAGATACAATTGCTCTGACTTTTTAAAATTGGTTACCAGTGTCAGTTCGTCATAAAATTCAGCCCGATTCTAAAATATTATGACAATTCTTTAAACAACAAAGCAATCACTCTTCAAAACAATATCTCCATGTCTCATCCAAAAGATGTTTTTTTTGTAAGATTTTTGTGGTCAGTCTCCGGGGTGGGATTTAAACCCAAAACTTTCTGATCCAAACAAGAAATTGACCAACCTAGACGTAGCCATCAGATTTTCTCAAAAATCAATAATTCCCTGTGAATCCTTCCCTGGTATTTAACTTGGTGCGACCAAGTGCAGTGATATAGAAATTTACAACCAGCCTGTTGACTTAAGAATTAGACTAGCATGTCAGTTTCTTTGTTTGAAATAAGAACAGTAAAAATAAACATTTCCTAATGAGTTCCTGACTTCTCTCTGGTTTCGACCCAGCATATAACACTATCTCATTGTGGGTAGAATTCTGAAGTGAGTGGAAACAGAGAGTGTTATCTTCTTAACCCAGGCTTGTTCTCCAGTTGCAGGATGTCGTGACATCCAAGTAGCAGATGCCAAGTGTTTTGAATCAGGACTAATCCTCAAAATAAGGCTCTCCTCTGAGAGCTGGAGACCTCTGCTTTAGTTCAACACTCTACTGCACATCTTTCAGTTATTTTCAAAGATGCTAGGTCAATAGGAAGACAAGTCAGTCTGGGGACTAGAGCTGAATGATGATAATTCTTAACAGCTCAAAGCTATTCAAGGCCAACTTCTGAGTAATTTGTAAAGCCCTTGGTTCTTTTCCTTCCCTTTCACACTGCTGCTAAGTGAAGCAAGTATAATACCAACCTGAAATGTAGAATGTATAGAGATTACAGAAACAATCTTATAAGTTCATAGAAGTGTTGTCTTGGTGGAATTTATTTTTGGAAGCGCTTGAGATTGCAGCTGTACAATTGCAATTTGTCATTATCATTGTAACTGATCCACTTTCCACCCTACAATGAAAATTGTCATCTCTGTTGTTTATTATGATTTGGAAATGGTGTTCGAAATGGACTTGAAGTTGCACTGTTTCCGTTACACTTGGATAATAAAAGCAAAATTGATGTTGATGTTCCTATTGTCATCTCTTTTCTTGACTAGTCTGAGGCCCTGCTTTATGGTGGTAGAGGGAAAGCATGAGTGAGTCTTTAATGAGATGCAGCTCTTATCTTAAACAAGATAATGATTGCTGTCATGCGAAACAGGTACAAGTTACATTACTAAGATGGGCATTGACCGAATTGTCCCATTTCTTAGTGCTTCTTCAATATTCCTGGTTGCTGGTCTGCCATGATGATCATTCTCACACTATCTTCTGCTCTTCATCTCATTAATCGTCCATCTGGGCTGTATGGCATCTGTCAAGTGACAGAATGTGATAGAATAGGTGGAAGTGTTTACCACTGCTTGGACACCATGGCGTTCCTTCTGCTAGTGCCATATTTAAACCTCAGCTCCATGCTACTTCAGACGCTGCAAGCCAGGAGCTAGCCTTGAATCTGTGGTCCTGCTCAGTTATCCTCAAGAAAATAGCTGAGAAAGGCAAGTTTGCACCTTCAGTTCATTGACAGGGACCTGGAGGTGCTGGTGGATAGAGTGAAGAGAAGTTGCTGTAGTTTGCTGACAAGCAATGGAGGTTATACCACCAGACTCCACCAGCTTGGACTGAGTTAGGATCTTGATCAGTTCCGTGAACCAGTGAAATGAAATGCACAATAGTGCAGGGAGAAGGTTCACGATCTTCTGTGTGTTGCAAGGTTTAATGTCACCATCTTCTACTGCTACTTCACTCTGAGGGCTACCTCATCCAATTCTGCCACTGCATGTGTCTCTCGCCATGGCTCGTGATCTACAACTCTCACTATTGTATGCATTATATCCACCCAATGGCTTTTATCCACCTCATCCTCTAACTCTCCTGCCCTCTGTGATTCCTATTCAATGAAGACATCTCATCACCTCTTATGCTTGTGTATAGCCACTAGATGCTTTTCCGTCCATTTCCACCGTACTCCACCCCTCCCCTTGTTTCATTGCAGGAATAGCTGGCCCACCACCCAGACTGCTGCCTATACAGCTCTTTGACTGACAGCTGTAACGTCTGTACTGGTTGCATTTGACCTACAGAACTGACTGCGGCACAGTCCCCAGACTGCACACATATGGATCCCTGAACTCTGCTAGGACTAAGTGCCTGAAATACTGTTTTGAAATACTTTTTTCCATTTACCTATTAGTAAGAAACAAAGCTATGATTTGAGTGCACTGCCACAAATGGCGAAATCTCATAATATTAACTTGGGGATGTGGTTAGCTATGGAGGTGAGGACTGATTCAGGTCTTTAAAAGAACAATCCCATTAATTTCACCCTTGATTCTGTTCCTTTTCGGTATCACTGCAAATCTTTGTCCCCCTCCCCCACCAAGTATGCATCCAATTCACTTTTGATAATTATTAAATCTGCTTCCATTATCGTTTCGGTGACTCAGTGTAAAAAAAAAACTAATTCTTATCAGAGATAAAAGGTACTGCAGATGCTGGAGAATCCGAGATAACAAGCATGGGGCTGGATGAACACAGCAGGTCAAGCAGCATCATAGGAGCAGGAAAACTTGACGTTTCGGGCCTAAACCCTTCATCAGAAAAAAATCAATTCTTATCTTGCCTCTGGTTATTTTGCACAAAATCTTATTTCTGTATTCTCTTATTACTAATACTTTGTTCTTAGAATAAATAAGGATGAACTGTTTCCATCAAATGTTTCATGCTTATAAACACCGCTCCTAAATCTCCTCTTAACTTCAGAAGCTCCAGCTTCTCCACATAACTGAAGTCCCACATCCATCCTCATAAGTTCCTGAATATATCGCAATGTCTATTTATGTAATCTAATCAATGAGTAACTTTGTAATTATCCAGTCAAGCCAGGCAAATTTGTCACAACAGTCTTGATCTTGGAGAAGAGGCAGACGTGCTACATCAGAGAAGGAAAGTTGAATAAATTTAAATGGAATAAACCAGGCCAAATTAAAGTTAGGTTACTGAAATGTATCAAAGGAATTAATTATTCATTACAAGCTACAGTAGACTGCAGGACTTCACTGCATGATAGAATTATTAGATTTTCTAAATGAATAACTACCCAGGAAGTCAATTTTTGTCTTAAGTGGATTTATGGTCTCATTTATACTGTTTTGAAACAAAAGATCAAAAGAAAAATTCGCAGGAAGTAGATCACAAATTTTCAAATGGATAGAAAAGCCTGAGTTGATGTACTTGTGTGGAAACTTGGAAAACTGAAAACATTGGATGTGAAGTTGTTGAGTTCTGTAAAAACAAAAATCAAAACAACACATTTTTTTAAAGAATCCAAATAAATATGAAGGCACTGTCCCAACTGTAAATTGCTTGACAGAAACATAATTCAGAAAAGGGTATGGCAGAATGGGTAGCATTCGGTTTCTGAGACAGAACTCTAGTTTCAAGTCCCGCTCCAGGATTTGATGGCTAAGGCGTGAGCATTCATAACACTGCCAAGCAGATTGAATATAAAGTTGTAAATCTTTCCAAGATATGCCATTAGCAAGCAACAGGAATGAGGGATTCTTCGTCACCATGTGCTGGAAAGAACGTTGGAGAATTGACCATCATTGTTCATACTCCCAGACCATACTGTGTGTTGACTTGATACACACAATGACCACACCCAGTATTTAATGCAATTCTATTTTATTCAATTTGAGTGTTCTGATCACATAGTTAAATTGATTTAGTATGCAATTTAGAAGCTTGTCTTTCGATCCACTTTAAACACGCTTGACTTCAGTACACTGAATACTCACCCCGTGGCATAGCTGAACCAAATCCCCGACTTGTCAATTAAGCAGTACTGATTCAAAGCTCGAATATTACCCATAACCAGAAATGGCTAGCCAGATACAATATCTGACGGGTGATCCTCTTTTGATCCCTTGGGCCGACGTCTGTATACTTGTCACTGAGAAGACGCTGCTAACTTTCACTTTAAGATTTCATTTCAGTACTTGAAATGTTTCAATGACTACCCCACCAGCCCCCCGACCTCCGACACCCACCCCCCTCCAAAGCCTGCCAAGTTAGGAGGTTATCATGAATTGTTCTTTGTCAATTATCTGTCTTTTTTCCGAGCAATTTAACAATGTGTTTTCATAAGATATCAGATCTGTGCAAAATAAGATAAACTGTTTAACACATCCACTGTCTTAGTATCTCTCAACTGTCTTGAACAGCTGATCTTGTAACTGAGTTCTGTTGTTGTGAACTGCATACAATGGAACTAGTTCAGACTTGTTTCAATAGTTTGAGTTCACTTTCCGTCATTTGGTCTTTCTCCTTCCCAGCGTACTCCAGAAACTTCCCTGACCAGTCGTTTTAGGTTACACATACATGTTCGCTCCTTTTCCTTCCATGCATACTTCCAAGGTCTGAGCATGTAGTGACCTCTGAAACCAGAAGACAATGTTGGAACTGGCGTTTGACCATTGTAATGTTGCTTGGCCAAGCATCTCAGAGGAGATATTGCATGTTAGTACAGCACATTGGATATCTTCGGTGGCGCCTGGTTGGTTAGTAATTTTTCAGGACTGAATTAATGTCAATAGTGAGGGTTTGATCCCCTTTCTGGTTGGTGTGGATTTGGGAGCTACATTCTTACTCTACCCACGAAGGAGTTGTACAGTATTTTGGGTTGACCCTCCCTTTAAGCAAAAGAAAACTGAAGGAGAACAATTCAGAGAGCCCATCATCATTGCCACTGTGCAACCTGAACATTTCTCTTGGTGGAGACCATCCAATTAGAAATTCTACTGAAGAAACACGTCAAACTGTCAGGTCCACCTTGAGAGGAACCAAAGAATGAATAGCAGAGGATCAGACTATGCACTTGTTTTCTGAGTAGAAGGAACATTGGTTTGGAGCAAAGGTGAGTAGAATTCTGACACGCTCCTTCAAAAAATAGTGCAAGAAACTATCATCTAGTTTGTCTTCCTTCACTTCTTAAACCCTGGAGCCTTGATAGAGGATGACCTTAATAAACACCACAAGAAAGGTAGATTAGTCAAAATCAGATTTCTCATGGATAGGTCATGCTTGATTGTCTGGTAAATGTGCTTTAAGTGGATTAATTTAAGCAAGGTATCACTTGAATGGCTTTCCATTTAGAAATAATAATATTCACTGAATGTGGCTGTATCAGGTAAGAATGTTTGGGTTGGGATTCTTGCAGACATGAATTGTGCTGATGCCATTAAGTTGAGAGCTTTTGACAAGGACAGTGAAAGAATTCAGGAAGACACAGATGATAAGCTGAATGGGAAGTTAGAAACCAAATGCAGCTGAAATATGAGACACATTGAGTAATATTTTGGAAGCAAAAGTAGGGAAGGAAGGACACCTTGAATATTAAGCTATTAGTGGAGTCAAGGACTTTGATACACTGATGCAAAGAATGGCATCTCAAACAGGTAAACACGTTAAGTAAAAGAAGATTAAACCTTTAATTTTGTACCAAGAGCAAAAGCATGTCAGCAGGGAATATTGAACCTGTTTTATATTTTAAATACCATAAAAACTGCAGATGCTGGAAATCAAATACAAAAACAGAAATTGCTGGAAGTTGTCAGTAGGTCTAGCAGCAGCTGTGGAGGGAAATCAAAGTTCATATTTCAGGAACAGTGACCCTTCTTCAGAACTGATGGGAGCTAGGAAAATATTGTTTTTTTATGCAGAAGATAGGATGAGGCAAGGGTTAAGGAGTAAACATGAGGTAGAGATAGACCCCAAAGAGAGAGAAGAACAAAAAACTGAAAGAACTTTGGATGTTGTAATCAGGAACAAAACCAGAAGTTTCTGGAAAAGCTCAGCAGGCCTGGCAGCTTCTGTAAGAAAAAATCAGAGTTAAAGTTTCAGTTCCGGTGACCCGAGGATGGGGTGTTGAGGAAGGGTCACTGGACCTGAAGCGTTAACTCTGATTTTTTCTTCTTAGATGCTGTCAGACCTGCTGAGCTTTTTCAGCAACTGCTGTTTTTGTTCCTGAGAGACAAAAACAGTTGGGCAGACAAAGGACTAGAAAACGATCAGCCTAGGAGAACGAATAACTGCTAATGGGGACTATCAGTGGCTAAAAATGGGTTGTGTGTAATAGCAGACCGTGGAATAATAAGAGAAAGAACTTCGGATGCTTTAAATCAGTTCTGAGGAAGGGTCACCGGACCCTAAACGTTAACTCTGTTTTTTTTCCTTCACAGATGCTGCCAGACCTGCTGAGCTTTTCCAGCACCTTCTGTTTTTGTGCATGGGATAACAAGGCCTGGTGTGTGGGGGTTGGTGGAAGGCCATGCAAGAAGGTGGCTGAAACCCTAAAATTGTTGAACTCGATATTGAGTCCAGAAGGCTGCAGGGTCCCCAAGCGAAAAACGTGGTGCAGTTCTTCCAGCTTGCATTGAGTTTCACTGTAGCACAGCAGCAAACCTGAGACAGATGTTGGCCAAGGAGCAGGGTGGTTTGTTGAAGTGGCAGACAACTGGAAGCTCAGGGTCTTTTTTACCAGATGGAAAGTAGGTGTTCTACGAAGCAGTCACTCAATCTACGTTATCAGCTGACCACTTCATGGAATACCTATGTTCAAGAATTTTAGGTCTTGAGATACCTTCTCCCATGTCCTTGCACCAACCCCCACGCAACAGGCCTTGTTATCCCATGGTCTGCTGTTAGGCACAACCCATTGTTAGCTACTAATAGCTGCCCATTAGCAGCTATTCATTCTCTTAGGCTGACTGTTATCCACACCTTTGTCTATCCAACTGTTCTTCTTTATCTTAGCACTCTATCTCTACTTACTGTTTCCTCCTTGGGGGCCCGCCCACCCTCTCTTCTGCATTAAAAGGTGACTTTTTTCCAAGCTACCCATCAGTTCTGAAACGTTGACTCTCATTTCTCTCTGCAGATGCTGCCAGACCTGCTGAGCTTTCCCAGCAATTTTTGATTTTGTTTAATGTTTAGTGTGGTTACAGTTGTGAATGTGGTGTGCTCTTAGTCACTTCTTTATAGGGAGATATAATAGAATTGAAAGTCTGTATGATAAATTCACTGGGAGGTTATTAAAGCTTACAGTGAGAAGCTTGAGGAATCCGAACATTATCTCTGTAGCTAAAAAGGTTCAGGGTGACCTGATAGACATTGCATCACGAAGGGTTGTTGCAAGGCAAGAAAGAATATCCATTTGATAATGAGATTGTAGTCAGCAGGCAAAAATGTAAGACAACCACAGAATGACTTAGGAAGTTGGAAAACTATATTTGCACAGAGGGAGGCTAAAATGTCAAGCTCAGTGCCAAAAACAGTTGAAGCCATGTCCAAAAATTATTGAAGGGACAATTAGATATTGGCCAGGAAAAAAAGTATTAAATGTGTTAAGGAGTGCACAGGAGATTAACCAGTTGTGTGGATTAAAATCATTTATTCAGCTTTGATAGGCTGAATGAATCTGTATCTATTCAATAAAACTTTGTGGCCTAGATTTATAATTGTTAGTAGGGAGATACTTCTCGGGTCAGAAAGGGGGATGGTGAAAGCGCATGAGGATGGAATACCTTTTTTTGTAATCAACAGGACCTTGGCCTTCTCAAAGAGGCAGCGTTCCCTTTCAAGATGGCACCTGCTCCAACACGCTACCAGTTACTGTGAGAGCTAGTTGCTCAGCCATTAACAATAGAGAACCTAGAGAAAGAGCACACATCAATAAATATAACCCCTTTTAGTCAGGCAAGCATTAGGGCCAGTCAAGCCAGGGTTGGTAGAATATGAAAATACATATGGAAAGCACAGCTGGGAGATCTCTTTAACAGCATAAACAGAAATTGCTGGAAACACTCAGCAGGCCTGGAAGTATCCGTGGAAAGACATCAGAGTTAATATTTTGGGTCAAGTGGTACTTCCTCAGATCTCTTTATGTGCCAAAGAATGCTTGGAAAAGGAGGTCCCTTCCCATTAGCACCACCAACAGGTCATCAAGGCTTTGAGCCCTCCCAATCTTGCTGCTAGTAGAAAATGTAAAAATGTCGTTGAAGGTGGGAAGAAGCCTTTAATTGGTCCCTTAAATCACTCAATTTGCAATTGGACGGGAGATTAGTGACAGGAAGAAAATACCCATATCATCCACATCTTCCTTCTTGTTTTATGGGCCCTCGTCTTCCAGCCAGTTTTGCGAAAATGAAATGCCATTATCCTGTTCGAACAACAAAACAAAAGGGAAAGTAAGAAAAAGTGGAAAATAGACTTTCTCTCTTCCTTCTCTTGATCTTCCTCTGAGAGAAATAGAAGAAGGGGACTGAGGAGAAGATGGAAAATTCAGATAGATAATTCAGTTGCTTCTCCCCAACACCAAAGAAACCAATTGTTTGTAAAATTTGAAGTGGTATAAAGCAAAGAACTGCAGATGCTGAAGGTCTAAAAGAAAGGTTGTGAAGAAGGGTCATCGACTTGAAATGCCTGAGATTCTCTAGCAACTTTTGTTTTGGTTTTGCAAGTGGTCAATTGGATGAGGAGAAGTTTTGAGGTTAATCAGGCCTGGACCATTGGTGATCATTGTGGATAAGTATTTTTAAAATTCCATTCATACTTCTGTATTTCTATTGGTCACTGCTATTTATGAGCTAATTGGATTAACTAACTAACAAAACGGCTAACAATTTCAAATCTTCCCAACAATAATGCAACATAAAGCCTGTTAGTCAACAACTGAGTTAACATCCTCATGACTATTCATGAGAATGTTATCACAGAGTGCTTGTAGTGCTTTGCTTGAGTTACAGATGAAATGTTAGCTCTGTTTCACTCCTGAGGATTGGTGATGGATTAGAATTTTGTAATTCAGATGTCCTGCATCTGCAGTATTTGGTACCTTTGCTCTTATCTTGTCTCTGAACTGACTCCATACAGTATTTGGAAGAATGTCATTTGCAATTTTGAGACTTTTTTAAGATTAAGTTTATTTCATTTCAAATTGATGAAAGAGATCAAAAGAAGCAGAATAGAGGATAGAAAGGGAAGAAAATATGCTGTCTTTACCTAGTCAGGCCTACATGTGGCTAGTCTCAGATTTGATGCTCATGAAAATATCTTTTTTGTAAAAATCATTTGGTTCACTAATATCCTTTTAGGGATGGACAACTGCGATCCTAAATCAATCATGTAACTTCAGACCATGGTGATTTGAATGATTCTTAATTGCCCTCTGAAATAGCTTAGTGATCCATTCATTTAACAGACAATAAGATCAGAAATAACTGACTCTATCAACAATGCTAGCATACAAAGAACAATGTTAATTTTAACCAAAAACCTTCTTGAGTAGTTTTATTAAGAGAGTTGTTTGTCTTTTAAACCATTTTATGAAAAAATAAGTGTGGAGTATTGAATATTTTCGAGATAACAAGCATGGGGCTGGATGAACACAGCAGGTCAAGCAGCATCATAGGAGCAGGAAAACTTGACGTTTCGGGCCTAAACCCTTCATCAGAAATTTTCTCTCTGTAATAATGTCAATCCCCTGTCAGAAGTAAGTTTATTACTGCAATATTAATCATACACAATGAAAATATTCAATAGAGATAAAAGGTACTGCAGATGCTGAAATTTTCTGATGAAGGGTTTAGGCCCGAAACGTCAAGTTTTCCTGCTCCTATGATGCTGCTTGACCTGCTGTATTCATCCAGCCCCATGCTTGTTATCTCGGATTCCCCAGCATCTGCAGTTCCTTTTATCTCTATTGAATATTTTCATTGTGCATGATTAATATTGCAGCAAGAAACTTACTTCTGACAGGGGATTGACATTATTACTGAGAGAAAAGTTTTTTCTTTGTGATCATGCTACATAGCCTAAATATGTATAGACTGTCTGGCCATAATTTGCTGGCACTGATAATAGTTTAAAAGGTAAGCTAGTTACAAGAGAGCAGCCCTGGCTAAATTTGCTGAAGGTGATATTTTCTACACGAAATGACAATGTCTAAAGGTTCCAACTAATAGATGTTAGAGTGCGACTGGGACACATTAAACGTCTTCTGGTGTAAGATCGGACAGCAGTAATATTTCATTTCTGCGTAATCCTTGTCCAATGGGAGCAGCTTTAAAACAGCCCAGCAAGCAACAGAAGATGAAAGAACTTCAGGAAAATGAGAAATTATCTTTTTTTCCAGGGAATTTTCATTTGCTATTTGGCACTGATCAAACAACAATATCCAGGCCATTATTATCTCAGCAGGAGTGGACAATAAGTGTTGCTGACATCCTATGATTGAATATATAAAAAAGCTAACATACAGGATCAGCTATGTGCTGACTGAGAAGTAATCTTCCCTTTAACTTTGATTTAGATAACGCAATAAATGACTCACTGTAGGCAACAGCAGGAATAAATTTGTTCACTCTCTCTCACACACTTTCGATGCCAAAGGAGTCAACAGGTTGAAATTCTGCATTTTGTGCAGCAAATCTACATTCTGAAGACAGTTCGTTGGAACGGAAAAATATTAGGGAGTTGCTTAGCAGCATTTTTATGCATTATTGGAATTCACAATGATGTTTCTTATGGTGAATGCTCACCCTGTGCACATTAACACACAATACAATTGACCGACAATCACAAAGTGTACCACTCACAATCGCAAAGTTTCACTGTACACAACTACAGCAACTACTTCCATTTTGAGCTCATTACACATGTATATAAACTTCAAAGTGCTGCAGTGCGTAATATAGTGCATATCATTCTATGTAATCTTTGCAATAGGAAAATCCAACAAAAAGTTGGTATCCTCAAGTTTCGATGATACATTGATGGAGGTCTTGTAAGAAATATCTTGAATATCTTAAATGATATGTAAGATATTAGTTGCGTACACGCTCACTTACTTGGACAGTTATATTCGTTGATCAGTTAGTTGCACCTTTGTATCTGAGTCACAAATCCCAATCCAAAGCTTGAGCATGAAAGTATCTTACAGATTCATTTGAGATATTAAACAAGGCCCATTTGCCAGTTTGGTTGGATATAAAAGATATTGTAGAGTTATTTTGATCAAAAGCAGTTGAATTATCCTTGTCAATATTTATCCCTCAATCAACATCTCAGAAAACTAGCCATTGTCATGGATCTTTGTGGGTGCAAATTCGCTGACACATTTCATGCAACAATGGTGAAACTTCATCTTGTAGGTTGAAACATCTGAATTTAAAAATAGATAAAAATACTACTTGTTCCGATATGACTTAGCAATCTAGTAGAACATCACTCATGAGTTGAAGACTTGTTTCTCTGGTGTCCAATGCAGTCAGGGAATGAAAAGATCCAAGCCCATTGCTATGCACAAGGCAACATTACTTAAAGTGGAAGAATAGTTCGAATTACCACAACATTAGTTGACTTCTGTGATGTAAAATATTGTTTAGAAGATGTAGGCCCTCATGTTGATATAACTATCCAAACAATTTCAAATATAGGCGACTATCAATTTGCCAGGACACTCATAAAGACTAAATGTAACAGCTAAAAATTCTAACATAATTCCCCAATTATGCACTGCAGCACTTTGAAGATTATATACCTGTGTTATGAGCTCAAAATGGAAGAGTTGTGTGATCACCCTAATTAGTTGCTGCAGTTGCGTTAAATTCAAATATTCAATATACCGGCTTTGATCAATTATTTTATCTAATGTGAAATCTTCAGTGTTTCTAGTCCTTGACATTAACAGACTCCTCAATAAATAACAGATTGTTTTCATTATGCATTAACCAAGGCATCATATCGAGAGGAGACAGTTGTCACATTGAAAGAAAATATTTGAAGTGTCATATTGGACTCAACTTTAATTCTGCTTCTCCCTCTACAAATGCTGCCAGACCTGCTGAGTTTCTCCTACATGTTTATTTATTTTTGTTTTTAGTATCAACAGGAGTTTGCTTTCTTTTGCTCTGAATTGTCACATGAGCCTGGACCATATTAGGTGACTTTTTCACATTAATACACTGCTGTTCATTTTCATGGTCATTTTAATGGTTTAGTTTTAATTCATTTCTTCCAGCCAAGTTGATCTTTTTTGGCACTGCTCACTGAAGTCAAGGATGTGTGATATCGAATCATGCAAGGATGGAGGCAGAAGGCCAACTGCACCAAGATAGAGGGAGAAAAGTGCAGAAATTAACTGCGGCAGAGGAGGGAGTGAATTCAGGATTGAAAGACAGAGGGAAAGAAGGCAGGAGAGGAAGGAAATAAGAGAAAAACAGAGAGTAAACAGAGGGATGCAAAGAAGAATATGAAAGGGAATGAGGAGGAAAACGGAGATGAACCATGCTGGAGAAGTTACAAATGGAGGGGCATGGATATGTGAAAGAAAGACCAAAAGCAAAGAGGAAATTTAGAGCAGCATCAAATTGGCAACTGCTCTTGTGTTGGGTGGAGATGGAATGGTACCTGTCATAGGCAGTATCTAATTATTACGGAAGGACAGAAACTTTTTTTCCATTCATTTGTGGGATGTGGGCATCGCTGGCTGGTCAGCATTTCTTTCCTATCCCTAGTTGCCCTTGAGAAGGTGGTAGTGAGAGGTCTTCTTGCAAAACTGAGCCCCATCCCTCCAGTAAACCTAGACATTGCTCAGAGAGCACACAAAGCGAGGCTTCTAGTGCGTTCTTGAGGCCCACATTTCCCCTGAGAAGTCAATACTGAAGAGGGAAGTTTTTTGGTCTTTTCAATATTCATATTTGAGCTTCATAGAAGGTTGTGAGATGAAACTACATACAGAGTGAGATACACTGTGTGAATATAGAAAGTGGGAGAGAATTTTAGTTGGTGAGGTGGAAGGGTTTAGCTTGTGAATTATGCTCAGCAGAAGATGACTGTCAGAGACAAGACTGGATATGTGAAAGATAACCACAATGGGGAATGGGATTACAAGTTTGAGTGCTCATGTTCAGGAAGTCTGCTTTGTTTATAAAACATGTTCAGCAGGTCAAGCGTTTGTTGATTGCATTTTCAGAATGGATTCACTTCATGGCTAAAGGGGCAGGAGTGAGATCATGACTGAAAAGATTAAATGGCACCGAGAGGAGTTTCTTTTTGCTTTAACTTGGTCATCTTGACTATTCAGATTTAGCACTTTTTAGTTGACCTGAAGGGAAAATGAAAAAGTTTCCATGCCTCTAGGCAACAGTTTATCTTACTGTGGCATACTTAACATCTGAAATTATAAATGCAGACAAGTTTGTAATCCATCTCTGTAGTCTTTGCTCTGTGTTTGAATATGAGAGTCTTGTTACAATTGATGCTCGCTGTGCTCAGTTGGTTAAGCCTGGGTGTGGTCAGTGAGAAATACAAAGCTGGAAACTTGGATTAGAGGCATAACAGAGCAAACATTTTAAAGCACTGAATAAATTGCTGTTCCACGCATATTACTTGATATTGCAAGCTCTGCAAAACTCTTAAGATATTAAAGGTTATTTCCCATTTTACATGAAATACACAGAAGCCATATTCCAGGCACGCTAACAGAGAA
Organism: Ginglymostoma cirratum; assembly: GCA_024137785.1. Classification (NCBI taxonomy): domain Eukaryota; kingdom Metazoa; phylum Chordata; class Chondrichthyes; order Orectolobiformes; family Ginglymostomatidae; genus Ginglymostoma; species Ginglymostoma cirratum. The sequence goes on along the minus strand of JAHRHZ010000009.1, from coordinate 21,631,155 downwards.
GATGTTCGGCTGTTTGTTCCTCAGCAAGCATCAGTGTTCATGAGGTGATGTTTCTCCTCCAGTGATTTGGCATGGAGCTTGAACACAATCTTCTCCTTGGCAGTTGTCTTAACATTATTCAACCTGTTTGCTGGTGTATTGCCAAATTATTCCTCCTATTGTGAGAGATCGCATTCAGCTATTCAGCAACTGTTTCTAGTGCAGCTTTACAAGGTTTTCTTTTGGAGGAAAGGATTTTAGATCCAAAGTTGGTTTAGCAGCTCTTCTGTAAACAGTGATTTGGGTGTGACCTTTGATTATGGTTACTCTGTGGACCCTTGGGTAACAACTTATGGGCAGGAAGAAGTCGTCCATTACCTTTATTTTGAAATGTTAAGCAACTTACTTAAACCTACCTTGTTTCAATGGTTAACTTGAAAAACGAAAATGAAGCAATATGGTGACTTGTATATAGCAACTTGAACAAAGAAAAATGTGTTGTTCAAAAGCAGATTTAATGCCAAAAGAGCACCTACGTCTACAGGTAAAATGACTTATGTTTTGTCAATAGGTTGCTTCCCTTGGAAACATTTTATTTGTGTTCTAACACAATTACAAAAGCCTACATGAAGGTATCATTGATACTCTATCAGAGATTGTGTCAGAGCTTTCAACATTGAGGGAGCATTGGAGCTAAATTTGTGATCATATACAGTGAGACTGATTGCAAAACTCTTTAAATATCGAGATCCAACAGTGACTCTAGTCATAAGTGTTAAACCAAGGTAGGAGAGAGAGTGAGAGAGAGATAGAGACAGCAAGAGAGAGAGACAGAGAGAGAGAGAGTGGGTGGGGGGAGTCTGAGATGAAAAGAAAGAAGGGGTGAATGGAAATGGTTAAGGAAATAGGCCAGACACAGCAGAAAGGAAGTAAAAGTACTGCAACAGAAGAAAGTGTGAGAAGGCAGCAGAAGGGGAAGAGAAAAGTTGATGAAGGAAGTTGGAAATGGGTAGGGGAGGGAAACAAACATGGCAGGAATGAGGGAAGAAGATTAGGAAAGGGAATAAAGAAAGAAAGTGAAGACAAATGGTGAATAGGAAAATGAAATAAGAGGATTGCGAAAGTGGAAGATTTGCATCAACGGCTATTTCACAGAGAGAGGCAGTCTTCCACAAAATGTGTAAAACTTCATTGGTTAACCTCAAGGACCTTGACACTCTGGCTTCCAGACTTGAGCATAATTTCTGTCTCAATCACTGAATTTATCATTCGTGAACTGATTCTGCATGTACAAACACATTAGCTGAAATAGTGCTGAAGGCCTAAAAGTATCAACCAATGGATCAAGAAGTATTTTAAGCAGTCACCGTCAGAGGTGTGAAGCTACATTTGTACGAAACCGCTGCCAAACAATGACCAGCCTTCTATATTATTTGCACATTCATGCGGTCCTTATGGATTGGTATAATCTTTTAATATATCAGCAAGACAAAATGGTTAATAGTATTAAAGGAAGGATGATACCTAAATAAATCCCTTCATTTTTCCTTCTACTGACATCATGTTATGGTTTACATTTTGTAATGTACACAATTCATCTAATAAAGACTAAAATAATGAAGGGTGTAATTCCTTTTGGAATATAAATGTGAATTATTTAGTCTGCACTTTTTGATATTGGCTTTAAAAGGAACAAACTTAAGCTGTTATTTTTTGCCCATCACATGGTCACTTAATCAGAAAATACTGATCTATGCATTTGAATGCAAATCCACATATTTTCCTTCACACAGGTGCTCGAAAGAATCATTGAGGGTTTGATCAATGGGAGTTAGGAAGATAAAAAATGTCCGCAAGCTAACAGAATCATGCGGGTTTCTCTTAATCTGATTCTTACCTTGCTACATTAATGTCATGACAGTTATGTTGATATTTATGAGAGTAGTGAGAATGTTTGTCATTTTAATTGTTTCCTTTGTGAACTAGACAGTTTAAGTAGTCATAGAGTAATGCAGCATGGAAATAGGACCTTCGGCCCACTCAGCTTAGAGTCTTAAACAATGTGCAAACTCCACACAGACTGTCATCTGAGGCTAGAATTGAACTAGGGTCCCTGTTGCTGTGATGCAGCAACACTAACCACCAAATCACCATGTCACCCTTCTTCACTTTACTTCCTGATTTTAATCCTGATGCACGTTATGGAGAATAAAAAGAACAGCAATAAAATATTCCATGATAAATCGTTGTGGAGCTGGATGAACACAACAGGCCAAGCAGCATCAGAGGACCAGGAGGGTCTCGACCCGAAACATCAGCTTTCCTGCTCCTCTGATGCTGCTTGGCCTGCTGTGTTCATCCAGCTCCACAACGATTTATCTCAGATTCTCCAGCATTGGCAGTTCCTACTATCTCTATCTCAATAAAATATTCCATGTTTGTTTCCAGAGACAGAAATTAGTTCCAGTGAGCCAAGCTGCTAGCCAAGCAATGGGAATGGTGGCTGCTGCCAATGACCTCCTGTCTGGTGGAAACTCGATTTTATTGGGCAGATGAGATGGTGTTCATAGAAAGAGGGTTGGCAATGAGGGTGAGGAGGATTGTTGGGTGTAAGAGCAGGAGCATGGCTATGACCCCTCACCAACCACTGCTGGGTCCCTCAATCACATGCCGAGTGTCCATCAATGGGGGACCTCTCCCTCATATGATGCCATCAGCAAATGAAACAGGAGTTATGTGAGAGAAACATTCAATCCCAGTAAAACCCTTAGGCAACAGTATATACCAAGGAGCTCCTGGAATTGCTCTTAAATGCCGCATTTAGATGTGCAATTGGCATTCTGCTGCTCACAAGCAGGCTTATCTCATTTGGCCCCAGCTACCCTGGGTTAAATTCGGGACAGTTTTCCTGACAATAAAAACAAGGCATGGGGAGTCCCATTTGACTCTCAGTGCCCTTATGGCTCCATCATGCCTGTTTCATAGGGCTCCATTATATTCAGTTTCATGTGGATTTGTGCTGCCATTTCCAAACAGTTTTACTCGAAGGTTTGGGAGAGATGCTACCAACTTTATCAAGAAAAAAGTTACTTTTTGATGCCCTATTAATTTACTTCTCTGTCCACTTAAGTCAGAAAACCTAAATATTAATTTTTTTATTTGATTTATTGTTGTCACATGTACTTAAGGACAATGAAAAGTTTGTTTTGTGAACAGTACAAGCAGATTATAACGTACAAGGACATACAGATCATAGAGTGTTTAGACAGAGAGAGACATACAAGGTTATGAATGCACATGAGGTGCACAAAAGCAAGGTTAACTTTGATTTTGAAATGAGAGAGGGTCCATTCAGCAATCTAATAACATTGGGGAAGAAGCTGTTCTGGAACCTGTTGATGCATATGTTCAAGCTTCTGTATCTTCTGCCTGACAAAAACGGTTGGAAGACAGCATTTTGTTTTCTTTTCATTTTTGTGGGATGTGGGCGTCGCTGGCTGGCCAGCATTTCTTGCCCATCCTTTGTTGCACTTGAGAATGTGGTGGTGAGCTGCCTTCTTGAACCGCTGTAGTCCACCTGCTGTGGGTTGACCCACAATGTTATTAGAGAGGGAATTCCAGGATTTTGACCCAACGACAGTGAAGGAACTGTGATTATATTTCCAAGTCAGGATGGTGAGTGACTTGGAGGGGAACTTGGAGGTGGTGATATTCCCATATATCTGCTGCCCTTGTCCTTCTAGATGGAAGTGGTCATGGGTTTGGACGGTGCTGTCTGACGACCTTTGGCAAATTTCTGCAGTGCATCTTGTAGATAGTACACACTGCTGTTACTGAGCTTCGGGGTGGACGAAGTGAATGTTTGTGGATGTAGTGCCAATCAAGCGGGCTGTTTTGTCCTGGATGGTGTCAAGCTTCTTGAGTGTTGTTGGAGCTGCACTCATCCAGGCAAGTGGGGAGTATTCCATCACACTCCTAACTTGTGCCTTGTAGATGTTGGACAGGCTTTGAGGGTGGGAGGTATTTCTGATTATGTTGGCAGCCTTTCTGCGGTAACGATAATTGTAGCTGGAGTCCATGGATGGGAGGTTGGCTTCCGTGCTAGTCTGGGCTGTGACACATAAAGTTCTGTAGTTTCTTACATTCTTGGGCAGAGCAGTTGCTGTGTCAAGCTGTAATGCACCCAAATAGAATGCTTTCTATGGTGCCTCTCTAAAAGTTGGTGAGGGTCCTTACGGACGTGCCAAATTTCCTAAGCCTCCATCATTTTGCAGATTGCAGCAAACCTATCAGTCCCTGCCAAGCAATACAGCCTGATTGACAGTGCAAGATTCTAATTTGATTGAATGAATTGTCAATATCAGATTATACTGCATCCACAGTATAACAATGCAGGAAAAGAACACTTCTTCAGTTTGGCACTCTCATTGTACTTTCGTTAAATTGAAGCCAATTATACCAAATTCAAGGGAAATTTCAAAGTTTTGGCAAAGATCTGTAGCTCAGGTTGTGGGTGAGGTTGTTGACTTGCTCACCGAGCTGGCTTGTTCTCGTTCAGATTTTTTGTCACCGTGCTAGGTGACATCATCAGCAAAGCCTCCGATGAAGCGATGTTATTCTACTCCACTTAAAAATTATACCGTTTGGTCCATTACAGACCCATACAGGTCAAAACCGGAAGTAATATTACTCACCATAAGGGACCAGACCAGCATAAGTTCCAAGGGGAGTAGAATAACACCGCTTCATCGGAGGCTGCGCTGGTGATGTCACCTAGCACGGTGACGAAACGTCTGAACAAGAGCAAGCCAGCTTGGCGAGCAAGTCAACAACGTCAAGGGCAATGTTGCAATAAACAGTAAGCATGCTCAAAACAGGACCAAGACTGAGAAAGTTAACTTCACTAGAGATCAAATGTATCTTCGGCATTCTTCAATATTTTAATTTTTAAGAATTATTTAATTTTCCATTTCTCAACAGAAGTATTAATAATTTAAGAACCTGATACTTTTTTTTACTATTTTAAGCCTCTACAATGCTGAATGATTTAGTTTGAGTTTGGCAATTCATCAAGCTGTTGAATACATTTCAACTCAGTGTACCAGTATGATACCTGAACTATTTCAAAACATGAATGTCTTTTAATAGACCCCCATTCCATGTAACGGAGAAGTGTAAGTAGTCTTGTATTTCATCTTAAATCTTATAAAAGTGATAACAACCAGTTTTAAAAAGGTCATCTTTGAAACTTATATAGTTGTGGTTGTTGAAGGGCAGTCATCTCAGCTCCAGGGCATCTCTGCAGAAAACCCTTAGGGTAGCATCCTCGGAACCAACCATCTTCAACTGCTTCATCAATGATCTTCCTTCAAATGGCAGATCAGGACTAGAGATGTTTGCAGATAGCTGCACAATGTTCAGCATTATTTGAGACTGCTTCCGTTTCCGAGGAGTCAAAGTTCAAATGCAATAAGACCTGGACAATATTCAGACTTGGGCTGATAAGTGGCAAGTAATATTCTCACCACACAAATGCTAGATAATGACCATCTCCCCTAAAAGGCAATCAATTCACCGCCCTTGATAATCATTGATGTGGAGGTGCCACTGTTGGACTGGAGTCGACAAAGTCAGAAAGTCGCACGACACCAGGTTATAGTCCAACAGGTTAATTTGAAATCACAGGCTTTTTGAGTGCAGTCCCTTCATCAGCTGAAGTGAAAGAAAGGCACACAAAACACAGGATTTATAGGCAGAGAGATCAAGGGCACAGAGATCAAAAGATCATAACAAATTGTGTGAGTGGAGTGTCTAATAATAAGTCGTTGCAAGTGATCCAAGGTGTTAGACAGTGAGTAAAGTGTCAACAGATAAAAAACAACCAAAAGGATGACCTATAATCCAACTAAATGAGGCAGAGAGATAACTACAAAAAATTGAAAATAATGTGGTGTTGAAGACAAACAAAATTACTGGAAAAACATGATAGGTGTAAGAAATTTTGGATTTGGATTTTAGATTGATTTATTTATTTCTCACTTGTACTAACTATAGGAATACATAAGTGCATCAAAAGTGCACAAAGTCGCCATTCACTGGCACCCACTTATTTACAAAAAACAGAATAAAAAGATTTAACACAGCCCAAAGATAAGCAAAAGCAAAAGGATAGTCCAGATTTCAGACTCCCAAGTCCCATTTCCACAACAGTGCAGGTATCGCTCCAATCACTAGGACATCCAAAAGGCTGCTCCTGCTGCCACCATGCGAAAAGCCCTGCTCTCGCCACCATCATCCGCTCACCGGCCTTGCTCTTGTCACCATCATCCCCTCAGAGGCCCAGCTCTCGCCACCATCATCCCCTCAGCGGCCCCGCTCACACTGCCCACTGCCACTTCACCGGCCCCACTCACACTGCCCACTGCCCCCTCACTGGCCCTGCTCACACCGCCCACTGCCACCTCACCGGCCCCATTCTCACTTCCCACTTCCCCCTCACCGGCACCGCTCTCACCGCCCACTGCCCCCTCACCGGCCCCGGTCTCACCACCCACTGCCCCCTCACCGGCCCCGCTCACACCATTCACTGCCCCCTCACAGGACCCACTGCCCTCACTGGTCCCACTCACACCACCCACTGCCCCCTCACTGGCTTCACTCTCTCCTCCCACTGCCCCCTCACCGGCCCCACTCTGACACCCCACCACCCCCTCACCGGCCCCACTCTCAGCACCCACTGCACCCTCACCGGCCCCACTCTCAGCACCCACCGTCCCCTCACCGGCCCCACTCTCACCCCCCACCGCCCCCTCACTGGCCCCACTGTCAGCACCAAACCGGCCCATTGCTGATCTGCTGCTGTCTCTCCAGCCCACGTTCGAACTGTTGTCGCTACAGGACACAGCCTGCGTTCTCAGCTCCCGCCTGGCGGTTCCCGGTCTCGACATGACTTCTTCCCGACTCCTTAGGTAGGCAGTTAAAAGGAGGTGGGGTGGTGGGGGGTAGAATTACTGCAGACAGGAGAGTGAAGAAGATGAGAAAAAGAAAGGAAAAGGAAAGGGGACTGGCGAGCGATGTGGAGCACTTAGGCTACTGCTAAATTGCTGAAAAAGAGTCGCATGCCTATGGTCTAACTAAAGTAATACGTAGCCCAAAACTCTTCAAACTAATTAAGGTAGGGAGGTCAAAACAATTTATCCAAGTGATAGTGACAAAACAGGACTGTAAGGAAGATTTTAAAAGTATAGAACAATAAAGTGGGTCACATGTAACACAACATGAACCCAAGATCACAGTTGAGGCCATCTTTGTTGGTACAGAACTTGGCTGTCAGTTTCTGCTCCACAGAAGTGCTCCCTGACTGGGAGGGGACATCCCTGTCTGGCGATTATGTCCATTCATCCATTGTCGTAGTGTCCACATTGTCTTGCCAATATACCATGCCTCAGGGCATCCTTGCCTGCAGCGTATGAGATAGAGGACACTGCCCGAGTTATATGACTAACTGACTTGTACGTACGTGGTGTTCCCATGTGTGATGGTAGTATCCATGTCATGGCGGGGTTATGTGGTGTTGTGGTTAATGTTCTCCCAAAGGCATGCAAACAATGGCCTGTTTAAGGCTTGGCGGTTGTTTGAAGGCTAGAAGGAGAGGCGTAGGAATGATCTTGGCAAGATGTTCATCATCATCGATGAAATGTTGAAGGCTGCGAAGAGCATGGCATAGTCTCTCCACTCCAGGGAAGTACTGGGCGATAAGGGGTATTCTATCAATCATTTCCGGTGTCTATCTTCTGAGGAGATAGTTTGGTTTTTTGCTGTGGCACGTTAGAGCTGGCAATCGACGAGTTGAGCATGGTATCCCATTCTTATGAGGGCATCCTTCAAAACTTTTAGGTGTCTATCGCATTCCTCCTCATTGGTGCAGATCTTATGTATGTGCAGGACTTGTCCATAGGGGATGGCTTCTTTAATATGTTTTGGATGGAAGCTAGAGAAGTGCAGTATTGTGAGATTATCCGTGGGCTTACAGTAGAGTGAGGTACTGAGGTGTCTGTCCTTGGTGGAGATGCGTGTGTCCAAGAATGAGGCTGATTCTGAAGAGTAGTGCATGGTAAGTCTGATGGTGGGATTGATTCCTCACCATGAGTCCTAAGGAAGAAAATGTCATTGATGCATCTGGAGTACAGCTTTGGTTAGAGGTCTTGCGCAGCGAAGGAGTCTTGCTCAAACTTGTGCATGAAAACATTGGCATAATGGCATGAAAATCTGGTCCCCATGACTGTTCTGTGTGTCTGGATAAAGAAGTGGTTGTCGAAAGTGAAGGCATTGTGGTCAAGTTGTAGGATGGAATCTGGAAATTAGCAGTTGGCAGTATTTAGTACTGAGGCTGTTGCAGTGATGTTATCTTTATTCATTCACAGGATGAAGGCATTGCTGGATAGGCAGCACTTATTGCCCATCCCTAATTGCCCAGAGAGCAGTTCAGAGTCAATCACATTGCTGTGGATCTTGTTCCACATGCAGGCCAGACCAGGTAAGGATGGCAGCTTCCCCCCCATAAAGGACATTAGTGAACCAGATGGGTTTTTTCCCAACAATCAACAATGAATTCATGGTCATCATTAGATTCTTAATTTCAGATATTTTATTGAATTCAATTTCCAGCATCTGCCATGGCGGGATTCGAACCTGGGTCCCAGACATTACCCGGGTTTCTGGATTAACAGTCCAACACTAATACCACTAGGCCATCACCTCCTGTCATTATGGGGAATGTTGGTATAGAGTATAAAATGCCAAAACGTCCATTGTGGCAAGGAATGTTCCTGGTTCGACTGGCCATGGGTGCTGGGTTTCTGTAAGAAATCTGTAGTGTCGCAACAGAAGCCAGGGTCCCTTGTATAATGGGTTTTAAGATGCCCTCAACATAGCCAGTAAGGTTCCCACTAAGGGTCCCATTGACTGATACGATGGGACGTCCAGGTGTGTTGGATTTGTGTATCTTCAGAAGGCAGTAGAAGTCACCTATGCAAGAAGTATGCAGGATGAGAGTGCATACAGTACTCTAAAAGTCTAGATCAAAGATCTTGATCAGTCTGTTCAGTTGACAGGTGTGTTCTTTGGTTGGATCGGCAGGTAGTCGTCTGTAGTGTTTTGAGGTATAAATAATAATTGAGTTTGAAGAAACAAATAAAAGGAGTTTTAAAAACTGTACGAGGGAGATAGTAGTGTACTGGAAATGTCAGTAGACTAGTAACCCAGAGCTGTGGGATACGGTTCTGGGAATATGATTTCAAATTTGACCATGGGAGATGGTGAAATTTAAATTCAATAAAAACTCAGAATGAAAAGCTGGTTTTATATCAATGAAGTAACATTGTGAATTGTTGTAAAATGACATTTAGCTCACTAACTTTCTTCAGGGAAGGAAATCTGCCTTCTTACCCAGTCCTTATCTATATGTGACTCCAAGCCCACACCAATGTAGCTAAACATTAACTGACCTTGGAAATAGCCTAGAGAGCCACTCAATTTAAGGGCAACTAGGGACAGACAATAAAAGTTGGCCTTACTTAATGATGCCCACGTCCCTTAAAGAATAAATTAAACAAAACAAAAGGCACGACAAGCAGTGGTTTATATAAGAATATTATTGTTTTACATAAACTAACCCATGGAGTTGATCAATAAATCATGAGTAATTGGATAATACATCATTATGACTAAAATGACAAGTGATACAAAGATTTAGTCAGTTCTTGGAGAATATTCTTAAACATTATTCCTCAGAATTTGTTCTACTAAATCACACTTCTTCTGTTATCCTTTATTCAAGGCAAAATGGAAAATATTTGGGAAAATTGAATTGAATTATTTGAATGAGCTTTATTGTCACATATACTCAATGAATAATGCGAAAAGTTTATACATTGCCACTTACAGCACCATCTCAGGAACAAAGGTACCAAGGTATAGTTTCTTTAGTTACAAGGTCACAGAAAGTAGAGAAGCAGAAAGTCCAGCATTGCAGAAATAAAAGTCCAGAATAGCAGTTTCCAACCAGTACCATGCTGGCACCTAGCCTTCTGTCCACCCAGGCTCCAGACTGCTATGCCAGGCCGAGGGAATGCCACACCAGGGGCTGACCCACTACACCAAAAGACCACCATGGGAGGTCACAATGAAGGCTAGGAGGCCACCACAAGAGGGTGGGAGTCAACCAGATGCCTGGCGTTGTCACTGGACGCCAGGAGTTGTCATTGGAGGCTGGGAGTCATCGGAGGTTGGGAGAGAAGAAGGAAAAAACACTAAGTGGACAAAAAAAGAGAAGAAAAGAAGAACAGGCTGAGCGAATGAGTTTCTACTGAAGCGTCCTCCTGTGCCACCATCTTGGACCAGTAAGTTTGTAAATAGTATGAAATTTGGTGGTGTGGTAAATAGTAAACTATACAGCCTTAGATGATATAGCAAGGCTGGGTACAACAATGGCAAATGGAATTTAATCCTGAAAAGTGTGTGCATTTCGGGAGGAGTAACAAGGCAAGGGAGCATGCGATGAATATTCGGACCCTTCGAGGTATAAAGGATGACTGGGACCTTGGTGTGCTGTTGGCAAGAAACAGGTGGATAAGTTAGTTGAGAGGGCATATGAGATCCCGTAATTATTCAAGGCATTAAATGCAAAAGCAATGATTTTGTAATGGAGCTGTATAAGTTATTAGTTCAGCTGCTAACTGGAGTATTGTGTGCAGGTCTGGTCACCACATTATAGGAATGTTGTGATCACAGTAGAGATGATGGAAAGGAGATTCAATAGGATGTTGCCACAAATGGAAGGATTTAGCTATGTGGAGAGACTAGTTGGGCAGGGATTGCTTTCCCGAGATTAGAGAGGCTAAGTCTGGACCTGATTGAGGGGTACAACATTATGAGGAGCATTGATAGGGACAAATCTTTCACCTCAGCAAAGAGATCAATAACCAAGAGGTATAAATTTCAGTTACAAGATAAGAGGTTTTTCGCTCAGACGGTTATGGGTATCTGGAAATCGCTGCCTAACAGGGTGATATAGATGGGAAGCCTCACTACATTTAAGGAGTATTTAGATGATCGTTTGAAGCCCAATGACAGAGAAGGCTACAGGCCAAGGGCTGAAAAATGGGACTTGAATAATCTTAATAGGTGCTTTATGACCAGGGCAGAAATGATGGGCTGAAGGGCCTGTTTCCGTGCAATAAAACTCAATTTTCCTATGACATGATGGGCATAAAGATGGCAAGTTATGTGTATCATGCCTGAGATATTTAATATAACCCTGCATTTACATAGAACCTCTAATGCAGTAAAAAGTCCAAAATTGTTTCACAGGAGCATTATCAAACAACATTTAATACCAAGACACATTAGGAAGTATTGAAACACATGACAAAAAGCTCAACCAAATACACAGATTAAAGGAGCTTCTGAATGTATGTGGTGCAGAGATTTATGGAAGGAATTCCAGAATTGATGGCATCTGAAAAATAAACAGCTGCCAATGGTATAGCAATTAAAATCTGGCATGTGGATTGTAGGAAGGGTCAAAGCCAGAAGGGATTTAGTAGCTCTCGACAAGTCAGTACTACATTTTGAAAAGCCAACTTCATAAAATTAGCCTTATTTAGTTGGCATGGTGAGGTTTGTCAAACTGAGTTCAAACATTGTGGGTTGAAGCCCAATCTGGGATTTAATGTGTTATCTGGATGCACATTTCAATGTGATGCTGAAGAAATATTTCATTGTCAGAGGTACATCTGTTCGCCTTAGATGCGAATTAACATTCACCCAGAATATGGCCTGATGTTAGATGTAACCAATCCCTTGTCATCACTCTGCAATCAGCAGAATAACCGCAAAACATAGTTCAGCTGTTGATCCATCTCATTTTTGTGAGACAGTTGCTGTATGCAACATTAACCACTGTGTTTATCTATACAATAATGACTACATGTAAAAATAATTGGTTGTGAAACAAATTGGGACATCCAAATGACACAAATAGATACTATACAAATTCAGTAAAGCCAATTTTCCTTGACTATGTTATATCAATTTGTTTAAAAGCCTCAACCTGTCAATCATATGACATGAAATGGGTAGTTGCAAGGCCACCTCATTGCTGAAAGAGTATGCAATTATAAATTGCATTTTTGACAAGTGTTTTTAGAATATAAAAGTATAATGGATGATTACTAATGTTATCTCAGCTGTCTTTTTCACTTCAGTTCCTTTTGCGTGACTTCTGGTACTTGTTGCATTTAAGCAAACTTCCTGTGAATACCAATCATTCCAATATTCTGAAAAACATTTTCCTCTTTAGAACCTTGCTGTTGTTTTGTCATTAATGCAAGATTTCTAACTCTGTACATGAGGTTCTTTCTCCAAAAGCATTTAACATAAATCGTCTTTGGTATTTCTATATTGTGACTTGCAAAACCGCCATGACCATTCATTTTGGTGGAAAATGGACCAACCTGATTTAAGATTCAGGCAAGGTTGTCAGTTGCTATGCCTCCTGTTTAGTTGCTGCAAAGACATCTGAGACTTTATAGAGTGGAAATCAGAGATGTTACAAAAAACCACAAGGGTAATGTTTAGAAGATCCAATTACTGCTGAAATGATTGAAAAGTGGAATCTCATCAGATTCAACATGTTTCTATCCTGACAATGGTGCCACTGCTCTTGACACTGAGGCACATTTTAGGTAGTATAATCATTGCTTTTCCAATCATATAACAATATACCATAACACTCAACTGGTCCATTTCTCAAAGTTCAATTCCTTGCTGTATATAATTTAAACTTTGAAAAAAAAACTTTTTTCCTCTGTGTTAGAATCTAACATTTGGTGGCCCTGAAGTACAGGATGTTGAGACATTGTTACCAGCTCCAAGTAGAAACGTAACATTAGTTTTTATCTATGCTTTACCTAAGTGATATTCTTAACCCCAGCTGCAGTTGTCTAAAGAGCTGCTGACACAGTTAGAACATGGAATTCACTATCATCTGAAACAATTGATGCAAACAACAGAGACGCATTTCAGATTAATTGAGAGAAGGACATGTGAGATGATGAAAAAGGTGAGATTATACTGCCAGGTTTTAACAAAGTAAAGTCCAAAGGAAGTTCCTGAAACTGCAGAGACCAATTGGACTCAATGGCCTATATCGATGATGTAAAATCCATGTAATTCTAAGCATTAACAACTGATTCCATTAAAAAATGAACATTTGCCATATAATTATTTACATTATTTACATTATTTAATTACTAATATCTACAAAGTTGTACAAGAGACCGCAAGACCATGTGATGTTGTATCAAGTTTTTAATGACATCTATTGTCTGATTAATATGTTACACATTTGGAATCGACCTTTTATCCCGTTCCTATGAACCCAAAATATACTTTTCAACAAAGAAGAGATTATGATATGCAAAGCACATGACAGTATCAGTAAGATCAATCACTGCACTGACCTTGTGGAGATGAAGTCTCACGTTAACATTGAGAATAACTTCCATCATGCTGTGTGATACTATCACTGTGCTGAATGGGACAGACTTCAAACAGATCGAGCAACTCAAGAATGGGCATCCATGAGGTGCGGTGAACCATCAACAGCAGCAGAATTGTACTCCAGCACAATCTGTAACCTCATGGCCCAGCATATCCTCCACTCAACTTTTACCGTCAAGTCAGGGGATCAATCTTGGTTCAATGGAGAGTGCAGGAGGGCATGCCAGGAGCAGCACCAGGCATATTTGCATGCCAAACAGCATAAGCAGCAAGTCATGTACAATCCCACAACCAACGGATTAAATCTAAGCTCTGCAGTCCTGCCACATGCAGTCATGAACAGTGGTGGACAATTAAACAACTCATAGGAGGAGGAGGTTCCACAGTAACTCCATCCTCAAAGATGGAAGAGCCCAGCACATCAGTGCTGAAGCCTTTGCATCAATCTTGAGCCAGAAGTGCCAAGTGAATGATCTATCTTGGCCTCTTCCAATAGTCCCCAGCATTACAGATACCAGTCTTTAGCCAATTCGATTCACTCCATGTGATATCAAGAAACAAGGGGAGAAACTGGATATGGCAAAGGCTACTGGCCCTCACAACACTCCAGCAATAGTAGTGAAGACTTGTGCTCCAGAACTTGCTGCTTCCCCTAGCCAAACTGTTCCAATAAGGTTGCAACGCTGGTATCTATCAGACAATGTGGAAAATTGCCCAAATGTGTCCTGTATATTAAAAGCAGGACAAATCGAGCCCACACAGTTACTGCCCCATCAATCTACTCTTGATCATCAGGAAGGTGATGGAAGGTGTCAGCAGCAGCACTATCAAACAGCACCTGCTCAGAAATAACCTGTTCAGTGACGTCCAGTTTGGGTTCCACCAGAGCCACTTAGCTCTGTCCTCATTACAACCTTGGTTCAAACATGGACAAAAGAGCTGAATTCCAAAGGTGAAGTGAGAGTGACAGCCCTTGATATCAAGTCTGCATTCAAACAAGCATGGCATCATGGAGCCTTGGCAAAACTGGAATCAATGTGAAACTTGGGGCAAACTCTCCAGTGGTTAGACCCATATATGGCACATGCAAAGAGGATCATAATTGTTGGAGGACAGTCATCTCAGTTCCAGGGCATCTCTGCTGGGTGTCTTCAGGATAGTGTCCTAGGCCCAACCATCTTCAACTGCTTTATCAATGACCTTCCCTCACCATAAGGTCAGAAGTGGGGATGTTTGCTGATGATTGCAGAATGTTCAGCACTGTTCGTAACTCCTCAGATACTGAAGCAGCCCGTGTTCAAATGCAGCAAGATCTGGACAATATCCAGGCTTGGGCTGATGGGTGGCAAGTGACATTCATGCCACACAAACGTCAGGCTATGACCATCCCCCGATAAGGGACAACCTAACACCTGGCATGTGACATTCAATGGTGTTACCATCACTGAATCTCCCACTGTCAACATCCTGGGGAATTATCATTGACCAGAAACTCAACTGGACTCACCACATAAACACAGCAGATCAGAGGCTAGAAATGCTGTGGCGAATAACACACCTCCTGACTCCCCAAAGGCTATCCACCATCTACAAGGCACAAGTAAGGTGTATGGTGGAATACTTCCCACTTGCCTGGATGGGTGCAGCCTCAAGAAGCTTGACACCGTCCAGAGCAAAGCAACCCAATTGATTGGCATTGCATCCACAAGCATCCACTTCCTTCACCACTGATGCTCAGTAGCAGCAGTGTGTACTGTCTACAAGATGCACCGCAGAAATTCACCAAAGATCCTCAGACAGCACCTTCCAAACCCACGACCACTTCCATCTAGAAGCACAATGGCAGCAGACATATGGGAACACCACCAACTTTTAAGTTTTCCTCCAAGCCACTCACCATCCTGACTTGGAAACATGTTACTGTTCCTCCACAGTTGTTAGGTCAAAATCCTGGAATCCCTCCCTAATGGCATTGTGGGTCAATGTACAGCACATGGACTGCAGCCGTTCAAGAAAGCAGCTCGCCACCACCTTCTCAAAGGTGACTAGGGAAGGGCAGAAATGCTGGCCAACCAGCGACATCCACAACCCACAAATGAAGAAAAAAATCAAACAGCTTTTTCATCTCTCTTTCTCTGTGCCTGAAGTTGCAAATCAGTAAACTATCTTTTCTCAGTGTAACAAAATCCAAATTTTCTTTATAAGTTTATTACGACAGTAGTTGCATAGAGAATACATTTGCTTCTTTTGTTTTTGGCATTGCCCTCATCATTTCTGCAGCAGGAATTTGAGATCAAAGATTAGTCTCTCAAGTATCTGTCGCTTGTTGTCATCCCCACTGATTAGAATTAATAAAATATTCCATTATAGATCATAAAGTTAGTAAACTTAGTTGTGTTCAACTCATGACAACTATTTCACAGCAGCCCAGATATCCCATTGAAGCACCAGCCAAATGTTTGAGACACTCTGCAGTTCTGTCAGCATCGGTGGAGACAGAAACAGCATTAATATTTCGAGTCCTAAGACTCCTTTTCAGAAATAAATCTGGACTGGAAATGTTAAGTTGTTTCCCTCTCCATAATCCTGTTGGGTGTCTCCAGGATATTCTGTTTTTGTCCCGTAGAAGCAGCTTGTCTGTGCAGTTTCTCAATTGAGAATTGATGAAAGTCTTGTTATGAGGGGCTAAAAGAAATACACTTTTAAAATCAAAGGGTTGTGAAAGGAAGTGTTATACTTCTGAAACTCATTCTGCGCGGTGTTTCTTTTTACAGCTGCTTTATTCAAGAATGGGGAGAGCTGGTTGTAGACAACGTGGCACAAGGGGACTGTCTTCTTATTTCTGATCTGTGTGTATGTGTGTTGCACTATTATTTCTTTGTTTTATTCATCTGTGGGATGTGAGTGCCGTTAGCTGAACCAGCATTTATTGCCCATCCCCGGTTGCTCTTGAGAAGGTGATGCTGAGCTGCCTTCTTGAACCACTGAAGTTCACGATCTGTTGGTTGATCCATAGTGACCTTAGGGCAAATTCCAGGATTTTGACTCACTGACAGTGACGGAACAGCGATATATTTCAAAGTCTCAATGGTGAGTGATTTGCAGGGGATCTTGCAGATGGTGGGGTTGCCATGTATCTGCTGCCCTTGTTCTCCTTGACTGAAGTGGTCATTCAGAAAGCAGAGGGTGGGGATAAAATGGTACTTCTCATGAAGGCAGTCGGTGATTAGTGGTGTTCCACGAGTGTCAGTGCTGGGATCACAACTTTTCATTTTATACATTAATGACTTAGATGAAGAAAGAAACTGAGGGCATTCTGGCTAAGTTTGCAGATGATACAAAGATAGGTGAAGGGACAGATAGTATTGAGGAGGCAAAGAGGCTGCAGAAGGATTTAGACAGGTTAGGAGAGTGGGCAAAAAAGTTACAGATGGAATACAACATGGGAAAGTGTGAGGCCACGTACTCAGGTAAGAAGAATAAAGGCATAGACTATTTTCTAAATAGGGAGAAAATTCAGAAATCATAAGTGCAAAGGGACTTGGCAGTTCGAGACCAGGATTCTCTTAAGGTAAACTTGCAGGCTGAGTCAGTAGTTAAGAAGGAAAATACAATGTTGGCATTTATTTCAAGAGGACTAGAGTATACATGTAGGGAGAGATGAAAGGTACTGCAGATGCTGGAGAATCCGAGATAACAAGGCGTGGGGCTGGATGAACACAGCAGGCCGAGCAGCATCATAGGAGCAGGAAAGCTTGACGTTTCGGGCCTAGACC
>JAHRHZ010000009.1:21535086-21613437 GCA_024137785.1 Ginglymostoma cirratum | reverse complement strand
ATCCATTTCTGATGAAAGGTCTAGGCCCGAAACGTCAAGCTTTCCTGCTCCTATGATGCTGCTCGGCCTGCTGTGTTCATCCAGCCCCACGCCTTGTTATCTATAAATGTAGGGATGTATTTCTGAGGCTTTATGAGGCTCTGGTCAGACCACATTTAGAGTATCTGTGAACAATTTTGGGTCCCATACCTCATGAAGGATGTACTGGCCTTGGAGCAGGTCCAGAGGAGGTTCACAAGAATGATCCCAGGAATGAAAGTTTTAACATATGAGGAACGTCTGAGGGAGAGGACTCTGGGTCCAAACTCGATGGAATTTAGAAGGATGATGGGGATCTAATTGAAACTTACAGAATACTAAGCAGCCTGGACAGAGTGGATGTTGGAAAGATGTTTCCATTTGCAGGAGAGACTAGGATCCGAGGGCACAGCCTTAGAGTAAAGGGAATACCTTTTAGAATGGAAGTAAGGAGAAACTTCTTCAGCCAGAGAGTGGTGAATCTATGGAATTTACTGCCACATAAAGCTGTGGAGGCCGGGTCATTGCGTATATTTAAAACAGAGATAGATAGGTTCTTGATTGTCAAGGGGATCAAAGGTTACGGGGAGAAAGTGGGAGAATGGAGTTCAGAAACTCATCAGCCATGATTGAATCATGGGAGCAGGCTCATTTGCGGAGCAGACTCTATGGGCTGAATGGCCTAATTTATGCTCCTATATCTTTTATTCTTATGGGTTTGGAAGGTGCTGTCTAAGAATCTTTGACTTTCTGCAGTGCATCTTGTAGACAGTACATACTGCTGCTACTGAGCTTCAGTGTTGGATGTTGAAAGTCGTCCCTTTTAAATTAACCCCGTTGTGACCAAATGAGAGGCAGGTGATTAAAGTAGTCAGCTCCCTCACAGAAGCGTAACAGTTTGTGGTAACCTGTCTGAAACCATAACAAATTGGGGAATGTTGCCCAAAGATTTGTTGTAACAAACTGGGGGCTTGTGTCCATGATTTAAACTCACAGATTATACGAGAAAGCTAAAGTGACCAAAATGGCTCTTTGAAACCAGTTCTTTTTAATTAAAAAGACCATAAAATGCTCTCTTGACTCTGCGTTACTTCAGTACAAAAGTGTCTACATTCAATCCCTGCATGTTCCAAGCAGATTTATGGGAAATCACTTTTGAATGTTGAAACTTATACCCTGAAAGGGTTAATGATTAGAATTTCAACTGGAAGCCAGAAAACCTGAAAATTTAAATGGTATTGTTGATTTCTTTTTTCATTTATTCATGGAATTTGTGTGTCATGGCAAGGCCAATTTTTTGTTGCCCATCCCTAATTTCCCAAAGGGAGGTTAAGGTCAAAAACCATTGTTGTGGCCCTAGAGTCACGTGTAGGCTATTCTCGGTAAAGTGGCATATTTTCTTTTTTAAAGGACATTAGTGAAGCGGAAGGGTTTTTAATAACAAGTGATAGGGCACCATTAGGCCAGCATTTTATTCCATATTTTTATTGAATTTAAACAACCATGGTAGGATTCTAACCCATGTCCACAGAACATTACCCTGGAGTTTTGGATTATTAGTTTATTTACTTGCCAGTGCACCACACTCTCCCCTACCAATAGAAACTATGGACAAGGGATCTTGACCAGAGTAACTGGAATTTGAAAGACTTAAGCAGCTTGCTTTTGATCATCAAACACAGGCACTTAACACAGAAGTTTACAAAATCCTCTGTGAAATAGTTTTCCTTAAGGATTTACAAACTCCACATCCTTCTCAATAAGAACACACCTAGAGGAACAGAATGTGAGTTGACCAATCAGACAGCATGCCTGGCAAGGCCAGACATCAAGTTACCGTCCACTGCCAATTGGATGCCAAATAAGCTCATTTATTCATGTGTCAGCTGACCCCCATTATCCTTGAGACAACAATTTAGTGGGGGCTAGGGGATTAAATGGAGGGATGAAGGGCTTTGCTGCACCATTGGAAAGCCACCCAGTTGCCAGGCAGTCTATGTCTCAACAAGATATTTGCCATTGGGAAGTTGGGTATGGGAGAGACAACTAGGGTTGGGAGGAAACACTGCCCACTTCACCACCCCTCCCCAGGCTTCACCCTTCCCATAACCCTATACATCCTCCATCACTTGTGCCTTGTGATACCACATGAACCCTGAGCTTCTGGTGCATGCTTTGTTGGCATCCTCTGGCCCTGGCATCACCAGGAGCTTCTGACCTCATTTGGTTGTCATTTCTTCGCAGATGCATGTCCTTCCACCAGGAACCTCATTCTTGGCAGAAACTCTAGCTGAAACCTAGTAACCTTCACCTGAGCTTGATTCTATTAAGCTCCCACCCCCACAGAACTGATGGGGCTTCCTCACCCATTCCATGGCTGGTAGTTCAGATTCCTCCCCTTTTGTAATGCCCAAATGAAACCCTGGCCAAGGATGGTTTATTTTTAAGGAATGACCGTCCTATGTCTATGCGGGGTAAATGTTAGGGTAGGTTGCATTGAAAAGTAAGTTCAAGTTGGTGCACAGCAAAACACAATTTGTTCTTGACTTGTATATACAATTAGTCAGCATGGAAATTGAATCATTAGCTTGATATGAGATGTGCTAATATCTCTAATAATTAAAAACAAAAGACGGAAATTGCTGGAAAAGCTCAGCATCATTTTGGATCCAGTGACCCTTCCTGATTTACAACATCGCAGCTGTTTTGGTTTTTCTCTAATAATTGAACTGTTTTGATACTTGCGGTTTACTCTTGCATCATTTGCCTGAAGTACTTAAATGTGCTGTCATTGTTAGTACATTTTGGTCTTCATATGGCAATGCCAAGTTCCTCTGTTTATACATCCCCTAACAAGTATTTTCGTGTAAAATCATATTAGATTTGCGTGTATCTGTCCACTGGCCACCGCTTAATAACTTCCTTGCTTGGAAATAAAAAAATACTTACTGGTGTATTAGGGAGTTCTTTTTATTGAATGGAATTCATTCGTAGCACAACATGTAATTTCATTTTCTTTTACATTGTTATTCAAATACATTTCAGTGACTCATGTGTAAACATCCTTTAAAGTGCAGTAGTTATTAAATTCTACTGTTTTGTTTCAGACTGTGTCTTTATTAGAAAGCCTAAGCCAAATGTGGACAACAAGGGTTTAATACGTTGACATATGCATGTTAATATGAGAGTTGGCTGTCATGAACACACATTTGAAATGCTCTCAATTTATTCATCAAAATTTTGTAACTGTAAGATATCATACCATCACTTAAACAAAGGCTTGTGTGATTAAATGTATTTCAATGAATTCCCTTTTACTTTCTTACCTTCAAATATAAGCATTCAAATGTGCCCATGGCTATTCCCATTTATTAACTTTTAAAACCTGCTAGCGCTTTATATTCCTGTCCCAATCACATGAAATTTAGAAATACAGGTTCATAATGCAATATGTCTTGTACTTTTAGAATATGTCTTTGGCTGTAAAGCACTCTGGGATATCCTGAGGTCATCACAAGCCTCCATTAAAATGCAAGTCCTTTCTTTAAGTACTCGAGCACTGCAGAAGGGACACCAATTATGTTTGACAAAGTCAAAATAAATGGGATTCTGTTATCATCCTCTTGAAATATCTTTGTTATATTCAGTTGAATTATACTGTCTCTTGGTGACTAAATTCCATTTGAAGTCTATAACATCACACAAAGCAAATATTATATGCAGCTGACTCCTGTTTGAAGTACCGAAATCTTCAAATCTATATCTTTGCAACCATAGGAAAGGGATAAAACTTTTGCTCCTTTGTTCTAGAAAGTCCACAGAGATTGCAATGGTGTCAGACTAGCTGCTAAATGAACAGAATGTGAGGCATCACATACTTGTAATGCCTCACAACAGCATGAAGTATCGAACAATTAGGTAACCAACTAAACAGGGTGCCTAACTTCAGGACAGGTCATTTTGGGTGTACAACTAAATATGCAGCTTACAAGATCATGTGCTGAATTTTACATTTGCGTGAGGTTCCATCCATTTTGATCATGAACTGCAAAAGCAGAACAGGAAGCCAATTGAAATCAATATCATAATATTTGCTATTTTTCTATTATTTCAAGAAATCTGTATTTCTGTCTCTTCTTCACGAGAGGATGCTATACACTAGTACCACTTTCTACATGCCGGTCAGTATGTTCCATACCAGGAGCCATGGATAATTTTAGCTAACAGTGTCAAGATGAACTTATCATGAATCTTCTACGCGAGGGGAACATGAAATTTACCACAATAGTAAGTCTTCAGTGTGTGTCAATACAAATAAGGAACAATCGAGCTAATTTGGGGAGCAATATCATTCTTTTACAGAGGAAATTCAAATCCCTGCTAAGTAAGTTTATATATTTTGCAGCATCTTCACTGATGTTATGGGAATCATCAATTCTGACTACCCTTTCAGTGAAACATGATTCATAAGGAGTTGAAATATCAACTGTACCCTAGCTGTGAGTCAAGTCTTCAGTTATGACAAAGCTGCAGTATCCTTTCTTTCCTAAGATGTGAAAACTGCACATGGTACTGCATCTGTGAACGCAGAAAAGTATTGAACAGATTGATCAACCCCTTCTTGCTTTTGTATTTATATACTCAAAATATGTGGACGTCAAACCCAAAATTTAATTTATACATTCCTCCAGTTCTGAGAATCTTACCATTCTGGGTATACATTTTACTCTGCTGCTTTTTCCAAAATGTAACATTTCACAATTGTCCCTGTTGAACCTAATATTCCCACATTTCTCGCCAACCTTCTAATCTATATTTTCTTTTGCAGACTCCTGCATTCTTCTTCATTCTTGCCATGCATCTTAACTGAATACCGTCAATAGATTTCTATGATATTCTCCCTATTTCCATCAATTCAATAATTTACTTTTTTCATGGAAAAGGAAAACAGAATCCACCACAGTCTTTTGGGCATGGCAATTGTTACACTTTTAATCCAAGGTACATCCATTTAGTTCTTTTCTATTTTACATATTCGTTTGCACCTAGTAAATAAAAGCAAAAACTTGAGCTATTCTGTAGGTCTGTCAGCAACTGTATAAAGAGAAATAGACTGAGCTAAATTTTCCTATTTTTTGTAACAAAGTACTTTTTTTTCAATTAGAATTGCATGGAACCTGAGCATTGTATTCATTGCATATCAGTTGAGTCGCCGTGAAGGATACACAGTACTACAGAAAATACAAGTGGGGCATTGAGGTAGCAAGCCCAATCTGAAGGGATAGGAGCTTTCGTGAGAAAGGGTGTAGAGTATTATGGAAGTGTGATTCAGGTTTAGAGGGCCATTGAACAGTATTGGGAGCTGGGATACCATGGGAGAACTAAGGTGAGCCTTCTAAGTGGCTTATCTCTGTATCTGCACTCCTTGTTCGTTTAAGAATGACCTTCAAATTGCACTGCAAAAGTGATCCTGATATGAGAAAAACAAAATTGCGTGTAAAGTCACAATTGGGTCAAGCACGCAAGCCACTCAATTGTAGAAGTTGGGTTTTACTGATCAGAGAAGAGATTTGAACAGAAGCATAGCTTTCTTTCCTCAACTCTGCCAATTCCTGTAATTTGATATTCAAAACAAATACTGAAATCAAACTGCAACAATGGCATATTCTTTTCATTCATAGTGAAATAAAATATCATGACTCAACTGAATTTATAATTTTAAGCCTGTGAGTCAAACAGAATGAGCATTCACCAGTAATTTAGCATTAATTAGATCCACAGCACAACAAATGCCTTTCACATAGAACCATCATAGAACTTACAGCATAAAAAGAGGCTGTCAAAGTCTATACTACTGTTTATGCAGCACATAAACCATCTCTCAGTGGAAACAGTTTCTCCTTACTCACATTTTCAAACCACTGCATAATTTTGATTTGAGGCCAATGCCACAAATCACAGTTTGTCATCTCTCTCCAAACACTAAAATCTTAATTCCTGTCAACAATCACAAACACTACTCGGGTGGAGCTGAAACATCAAGTAATATTTCCAGACCTTGTCAACATACCTTGGACCTGGAACTTTTATAGCTTTCTATTTACTTCTTTCAGCGACAACTTCTCTTTTGTGTTTATCATATGTACATAGAGCATAGGATATAGAACACTACATCACAGTACAGGCCCTTCGGCCCATGATGCTGTGCCACGTAGCGTCCTACTAAGATCAATCTACCCTGTGTACCCTACATTTTACCCTCCTCCATGTGCCTATCCAAGAGTCACTTAAAAGTGTCTAAAGTATCTGACTCCACTACCGCTGCCGGTAGCCCATTCCACATGCCCACCACTCTCTGAGAGAAGAACCTACCTCTGACATCTCCCCGGTGCCTTTCTCCAATCACCTTAAAATTATGCCCACTCGTAATAGTCATTTTCCCCTGGAAAAAAAGTCTCTGACTATCCATTCTATCTTTGCCTCTCATCATCTTGTAAACCTCTATCAAGTCACCTTCCACCCTTCTTCGCTCCAATAAAAAAAGTCCTAGTTTCCTCAACCTTTCCTCATAAGACCTGCCCTCCAGTCCAGGCAGCATCCTGGTAAGTCTCCTGTGCACCTTCTTTGAAGCTTCCACATCTTTCCTGTATTGAAGTGACCAGAACTGAACACAATATTCTAAGTGTGGTCTAACCAGAGTTTTATAGAGCTGCAGCATAACCTCATGACTCTTAAACTCAATTCCGCTGCCAATGAAAGCCAACACACCATATACCTTCTTTATAACCCTATCAACTTGGGAAGCAACATTGAGGGATCTATGGACGTGGACTCAAGATCCCTCTGTTCCTCCACACTGCAGAGAATCCTGCCATTAACCCTGTATTCTGCATTCAAATTTGACGTTCCATAATGAATCACCTCACACTTTTCTGGGTTGAATTCCATCTGCCATTTCTTTGTCCAGCTCTGCATCCTGTCAATGTCGCGTTGCACCCTACAACAGCCCTCCACGCTGTCCACAACTCCACCAACCTTCATGTCATCAGCAAACTTACTAACCCACCCTTCCACTTCCTCATCCCAGTAATATATAAAGATCGCAAAGAGCAGAGGTCCCTGAACAGATCCCTGCAGAACACCAGTGGTCGCCGAGCTCCAGGCTGAATACTTTCTATCTCCTACCACCCTCTATTGGACAGCCAGTTTTGTATCCTGACAGGCAAATTTCCCTGAATCCCATGCCTCCTTCCTTTCTGAATGAGCCTACCATGTGGAACCTTATCAAATGCCTTGCTAAAATCCATATATACCACATCCACTGCTCTACCTTCATCGATGTGTTTTGTCACATCCTCAAAGAATTCAATAAGGCTTGTGAGGCTTGACCTGCCCCTCACAAAGCCAAGCTGACTATTTCTGATCAAGCTGTGCTTTTCCAAATAATCATAAATACTATCTCTCAGAATCCTCTCCGATAATTTACCCACCATAGAAGTAAGACTGACTGGTCTGTAATTTCCAGGATTATCCCTATTACCTTTCTTGAACAAGGGAATGACATTTGCCTCTAATCTTCTGAGACTACTCCTGTGGACTGTGAGGATGCAAAGATCAATGCCAAAGCGGCAGCAATCTCTTCCCTCTCTTCTCTCTCTTCCCGTAGTATCCTTGGGTAAATATCCCATCTGGCCCAGGGGACTTACCTATCCTCATGTTTTTCAAAATTTCTAGCATATCCTCCTTTTTAACAACAATCTGTTCGAGCATATCTGCCAGTTTCATCCAGTCCTCACAAACGTTAAGGCCCCTCTCACTGATGAATACTGAAGCAAAGTATTCATTAAGGACCTCCCCTTCCTCCTCTGGCTCCGCACACAAGTTCCCTCCACTATCCCTGATTGGCCCTACCCTCACTCTGGCCATCCTCTTTTTCCTCACATAAGTACAGAAAGCCTTGAGGTTTTCCTTGATCCTACCCACCAAGGTTTTCTCATACTCCCTTCTTGCTCATCTAAGCCCATTCTTCAGTTCCTTCCTGGCTACCTTGTAGACCTCTACAGCCCTGTCCAATCCTTGCTTCCTCAACCTTAAGTAAGCTTCCTTCTTCCTCTTGAGTAGGTTTTCAATGTCTTGACATCCAAGGTTCCTTCACCTTACCATCCTTTCATTGCCTCAGTGGGACAAACCTATCCAGTACCTGTAGCAACTACTCCCTAAACAACCTCCACATTTCTATTGTGCATTTCCCTGAGAACATCTGATCCAAATTGGTGCTCCCTAGTTCTTGCCTAATAGCATTGTAATTCCCCCTCCCCCAATTAAATACTTTCCCATACAGTCTGCTCCTATCCCTCTCCATGACTACAGTAAAGGTCAAGGAGTTGTGATCACTATCACCGAAACGCTCTCCTACTGACAGATCTGACACCTGACCTGGCTCGTTGCTAAGCACCAAATCCAAAATGGCCTCCCCTCTAGTCGGCCTATCTACGTATTGAGTCAGAAATCCTTCCTGGACACACATGACAAAATCTGCTCCATCCAAACTACTTGCACTTAGGAGGTTCCAGTCTATATTAGGGAAATTGAAGTCACCCATGACAACAACCCTTTTACTTCTGCACCTTTCCAAAATCTGTCTCCAAATCTGTTCCTCAGTATGTCTGTTGCTATTGGGGGGTCTATAGAAAACTTCCAATAAAGTGACTACTCCTTTCCTGTTTCTGATTTCCAGTAATAGTAGCCTCAGAGTTCAGCTTTCTTTTCACTCTCACAGCTCTTATCTTCCCTTGTTCCAGCTCACACCATTCATAGCAAGGAGTTGCAAGTTTTTATGCCTTAAAATGGGGTCACAGTGGGAAAATGTTTGGAAAACCTTGTAATAGCTTCTTACCTGACTCAGGTTATCCTAGAGTTACGTTGTTCTCCAATAGGTCATTGGACTGTTTATGAAAGTTGACAATACACATTTCACCACAGCTTATAACAGTTTTAATGTTGCAGACTGCGTTAAGATCCTAAGCTATCATAAGGACTTGAGTGGAGAAAAGACAAAACATCTTATGATGTTGTAGAGTGAAGACTTACCCACATGATTCCCAATAGCCTGACCATTGATGTCTAGCACTTTAGTGTAACTGTATCTTATTGTTTCAGACAAAAATCTATATCCTTATTGAGGTAATGGCCTCATCTTCTTATGGTTCACATATGGTTGTCTTTTACCACTACAAAGCCGTAGGTCCTTAACACAATCAAGAACAGAGAATGGAGGGAGTAAATTGCCCTAAACATAAGCTGATCATGATTCACATCACATTGCATGCAACATCGTAACAGCAATAGGCATAATTTCTTAACGTTACCAAGTAACATTCACATGAATTCCAGTGGGTGTAAGAACAAAGACTACCTGTGGACTCAGGAGCAGTACGGAGCATTCAAAGACTTTTTGGCTACTTAGATAGTTGGCAGCTGCTGCAGCTGAGCATTCAAACATCCTGGAGATAGAGTCATGGATGGATCAGCAACGAACACACAAAAGTATAAAGTCTTTAAGTTCAGATCTAATACAAGAAGCAGAGAAACAAGTGTAAGCTATCATGAAGTGAGGAGGAGCTGGAGGAGCAGTTCAAATTAGAGGTGCAAGTAAGAGGAAAATGTGCATCAAAACTCCAATGGTAAAAAATAAAAATCCCTATTGGGCAAGGGGAAAACATAAACTTAATAGACCAGCACAGGCTGAGAAGGCTAGATGTTGTAAAGATCCTTCATGAGTGTTACCATGGTAGTGAACAGATACCACGAGAAATAGTTACAGACATTGAGGGCAAAGATGTAATGTACACTGAGTGTGCATCGGTGGTTATATTGTGACACCAGAATTATAGCAACAAATGAGAAATTAAAAAGCCTAAACATAATCTAACAGAAGACGACTGTAAGGAGACTCTTGAGGCCACAATTAGAGAGGAGAACCCATGATTTAAAATGCTATTCAGGTGAGAAAAAAAATTATTAAGGTTGCAAGCACCAGCCTCTATCTGGGGAAAGGTTGGAAAAGAAATGATGTGGTTTATTGTTCTTCTCCATTCCAAACCTCTTGTCAAGTGGGAAATTGTCCATTTGGACAGCTCAAAAACAGGAAATCTTCATTTTGCATGCAGAAGGCATGAATTCACCATCCTGACCACAGAATTGCAGGAAGAAAAACCCAGTAACCAACATAGAATTTCAGCATTTCTATATTGCAGAATTTTAAAGCCTTTGAGATGAGGTTGAAGAAAAAATATCGCAGCATTGAAGAATGAAGAATGCACTTGGACAATAAAGCAGTATTGATATACTGCAAAATTAAACATTTTGATGATGTGGAGGTGCTGGTGTTGGATTGGGGTGGACAAGGTCAGAAGTCACATGGCACCAGTTTATAGTCCAACAGGTTTATTTGAAATCACAAGCTTTCAGAGAGCAGCCCTTTCATCAGTGAGAGAGAAGAGCACACAGACACAGAATTTATAGGTGGAGAGATCAAGGGCGGAGAGATCAAAAGATCATACAACTGGCATGTGTGTAGTGTCAAATTATAAGTCGCTGAGGTGGCCAAGAGTGTTGGATGGTGTGACTAAAGAGTCAAAAGCTAAATGACAAGCAAAGGGATGACCTATAATCCAATGAAATGAGGCAATATACAATGCCTCGTGGCCTCCTTGCCTGCAACATATGATGGCCTCAACCGTGATCTTGGGTTCATGTCGTGTTACATGTGTTCCTACCGCACTTCTGTATCTGTAAAATCTTCCTTGCTGTCCTCTTTTGACACCATCACCTGGATAAATTGTTATGATCTCTCTACCTTAATCAGTTTGTACAGTTTTGGATTACTTATGACTTTGGCTAGACTCTCGGCTTGCAACTCTGATACCTATCATGTTATTCCAGTCATTTGGTTTGTCTCCAGCACCACCTTGATTTTAACTTTTTGTAATTATCTCTCTGCTTTATTTCATCAGATTATAGGTCATCCCTTTGATTGTTATTCAGCCGTTGACACTTTACTCATGCTTTCGAACACTCTTGGTCACCTGCAGAGACTTTTTATTCGGCACTCCACTAACACCAGTTGCATGATCTTTTCGTCTCTCTGCCCTTGATCTGTCTGCCTATAACTTCTGTGCCTTTGTGCTCTTCCCTCTCGCATTTCACCTGATGAAGGAGCTGCGCTCTGAAATCTTGTGATTTCAAATAGACATTTTGATGTAAGAAGGGTAATTGATCACATTAGGAAGAAATGGCAGGATAAATCCTACTGCCTGGTAGATTTACTATCACAGGCCAAATGGAACAGTGGATGAATGTCTCAGAGAAAACAATTCCCACTGTACAGAATTGCTTCTAAACTCCAATCCCGAGCTGAATGAGCAAGTACATTTGGATTCAATAGGACCAAGAGCCAATAATGCAATAATTCATGAAGGTGTAAGGAAGGTATAGATATATTTCATAAAGTTCTATAAGCTTTTATCAATTACTTTAATGTATGAACAAAATACAGCCTTGAAATTACAAGACTTAATGGTAGAGTTCAGCATCCAGGGAAACCTATAAATATATTACTGACCTTGACACCTTAATGAAAAGCTGTGAAATCAGAATTGTTGGAATCATTGTTGAGTCTTTTCCAATTTATTACAATCCAAAGAAGATTTGACTTTGGGGAAAACTATTCAGATTGTATTAGAAGCAGAAAGCAGGAGGGATCAAGATTCAGGAATTGCAACTTTTGATCATGAAATATATTACTGCATTTTTTATGAAGGTAGGGAAGTTGGCTGCAGATCTGTCACCTTAATGTTGGTTAGAAGGATAAGAATGAATTGCAGTAGACAAGATGAATGTGCACTAGAAGTATCGCCAGCTAATCAGAGAAAGCCAGCACTGATTTGAGAAGATAGGTGATATCTAAATACCCAGTTCAATTTTTGAGAAGCATGTCAGATAGGTTAATGTTTATGTATGTGACCAAAATAAAATTCCAGAAGACTTTGCACAACAAATAATTTGCGAAAATAAAAGTAAATCCAGTTTGAAATAACCTTTTGACACAGATTGACATTCATTGACAGATGGGAGATAACAGGGACATAGTGTTTCTTCTCTGTTTGGTAGACTGACAAGAGATATTCTCAAAGATTTATATTGATGCCTCACCATATATGTTAATGACTTGAATCAAACAATAGAGCGTCCACACTTAAAATGGCACAATCCTCTGTGGCAAAGTATGCAGACGAAAGCCAGGAATTGCAAAGAAACATAGATAGGAGATGTAAGTGAGTGGGGAAAACTATGATCAATAGAATTCAATGTGGAGAATTGTGAAACCATCTGTTTTGAGTCAGGAAATAGTGATTTTGAATATCTTCTTTATGATGTGATTTTAGGGCTGCGGATGGGCAAAAAAAGTAGACTTTTAGTAGATCTTCACAGACCATGAGATTTTCCGCTCAGTCATCCGAGGAGTTGGCATAGAATGGAACCAGGTAATGATGGCTGTCTGCAGCCACTTTATTGGCTGGGTGAGGTTTTCATCTTGTTCGGCAACAACTTAGGAAGTCCAACTGGAAAGGAAAATCATTTATTGTGGAAATATACAAAATACAGTCACTACTACCCTGTGCCTGCTTTTTAAAACAATTATATTCAGAATCACACACAACCAAATAGTTTTTCTACCGCTAAATCACCATGATCTGGGCCCACTTTATCACTTTTTTCTTATCAGCCTGATCAGAGATGCTGTCACATACCTCTGGAGCAGTTGGGATTTGAACTTGAACCTCCTAGCCCACAGATAGTGACACTACCACTGTGGCACAAAAGGCCTCTGGGTCTGCGTTTTTTTTTATCTGCAAGTGTTATGACACATAATTGAATGTTTTTTTCCCAACTTGCCATGACCTTTGTTTTGTTTTTAACTATTAACTGCCACTGGTAAATTACCCATGCAGCCATTTGGAGATTTACATGCAAAGCCCATTACGGACAATGCAAACCATCAAAGTGAAAAATGGACAGGGAGAGCTGGAAGAGGCTAAATCAAAATGGATTTGGAGAGGAAAGGGGTCTGCTTTTTTTAAATATATGGAAGTGTTTACTCACAGAACTGAATTACTTTCCCATTACCAAATCACTATGAACTATGTTTTTTCAAAAAAAACCAACCACTACCATTAAATCATCCATGCAGCCAATTGAAATTTACATATCAAGCCCATAATGGGCAGTCCAAACTATCAAGAGTGAGAGGGCGTAGGGAGAAGGGATTTTTCTTTTTTAATTAACTTATTTTGCTAGTTAACCAGTTCAGAAATGATATTACACAAATCTGGAGCAGGTGGGACTTGAACCCAGTCCTCTTGGCCTAGGGGTAGGGACACTCCCACTGGACCACAAAAGGGCTCAGGTGATGAGTTCCAGCTGGGAAAGCCTTTGCTTGTTACCAAGGGAACTTGCACTCAATGAGCTCCACAAGAATATTTATCAGTGACTCCCTGTGGGTCTTGTCGGGGGTTATCACACCTTCTCATAAGGATGTGCTGCCTTGCAGACCTATTAGCCTGCCAATTTGGTGTGGTGGCCACTGCTGGAACTAAAGACCATCCCCAATTTCTCAGCCCCAGAGCTAGGATTGAGTTACATGTGGAAGTTTAGTACAGGTACAGTAGGGAAGCTTAATAAAGAGCAGAGGTTGAGTGAAAGTGATTACAAAGGGAAACCTGATGGCAGGGCAGGTGAGGAGAGATCAGCCAGGACCCAGGCTGTGATCTGCTGGGGTTCTCCTGTCCTTGAAATCCCCATACTGGCTTAGCAGGAAGCAGCTTATAAGTGGCCAATAACTGGTGTGTCCCTTGTGGCCTATATTCAGATAGTTGATGAACTTGTATCATGTCAGCTGACTGGAAATCCTAATATATCTATTAAATTCATTTTGACCCAGAATTTTAATGAACTTAACTGCCTGCCATGATGCGGTGTGGCCTTTCCAAGTCTCAAAACTGATACTGAATTTTCCCAGCTACACAATGTGGACAATGGTGCTTCAGATGGAAAAATATGGCAAGATTGGACAAATGAGATTCTTATCATCAAGAAAACAAAAGTCTTAAATTCCACCCGAGATTTGGATGGTGTTTTGTGAAATGTGTGATTTATGTATATCTTCATATAGTTTATTTTGAATTATCAATCTTTGAACAAGTTTTGGCAAACGAGATTTCAGTAATCAGTAATTTGTCCAAGTATTTGTTTGGTCAAGGCAATATTTTTAAAAGCACAGCGTTAGAGAGTAATGGATTTTCTTTATATTGTAGACTTTTACAAGTGAACAAAGCAACAAATATAATTACTTAAACTTTCAGAAAGAAGGTTCTGGATTTCTGTTTTGGTGGAGGAGAGAGGGTGGGGTTCAGAAGAGTATTCATAATTTGGGAAAAAGCTTTTTGATCTCAGTTTGGGCTGCTTTGTAGAAGTTAGATGCATGAAGCAGTTGCTCCTTAGAAAGGAAGGTAGCTTAGGACTTAGAAAGCTTAGAAAGAAGTAAGGAGTTTAGTTTAAATGTTCCAGATCTAGGAATGTTTGGGAAGTATTGTCAATAAGATTAACAAGCTAAATCTGTGACACACTCTGAAGTGTGACTGTATTGTCTTCTAATCTCATCTGACCACTAATGCTCAGTGGAAATTCAGAATGCCTGCTACTGCATTTGGAGTGAGTGGGTAATGTATTTTTTTCTTCTGTCTGAGCACATGGGTTCTGTTCATAAGTGAAAGGGCAACTGCATTCATCAGGCACTTAGTGTTCTGGTATAAGACATCTACAATCACAGTACCCAAAACAAAAATGAAACCAAAAAACTGCTGGAAATCAGAAACTAAACCAAAACTTGCTGGAAAAACTCAGCCGGTTTGGCAGCATATGTGGACAGAAAGCAGAGTTAATGTTTTGGGTCCAGTGTCACTTTTTCCAGCAAATATTGTGTTTTGTTATAATTACATGTGAAATGCATGGAGTGACCAACTTTTCGGGATACAAACCCTGGTCACAAGCAACCTTCACCCACGTTATTGGGTGTATATATTCATCATACTCATCTCCTTAAAGCAAAAGTAGTCACAGGTAACCTTAAAAGTGCCACCTGCAGTCCCCAAATCACAAAGAAAACTAAGGTCTCAGAGGATGGACAACAGCATGAAGCTGATTTCCTCTCAACTTTAATTGTAATTACTTAATAATAGGCTGGTGCATATTTCTTGGGTGATTTGGGGTGGAGCTAAAGTGGTGGTGGCAAGTTATCAGTAAACCAGATACGTGTACGTTCCTCTTCTGTGTGTCATGGTTTGTACTGCCATCATCAGAATAAGGTTCCCTCTCTTAAGGTCCATGTGGAAGCATTCCATGCCCCTCCATGTCATTGTACACTATTTCAATCTACTGAGGACTATGCTAAACCATCATTTGTGTGACCTAGTGCAATGTTGGTATATCGGAACTAGAAGATCTCAGCAGCGATGAGTATATCCACTGGTGACCACAGGATAATGTGATAGTAGTGCTGTGGAGGTGTACTGCATACTTAATAAGGTGAGCAGCAGAGAATTATGTGACAGAACTTTACAGGAGCACAAAAAAAAATCCCTCCATGAGCCTCCCCAAAGGTGACTCTTGGCTGTATATTTTTTGGGGGAAAATTCAGCCCTTGAATTTTGTTTCACTCCAGAAACAAAAACAAATAAGTTGTTTTGATATCTTCGTGAGCCTGACATCGAGAAAAACAGAGATGGCATTTTTACTTGCTAACCCATGGGGTTAGATGTTGCTGAATTCTCTCATCGCATCATTAACAATCGAAGTGTTAAAATAAAATCAGGTTCTGAGTAGGGTATGCTCTGACACATCGTGCAGCCAAAGCGCTGAGCTCTGGGGGAAAATGAAATGTCAAACTAATGCCCAAATGAGATTCAGTATTGCTTTGTGTAACCGTGTTCAGCATTTCATCTGCATTGATTTAATGACAGGGATTCTAATTCATCGGTAATAATGTTAGTATGATTTTTTTAAAAAGCTGCTCTATTAAGGATCCATATATTTGAAAAAGCAAAATAGTTTTAGTTTCTTTTAATTAATCAGTCATTTCCCTTTTACCGGAAGATTAAATTGAACAAATTACAAGGTCAATTTATTCTATAAATACGCACACGAAGCTGAATCTTTTTCCAGCTTTGTCACTTTCTTTCAGAAGCCAATGAGTTGAAAGTTCCACTAATCCCTCGATAGATGGCCACTTTTCATGTAGGAACACTACGATGATTGATAGTAATTGGCTGCTGAGTTGAAAAGGACATCATTTCCTCAATCAATGTCCACAACAAATGACAATTTGAGATAATTCACTCTTCTCATCCTGGTCTAGTATGGGAACTATTGAACTCCAGTGACAAATTGGCTATAGGTGCCCAAAGAGGCCGAGACTGAGCTTTGAACTCTTAGAGCTCCTTGAAGGCTAGAATAGAAGCAGTAGTGGGTACAGGGGTGGGGGGAGCATGAAAATACTGAGCCAAATTTTAATAGAAGTCGAAAAAAGTCACTTTAAGGGAGTTTGTGGAGGATTTCTCTCTGTGGGCTCTAGTGGGTTGGCTTGAGCAATTTTCTGTTTCTCACCTCCTTATCTATGTAGCACACCCTCACGGTGCTGCTGTTACACTGTAATATGTTTAGCAGTGTTGGACGCACTCACTGTTATCAACAGTTTCCAAGATTTGTGCTGCTAGGGTCATATTTAAAGCCCAACAATGCACCTTCACAGTACGGGTACTGTGAATTGCCCTTCACAGTACGGGTAGTGGGAGTGAAATGGAAAAAGAAACATCCACAGGCACAATTCTGTCTGCCTTGTTGTGCTACACCACCCCATTGTGAGAAAGTGATACTCCTCTAGCGCGATGCCCTCATCTTTCTCATTGGAACATTCAAGAATCTCAGTTTTCCTTTCTCACCACATTTTCCCAACTTATTTGCTGTTGCCCATGTCTTTCAGGGGCTGGGAGAATCCAGAACAAATTTTCAATTCCTCAGAAAGCAATTTTGAAAAACGTTGATCTCACTGTCTGTTCTGAAGTTGGATGCCACATTGTTCAAAAGGAAAAAGGAAGCAGTGTGCAACAGCCAATTGAATCCTTGACCCTGACTAAATCTTCAGATCACCTACTAACTTCAACTGCCACGTTAAAAACCTCTTCATCATTAGATTGGACATGGGTATGTTCAGTACTGATTAGTCTGTACTTAGCTTCACTCCCAACTCTTCTGATAACGAAGCAACCTGGGCTCATGGACTATAAGATTTGAATAACATCCAGATTTAGATTGATAAGTGAAAAGTAACATTCATTCTGTATAAGTTCCAAATCATGATCAGGAGAAATTTTATCCAACTGTTATTCATACTTAGTTGCATTAGCGCTGCAGAATCTTTCACCGTCAACATCCTTGTGATTATCATTCACCAGAAACTAAACTGAACCAGCTACACATGCTGTGGTTGTAAGAGCATAACACTGGGTTTTGTGCAATAAGTGGGTATTGTTCTGATTCCCTGAAGCTACTCCATTCTCCGTTTCAGCATGGCCAAACTATTTATACAGTATGACTGTCGTTTTCAACAAACATTTGCTGCATTTTTTTGGAAATCACCCAAGAATGATTAATCAAACAGTGAGCCTCAAATAGAATTAGAATCCCTACAGTGTGGAAACAGGCCCTTCGGCCCAACAAGTCCACACTGATGCTTGGAACATCCCACACAGACCCATCCCCCTATAACCCACACACCCCTGAACACTATGGGCAATTTAGCATGGCCAATCCACCTAGCCTGCACATCTTTGGACTGTGGGAGGAAACTGGAGCACCTGGAGGAAACCCACACAGCATGTGCAAACTCCACACAGACAGTTATCCAAGGCTGGAATCGAACTTGGGACCCTGGTGCTGTGAGGCTGTAGTGCTAACCACTGAGCCACCGTGCCGCCCCTAATTGTAAGAGGGAAAAAATAAATGAATAATTGTTGGAAGCCTTGTAAACTGTGAGAAGGATAATGTGGAACTTCAAAATGTCATAGAAGTGTTGGTGGATTAGGTAAGTCAATGGCAGATGTAGCTCAATGCAGAAAATGGTGTGCTGGTGCATTTTTGTAGGAAGAACATGAACTGATAATATAGCAAATGGTGCACATGTATTCAGATAATTACGGTGGCAGTTCAGGTGGAGACAGCATAAGTAAAGCATGCAGTATCCAGGGTTTCAACAGGAGCTTGGAACACAAGAGAAAGAGGGTGATGCTGGGCTTGTTGAAAACCTCAGCTTGTGTACAGTTCTGGGTGCCACATTATACGAAGGATATGATTTCATTAGCCGGTGTGAAGAAAAGAGATTTTCATGAATAGTCCCAGGCACAAGGAACTTCAGTTATTAGGATAGATTGGCAATGTTAGAAATGTGCTCTTTGGAGAAGGAGAAGGCTGAGGAGACCTTATAAAAGATTTCAAAATCATGAGGGTGCTAGATAGAGTAGTGAGGAAGAAATTATTCCTGCTTGTAAAAGGATCAAGAAAGAGGGCACAGATTTAATGATTTGCCAAACAATCAAGTGTGATTTGAGTAAAATATCTTTTTCACACAACGAGTGGTTGGGGTCTAGAATGCACAGCCTGGAAGTGCGGTGGAGACAGTTTCGATTGAGGCATTCAAGAGCATAATGAATTATTGTTTTAGTTAGGGTGCAGGGTTAAGGGGAAAATGTAAGAGAATGGCATGTAGTCATAATTATCCTTAAGACAGCTGGTGCAGACACAATGATCAGAAATGTCTCATTCTGCACCTTGAGACTGGGTGATCAGTTAATTAATTAAGGCTGGATATATAACCTATAAAAGCCTGTAATGTTTCATAGTATATATGATTTTAAATCTAAACTGTAAATTTTAGCAATAAAGTGGCCACAGAAAACATGCAAAATGAAGTTCAGCATGTCTGGCAGCATCTGTGAAGAAGAAAATCAGAGTTAGCGTTTCAGGTCCAGTGACCCTTCCTCAGAACTGTTTTGAGGAAGGGTCACTGGATCCGAATTATTAACTCTGAAATTTTTCTTCACAGATGCTGCCAGACCAGCTAGGCTTCCAGCCACTTCTGTTTTTGTTCCTGATTTACAGCATCCGCAGTTATTTCAGTTTTATGCAAATTGAAGTATTCAGAAATGACTTGAACAGTTTCATAAAATTGAATAAACCATAAGGCATTATTGAAGTATTCTACATAAATCAGATTCGGAAAAACTCTGATAATGGCTGGTGTATTAATATATGGGAAAGTGTCCACAGACGCAGTAACTGTTCATATATGTCAGAAACCAGTTGTACAGTTGTTTACCAATGAGTGTTCAACAGTAAGGCTAATTCGAGATAAGACAATATGAGCTAATTGAAGATTTCAAGGAGGATATTCTGTTAATCTATTATGCCCCAGAATTGGGAAAGGAGAAACGTGATCCCGCCAAACTTCACTTCAGCCTGATCACCAGAAGTTATTGTGAGAAGTCTGTTTTTTTTTGTCAAGCTAAAGCTTGACTTCTTCTTATTGTTTTTTTTGAAACTTTGTATTCTATCATTTTAACTTGCTACATTTCTATCTTTTAAAGTTCAATAAACCTCTTAAATTTACCATCTAGCGTTTGGTCTCACCTTATAATTAATGAATTTGGTTTGTACAAGACATCTGATTGAGGATTCATTGAATGTGAAACATGAACTCAAGAGAGGTTGTACTCCATAAATCATTTTGAAAAGAGAATAAATATTTCCAAAAACATGATGAATCACATTGAAAATAATGAACAGCAGCTGTGTTTTAGAAACAAACAAGAGTCTCTAATTGTTTTACATGCACCTGAATATTCATTTCAGTTAACTATGTCTGCTTCAGTTGTAACAATTTTAAATACAGGAGAGATTGTGCAAAAATCATAAAGTAAATCTATTTTGTTGAAATAGGAAACGAGTTGCTGAAAATTCCTGTCTTGCACTTACGAAGATAAATGCAAGAAAGCCAAATTTCAAATGCTCACATCTACAGAAGAAAAGGTGCTGATTGGTTAGCAAGTTGATCCTGATTCACTGAGATGTTGCCATGGAGAAAACAACCGGGAATTACGGGCTTCTGAAACTCCTGGTTAATTCAAAAAATGTGTGAAACTTTTTTTTTTTTGCACAGAATGGATGCCTGTGAATGAATTTATGACAATTTTTGCAAATGTAAATAATCCATGCTACCAGCTTGACCAATTACTTTAAATTTGTCATTAGTACAGCTATTAGCTCACTAAGGATTCTTCAGCAAGGGCTGCCCAATTGTCAAGTCATGTCTAACAGTAGCTACTCTGCTTTGGAATTTTACAAACATGACCTGGTTGAGCACAGTCTGTTCTCTCCCTATTATGAACTACTGTAAGGTACAAGCTGTTTTATTTGATCAGCAAATCAATACCTGCCATTGTCCCATAATCTTCCTGGAATCGGAATGTGTCTGCATCCCATGTGTTGGCATACATGCTACTGTAACCTCTTCTCAAGCATTCCTTACCCAGCTGGAGGACAAACCTCTCTACCATGTTGAATATTGAGTGGGAATTAAAGCAAGGTGTAAGGAAAACAAGACTTCTGAATGTCCAATGCATTGTCTGGTTCTCCATGTCTGATTGAGTCAAAATATTAAAATCCGTAACACTCAGCCCACTTCTCCCAACCCAGTATGTGTCATTGCATACACACATCTACATTGATATAGTGCATGACACAACGCATGCATTCACATATACACAGTACATGTAAGCCAATGCAATTTATTGCTTTTTAAGGTATTAATCACTTATTAACCATGTAACTATTTAGTTTGCATTAATAAGTGTAAATCAATTGCGATGTCACCTTGAATGCAAAGTTTGTCACATGGTGATAATATGATACCTCAAGGTTAAAGACGAAACCAGACTGAAGACACCAAGCATCTGCGTTGAAGGCAA
The DNA here is from genome assembly GCA_024137785.1 of Ginglymostoma cirratum. Taxonomy (NCBI): domain Eukaryota; kingdom Metazoa; phylum Chordata; class Chondrichthyes; order Orectolobiformes; family Ginglymostomatidae; genus Ginglymostoma; species Ginglymostoma cirratum. Next base: position 21,592,282 of record JAHRHZ010000009.1, on the reverse strand, counting down.
TGCAGACATAAGACAGGTTGGTTAATCTGGCCAAGACAAAACTTTGATAGAATTTCCAAATCCTGCAAAATAAACCCAGCAAAGATTACATCAGAGGAAAAAGAGGATACCATCCTCTTTTGTTTGTCAGAGCTCACAAATCTGTCTTCTTTTCTCAACTCCGGACATGTATATCAATGTTGGAGATAACAAAGTAGAATAAAACTCTGTCTATATTAATTCAAATGTGGCCTTCCGTGTCCAACAAGGAGGCCCAGGCGGAAGACATCTGGGAAAGATACTGAACATGGCAGTGATCTAATTAAATGGATTTAAATTGATCTTTCCTCTAACATTGGGTCTTAGCAAAAATGGGGTACAAAGAAACACAATACCAAGATACCAACGTTGCCGTGGGTATTGATCTGATCAACAACTCAGAATTTGTACAGTGAGTTTGTCAATGGATCGACAACTTGGGACAGGCACCGACTCATGGGGAAAGAAACTGTCACTGTGAATATGTGCCGTCGTTTAGTCATATAATAAAGGTGTACCACGTATGGTGAGTGCCATAGTTTCATTGTTGTTTACCATGAATACCCAAGTTAGATGTTGCAACTTTTTAGACATTTTAAAAGGTATTATAAATACACACACACACCCCTACACACATACACAGTCATTCATACACAAATCATTGAATCCTTTTGAATTGATACTGCAGACTGAATGTCTGTTGCCCTTCTAGTCCAATGGACAAGGATCATCATTGAATCAAATTTGGCATCATCATGTCATTCAGACTACTTTTCTAAGATGTGACATTGTCTACAGAAAAATAAAACCTTTCACCTTCCCCAACTGCTGCAATATCTTCTTAGCAATGCTGCTTTATTTCAATTCTGTTTGCTGCTATCACATAACACTACTTCTACGAGTCAGGATGAGAAATCAACAGACCGATGTAACAGGGATCATTTGTAATGCAGCTGGAAAATATTAGAATGGAGCTATTTATGAAAGTTCAACTTCATCTCTACAACATTGGAGGCGATCTTCTGATAGAATCTAATAGAAGATATGATTTTGGCTTTTTAATTTGGAACAGAGTGGGGTGATATTCTGATTTAATTAATATCCCCGCATATTATTTTAATTTATTCAGAGAATGAGGGCAACATTTGCAGTAGGCTTATTCTATATTATGCTGACAAAGCATCTATTGGCCACTAATACACACAGACCAGCAATTTGTAGCTGGTTTAACCCCATCTTTATAGCTCCCAGGAAGAGCACAACACAAACATGCCTGCAGGAGATGGCTCCCTGGTGAAAGGGGTTTAAGTAGTCAGCCTCTCATTACCTCTTCCAGTTTTAGGTTTTCTGTTTGAAGTTTGCTTGACTCTATACAGGTGTAACATTCCATGGACTCACGCAGGACTCTGCCTGACAGTCATTCAATTTATATTTGCTGTCAACTTTTAGCTGTAGCAGTCCTCTTTGTTTTTGAAAAAAACAATCATGTTGAAATTAAAAGTGCTCTGTTTTAATATGTACTTTGGGGTTCTGATTCATTTCCATGCCAACAGAACAAAAATGTAACTTTATTTATCAGCATAAAATTGCATGAATTCTTGACAGTTTAGCTTTTTAGGTCAAATATTCCTTTGGAAATAATATGTCCTACTAGTTGCTGTTCAATTAAGTTCTAATTGTCTGAAGAAATAAGGTTGGATTTGAGCAGCTATTGTTCACCCAGATAACAAAGAAAATAATTGAATTTTGAATATTTTATGCATACAAAAAAGAACCAAAATTTATACAGCATCTCTCATGGATTCTGTATGCCCCAAAGCATTTTCCAGTGAAGTACTTTTGACGTTTAGCCACTTGCAGAAAGTAGAATTCATTCACTGTCATGCTATCGGTCTTAGACTTTATGTAGCATCTTGCAAATTTTTATGCTTCTCCAATTTAATTTTGATAAATACTTATAAGTATCATTTTAAACATTATGCTAAAACATCGAAAATACATTAAATTCATTGCATCAAACCAGGAAAGCAATTTAATTTGCCCTGGAAGGAGCCATCTGTTGAGTTATGTAACCCTCAAGTGTTTCTGAAAGAAGTTCCACTGAAATAAGGTCAGCTCTTATGCTATTACAAACAAAAAGGCAAAAACATTGTTAAAGTACCATTCATAACAAATTAACACATTTACTACATGTTCTGATTTCAGATCCATATTATTTCTATTCTCAAATGTCTTCTTTGTTAAAACAACAAAATTCAGGAGTGATCAGAGTAGCAACTTCTTTTTTCTCCACGTATCTTTCTCATTATAGATTGGAATGCAGCCAGAAGATCTCAAAATTTGACCTTAGTGGTTACTGGAATGATAGAAAGAATTACAGAATAGCTCTGAATTAACATTGCGTACGTCAAAGATTTCCTTTTGTCTAAAGTGTCTTCTTTCAACAGGAGCCCATTTTTGCACTTATTCAGATGAAGGACACATGACTTGGTGACCACTGTGATTGCTCCATTATGGGCATGCAAATTTCTGGTCACCTCATTACAGGAAAGACGTGGGCGCATTGGAAAAGGTGCAGAGGAGATTTACCAGGATGTTGCCTGGAATGGAGGGAAGGTCTTATGAGGAAAGGTTGAGAGAACTAGGGCTTTTTTCTTTAGAATGACGAAGGATGAGAGGTGACTTGATAGAGGTGTACAAAATGGTCAGACGTATAGATAGAGTGGAAATCCAGAGACTTTTTCCTAGGACGGAGGAAGCTGTTATGAGGGCACATAGTTTTAAAATAAGTGGAGGTAGATATCGGGGAGATGTCAGAGGTAGGTTCTCTACTCAGAGAGTGGTAGGGGCGTGGAATGCTTTGCCGGAGAGGGTAGTGGAGTCGGCCTCGTTAGGGGCATTTAAGCGGCTATTAGGTAGGCATATGGATGATAGTATAATGTTGGGGTGGCGGTTAGATAGGTCTTAGGTCCAGGGTAAAAGTTTGGCACAACATCGTGGGCTGAAGGGCCTGTACTGTGCTGTACAATTCTATGTTCTATGTTCTAAGTGTCCCTGGCCTTTTCAAAGAGGAAAAGCCCTTAGGATTCAGGGCAAAGCAACAAGTTGGACCAAAATAGGCTCAGAGACAGGAAGCAAAGGCAATGATTGATTTTTTTTAATATGGTTGGAAGGCTGTTTCCAATGGGGTTCCACGGCCTCAGTACTGAGTTTATACCTTATGGTATAAATGAACGATTTGGACTTAAATGTAAAATAAATAATCAAGTTTGTTGATAAAATAATAACGAGCTTATTGTTTGATAATGAACTAGAAAGTTGAGAAGATACCAAGTCAATCACCAGTTGGGCAAAATACTGGAAGATGGAACTCAATCTCAGAGAAGTGTGAGTCAATTCATATGAGGAAGGCTAACGAAGCATGCTAAATTTCAGGATATTGAGAAGTTTCAAAAATAGGGATTGCCTTGGATTGCTTGTGCCCGAACATCTGAACATGATTGGTGTATAGGTAAAAAGGTTACAAAGGGATATTGAGTACTTGCTTTTATTAGTCGAAGCATAGAACGTAAAAGTTAGGAGATTATATTGAAATTGTATAAGATATTAGTAAGGACACAGCTGGAGTGCAGCTGGAGTCTGTGGCAGTGGCATTGCGCTATTTGAGAGATGTGACTATACTAGAGGGTGTAGAGAGGAGATTTCTGATGATGTTGCTTAAACTTGAGAGGTTTTGATGTGAGGCAATATTGGACGGGCTAGATACTTTTTGCAACTGAGGATGCTGAAAGGAAACACAGAAGTGTTTGAAAATTTTGAACTGTTTAGAGAGGGTGAACAGGATGGCCAAACATCTCTTGGTTGAGATTTCCGTGAAGAGCATAAACTTAGAATAAAAGGGAGGAAAATTAATGAGGATTGAGGGGAAATGTGATCACATAGAGGTTGAGTGGGTCTGAAATTCACTGTCTAAAATGGTGGTAGAGGCAGAAACCCTCATAATATTTAAATAGTGCCAGGAAATTCATGTGGAGTGCCTTAACATACAAGGGTATGGGTGAAAAGCTGAGAAGTAGAATTGGACTGGGTGCTATTTGTTGATTGACACTGACATGATGGGCTGGATGACAACCTCTTTTACTGTAAATTTATAGAGTTCCGTAATTTGAATACACTAGTCTTCAAACTGCTGCATACTGAGGCAAGAACTAATTTGTCTTTTAAAAACCTTCAAACTTGAATAACGTAAGTAATAATTGGGCAGCCATATGTTTCTTGATTGCAAATTTAGATTAAATTTCTCAAAATCCTCACTCTTGTCCTTGTAGTTTCCCATAGCATGCTTCAAATTTCATTGTCAAAATAAAAACAAACTCAGTTTTTAATTAAAAAATTGAAAGAAAAGAACAGTATGGAAAATAACAAATTGGTAACAGAGTTATTGACCACTTCTCTCAGCACTGATGATGATAATCAAAGAAGAAGGCAATGGATGGTTACAGTACTGGATTTAGATGAGAAATGATGGGAGAAAGCTTGAGTGGGATATAAGCACTGGTGTGGACTGGTTGAGCAAATTGTCTGTTTCTGCATCATATATCATGTGTAACAAACCATCTGTCCAGTCTTCAAACCTGCCTGTATATGCTTCCACTCACTCTCTTATTGTCTGTTTTTTGAATCAGTAAAGCTGCCATTCAGACAGTAATGTTATTAGCATAAAAAAAGCATGATAACACCCACCAGATCATTCAAGAAGATGAGAAAGAAAGAAAGAAAATAACAAGAGAGACCCTTCTACAAGTACAGTGATAAAAGAAGACAGTTATTTCATTCTGGAATTTGCAATAGTCTGAGGAGTTTCTTTAAACTCATCAACGGCTTGACAAATAAATAATAAGATGCAAGCTTCTAAATGAGGACATGTCCTATGTTTTCAAAAAATCTGCAAATGTTTAACACCTAATAATCTAAGGTGTTACAGTCCACCTTCTAGACTTATTGAATCTGTTGAGGAGATCACTCCTTACCCATTTGATCCTTACATAAAATGTTTCCTGAGTTCTAGGCACCATGGGATTTTACATTCTGTAAATTGTGCAGTTTTAATCACTTACTGATTTGTTCAGGTGTCAGAACTGAGCTGTATTAGACAAGGTCTTCATATCCTGCATGTTTAATCTAGAAAAGACAGAAATTAGAGCGCAGTTGGTTCAGTCGTAAATAATAGTTCTTGGTTAAAAGTACAGCTTGAAAATAGGCCTTGTTGCTTATTGATCCAATCTAGATCTTGCATTTGACACTTGATGTAGGAGATCGATCCATTCTATCCTCCGTATCTGATTCCAACACAATAGAATTATCAGAGGTCACAAGTGGAAGGATAAACTGCAGGATCCGAATGAAATGCCAGACTGATGAAGCCTGCTTGAGTTCACCTCAGTAGTGATTTTCAGTTGTTCAGAAATGCATGTATTCCAATCCAACAGAAACTTCAGTGTTTTGTATTCAGAATCATCATAACCTACATTACAAATCCTCAAATAGTCATGAGTCACTGGAAATGCATTATAAATAAACACATTTGCTATTAAACAAAACCTTTTTTAAACAACATTGTAAACATCCTGAGGTTCTAAATCTATTATCAAAAGAAAACACTCCATCATTTCAGAGGAAGACTGCTGCGTCTTTTTGTAACAGAATAGCAGCAATGGCCACTTTAAGATGCTATTTGTAATGACAGCTAGATACAGGGCTAACATCTGATATAATTTCTCTACCTGACCATAACTCTGCTAAAGAAAATTTGATTCAAATGCTGTTTTTATTTAGGTGAGAAGCTATTGTTTAATCAGCAACTTCACAATTTACTTATTTTCAGAAAGGAAATCCTCCAATATTTTAACAAGATTGCTTTATTGATATTGGCAACACAGCCACAATGAAGGGATAACATTATTACTTTTCAAAAGAGCTGCTTTCTCTATAGCAAAAAAATTCGGTGCTTTTCACCTACACTTCTAGAAACACTACTATCCCATTCCCACATCATGAATAAAACTGCACCCTGCACCAAATGCGAAATTAGCTGTCTCCTCAGTCAACAGTGAAATAATCAGTTCAGCTCATTTGTACATATTCTCTAGTTTTCCACTAAGTAGGCTGCATGGACGTTCTGCAAATACATTGTGTTTTCAGTCACAGCTTAAGCCCTTGCAAAAGTTATTTTTACAGTGTTAACTAACTTAATTAACCTACAATGTGACTCTGTAAATTCTTACTTAAGGTTGCTTTCCCAAAAGCTATTTTCCAAAATAGTTCCCTAATGTCCGCACGCCATGAACTGTGTTGAAGAAAATAAATTATCCGTCCAAAAAATATTAGTACAGTAAATCAATGAAACAAAGGTAGAACTTATAAATAATGCAAAAAAAAACTTGTAATGCAACTGGGTGGTACAGCAGGTGTATTGTATTTTCATCTAAATTTGAACTGCAGGCTAACTGGATGAAAATTTCCTTCAACAGTGTAAAGGGTCTAGGTTTGGGGAGTCTATATCAAGTTTCTAGGATGACTGGCACAATTCACTGTTAATTAGTGCTAAATTGATATCCATTCACAGCGATCACAGGGATGACTAGAGCAAAGAAAGAAAATTTCACAGTGTATTCATGGTCATGTATTCTTGAAGTTCAGGTTAAAAGATGCAACAGAGGGAGAATCTTTCTACAGCAGAACATTGATAAACATGACCGGAGATTGCAGATGTGGAGTCCATAAGTTAGAAAAGTTTCCAATTTATCCACACACTGAAAATACAAAGAGGAATGAGCAGTAATTTTGAATTTAGAGTTTATTATAGATCAACATATTTTTAATTGCTTATGGTGTTTTTGTGCATTTTTGCATATTAAAAGCTATATGGTCAGCAGACTTATAAAGCAGAATTACAATATTGCAATCACACAGCTTTAACTGGATTCACTTTATCATGGAGAAGTCTAAAATTATTTAATATCATAAATTATACGGTGACCCCTTGTCAATTTGTAGAGTGAGGTGGCAAGTTTTGCTTGTTCATCTGTATTTTTTATAAAAGTTGCCATAACCTATTTTATCCGAAAATACCTTAACCACCACATCAGAAAGACTTGCAATTCTCTTATGCATTGATTACAGCCTTGGAGAACTCATGAAAGTCATGGAGTCATATAGTAAGGAAACAGATCTTTCTTTCGCAATTTGTTAATACTTTTCTTTTTTCTTGATTTTTAATGTTCTGTTTAAATTTATAGCTAACAAAATAGCATGTAACTCTCTAGTGTCTTTCTCAACCTTTAGACCTCCAGCAGTGCTTCAAGATAAAGATGCATATCTGAGATGCCAATATTGTTGACATTGGGCAACACAGCAATTAATTAAAGCATAAAGAAGACCCACAAACTACAAAGGAATAAATGACCAGATAACCTGACATTATTTGATAAGAAGTGCTCATCTGGACACAAGACAAGAAAAATAGTGGCAGCTCAACTTTGAATGAAGATTCCACTGCATCCCAGTGTTGCTTCTTCTATGTTTGTGCAATAAAAACTGTCCAACAGCAATGCATTATGAAAATACAGGAGTGCTTGTCTCAGATGTCCAATCCACTGGCTTAATTCGCCAAACACAAATTGAGCACATTAGCTTCTGCACTGAATATTCTTCATTGAACAAGTTTGTTTTGGTCAGAGAATGTTAAATAAATAATGAGTTGCAAGTAAATGCATTGCAAGTAAAACGTCATGTTTCATGCCAACTGCAATTTCTTGGATAATTCATTTCCCACAATGAAATCAATCATACTTGCCCTTCTCTATGTCTCCCTTGTACTCTATTTCTTTCAAAGAAACAGGCATTCCCTGAATACTTTGCATATTTCAACATATAATGCTCAACAGTAGATCCCCAAAAATTGTTATCGTAAAATGATTGGATAAGGTCAGGAAGCTGACTTGACCTCTGCCTTGTACTTCATAGAAATCTCACCAAACCAACCTTGACTCTTTTGCTCCTCACTTTAATCGTTTGTGACCTTTCAGTCTCAGTAAACCACCTAAGTCAAAAGCCCTTAAGTCACAGCACAGGGCCTTGTTGATTGGGCTATTGTGGTGCACTTACCCAAAAAAATGTGTCATAATATATCTAGTCAGGTTATCTAAAAATATCTACAGACTTGTTAATTGGTTGAGAGGTTTGAGGACAGAACACTACAAGGGTAGACTCTGCTACCCACACAGTGTGTATAGACATTTCGTTCTGTTCATGAGGCGAGGACAGAAAATACTGCAGCCAGCTGATATGCCAGTTTCTCAGTCCAGGTCCTGGGGCTGGTCATTTTTTGCAGAGGAGGTTTCAGGGTCAGGGTCTCCAGGTGACAGGCAGCCATCAGTCTCATTAAAAGCCTTTTCAAGCCACTTGAATGGCTGACTGAAATTTTCTAGTCAGCTTTCCAGTTTTCCAACTTAATGAGGGGGTTTAACTGCATGGAGGCTCGTAGCCAGTGGTGGGAAGTACTACAGCAGGCCCGCACCTTCCAACAGCTGCTATATTCTGTTTTACTTAACTTTTGCGCAGCATTGTATTTTCTTTGATTAACTTTAAACTACAGCAAGTTAATCAAATGATTGGCACTCCAGTTTCAAGGCCCTCTAAGTCTTTTGAAGCAACTTCTTTGGACATGTTGTGACACACTTAGGGTGCAAGTGGGACTTAAATATGGACCTTCTGGTGCAGAGGTAGGGAGTCTACTATTGCACCACAAGAGCCTTTCTCAAGACCTTCTAGGCTGCTCCTAATTGGACAAGGAAACTTGTCAACTGAGGGAAAGTCTCCATGAAAATCGCGAAGAATGATTATCATGCTGCCTTTTGTAGGAGATTGCTGTGTACAAGCTTGTTGCCATGTTCCTACATTACAACAGTGACAATACCTCAAGAGTATTTCATTTGCTGTACAGCGCTACAGTATTTAAAGCATGACCTAATGGCATGTCTGGTTTTACAGCAAAAGCTGCCAAAGCTTTATTATCAATTATAAATATGTTGAAAATGAAGTGCACTTCAAAACAAGTAGCCACAAAACCAAAATACATTTTATAAAAATAAAAATGTTAGTTCACTGGGTTATTTTAAAAGCTATGGGTTATGCATCAAATTTTGTGCACTCACCATTCATTTTTCCTTGATTAACTTTAAAATCCAGCAAGTTATTTATTCAAATTTTATATCTACAAAAGTTCTTAGATACTGCTTTTCACCATATTAACAAGAGTCTCACGCACTGATGCTGAAACACTTCAAATTGCATAAACCTCACAGGTGATGGAGATCAAACCTGAAAAGCTATTGACTAATCAATAGAAAGGCAATGAAAAGGTACTTTTGTTTTTCTATTTATTGCTTTTTAAATACACATTTATTCTGTGTATTTCAGCCAAGATAACTGTGTTATCCTGCAAAAAATATAATTTTATACCATTTAACTACAGCAGTTATTATAATAAAATACAACAGATACATCTAAGAATCTGTGTTAGTTAATGTTGTTGTGGTAGGCTCCTACATGACCTAATCCCCTTTGCATGATAGGATTGTGGCTACGTGACTGTCTCCCATTGTCATTTATCCACTTATGCAGCTTGATGGCTAGTAGCAGAATTACAAGTCAATCTCATCAGTTTGCTGTACAGCTGACAATACATCGAGGATGATTCAATCATCCGAATGTCACTTTAAAGCCTGCATTGTGTATCTAGATGCATCAGTAATATAAAATGTTATTTCTAGGTTAGTATTATATTCAATTCCATATAAAGGCACTCATGCATGTAGACATTGGCTGATAGTCTGCACAACCCATCTGATGTTGATCAAAGATGCCCCTCTGTATTAAAAGGGAAAACTATCCCTCATGTACAGTGCAAGCTACTGTGAAGAGCCTAAGGAAGTGAGGGCATATTAATGCAAAATATTCTCAAAATGCTGTCTGATTTAGATATTGTGCCAAACTGACAATAAACCTTATTTTTAATCTCTCGAATCATATTGTGTAACATTAAAGATACAGTCTGTAAAACCTACACTGAGCACAATGATTAGGATTTCCCAAAATGCTTCACGAGCCCAATGTTAGGACCAAGTGAGGGTCGAGAGACAAATACACACCGGGAACCACAAAGTTACCTTAAAAGTGTAGATGCCCTCAGAGACATACAATCCAGAGGGGCCAAACAGGCAAGCCACTCAATATGTCAATAGTGTTTCAATCATGAGAGTAATCACGAGTGTGAACTTTGTTGTCATTGGCCGCCTTATCGGAGGATCCCATTATGGCCTTCATTCTGCGTCAGAGAGGCTGCCTGGCAATTCTGGCAAATGCCAGCAGACACACAAAATGACTCCCAACTGAGTCATAATAATTTGTGCCCATTCAGCAGTCAGCCAGTCACTATAACAGCCTACCTATCCTGATGCTGAGAATTTATCTAGGAGGCAGTCAAACCACTTCCTCATTACTTCTAAGCCCCCACATCCCCATCTCCAAGTTTGCCACCCCAGATCATGAGAGGCTCTTCCCAATGCATATACACTTGAGTAGAAATCATTTGATATCTTCCTATTGCAACAGATACCTGACTGATACATTTTAAATTAGCACACCAAACCAGGGGCCACTTTGCTAGATGGCTGTCGTGTGGATCAGATTAACTAATATTGTGGGGTTTCATTTTTGTTTCTGATGAGGTAGACTTGAGGACAACTGCCTCTCCACACTACTGAAATTAAAAACAAAACGCACAATGTTTTGCCATCATTCACTGAATAATTGCAAGGACTAGCCTTTGGGCAGTGAACTGAAGAAGAAGAAAAAGAAGATGATACTAAATGTAGGCCCTGATTTTCCAATGGCCAGACAGTTGGTATTCCAAAATAGATGGGAATTGCATGTGTGGACAGAGTTCCCATTATAGTCCAGTCCAAAGAAATTGCCTGGGAAATTTAATTTTTGTCTGGGCAATTTCACTATGCCTGGCATCCGCTGAAAGTCTCCATTAAATCAGAAAATGCAGATGCTTTGATGAAATCAAGTAAATAGGTACTCAGGAAAAGTTAGACTGTTAAATACAAGTCCTAATTGCTGAGTAGCTATTCAGCAAACCCCACACTTACCTCACACTACCACAGACCACCTCCGAACCGCACATTCCCCAGCCCATTTACATTGCTTAGACCCTGACCTAATACCCAGAGAACCAAAAACCCCAGGCATCTCTGCCATACTGCACTCAATTTGAGACCTGACTCTCTTTCCCTGGTTCATATTGTTACCTCTTTCCCTGCTCTAGTCCCAACTTTCCATCTTCTGCACTGGACCCAATTAGAATGGAACGTCAGTCCATTGGCAAATCCAGGCCAATGTTTTTAACATTCTACCTAATGCGCACAAAGGTCCAGTTATCATTTAGTTTAAACATTATTGCATTTTAAACAGTAACATTAGTTGTAACATTATTGACTTGATAAGAGCAGCTTTATAACATGAACTTCAGCAAAGCATTAAATCTGCCTTATATTTTTCATCATTGTATATTGCCTCAAATCCCTCACTTGTTCTATCGTACATCCATAAATCCACTATTTACTTTTACATGTCCAACTGATTAAAATCAGTCTCTTACTTGTGAAAACTCGTTTTCAAAATTATATTTTAACACAGTCAGGAGACAGATTACTGAATTTTCATCTGATTGCATCCTCATATCACATTGAACCAGCTGAAAGTCATATTAAGAGTTCATGTTGGGAGCAACTGCTAGGTAATTTTTTGACTCCTGTTTGAAAAACAGACAAATGGACACTTCAACAAAACACAGAAAAAAGTGAAGAAGTAACATAGCTCATATTTGGATGAGTAAATTGTGATAATTTGAGAGTGGCAGCTGTGAAAAACTGTTGATAGTGTAGCGAGTTAAAATACTCATGTTGTTTTGACTCCCACTGATGTTATTGCTATACAAGTCAAATCCCATTTAGCTGATTGTTCACTGAAATGTAAGCAAGAAATAATGCAGATTTGCTTATAACAATAAAACAGAAGTTTATTCTGCAATAGAACAGTAGATAAAATAGAATAAACCAAGTTATTTATATTTAACACAATTTGAAAGGTTTTAAAACTCAAGGTAAACTACAATATCCTATTTATCACAACAGCATTCCTTTACATTGCTGAAACACCCGAGGAAATTTCCATATTGATCACATTATAGGCTTGACTTAACTGTTGTTTTCAATTTCCAGCCATGTGAGTTTGGTAGTCACTCCTTTGCATGATTACATGACTGAGCTTAGACTTTCTCTGCTTCAAATAAGTCCTTAATGGTTCCAATCAAACACTTCTGGCCTGGAATTTGAAACCAAACACTTAAACTTTGGTATCCTATTTCTATTTTCTCTGAACTAATTTCTTGCTCAGGGAGAACAATGTTTTTGTATCCAACTTTAACTGGGACTTCTATAAACTTCAAAACCCAAATTCTGAAATAAATGATTTTAAAAGATATATATAAACCACCCACCTCACATCAGAATGTTTACTCAGAGGTATACAGTAAAATGTATATTTTGTTAGCCGTAAGCTCACAGGTCTCGCCTACAATTATTAAGTTTGAAAACCTAAAATTTAAATTTAAAGAAACACAGCATCAGGTATTCTGCTTTGGAATGCACTGCCTGAAACAGTGCTGTACATGGAGTCACTATGATATTTCAGAAGGGAATTTATAAGGATCTTGTGGCAAAAGCAGTTCTATCAGTCAGTGATATTTAAATGAGAAGTACACAAGGTGTTAAACATGGATCCTTTATATATTTATTGTTCTCTACCTAGCCGTCTTTCTTTGCTGGTATCCATGTGAATAGTAACTTCAAGTGACAAAATTCACAATGCAATCTTTAATAATATTTCACAAAAGTCTGTAAATCAATTCAGGAAGAAAGATGCGAGACCATAGGAAAAGGGAAAAAGCATGGATGTAGGACTAATTGGATATTTCTTTCAAAATGACAGCACAAGCAAGATAGGCTAACTGGCCTCTCTCTGTAATTTATATTTTTGTAATTCCATTTGTCAGGACAGTGGAATTTTAGAGTGAGAGTCAAGCTCTAACTTAAGAAGAAGATTAAACTAGTTGGCACGATTTCTTCTTTACGAATGCATCATGTAAGAGTATATATCATTGCTATAGTGCTGCGAAGTAGATCTCCTGCTTTTAGATAAGCAAGAATAAAAACAGAAATTGTTGGAAAAATTTAGCAAGATTGGCAGAATCTGTGGAAGAAAAGCAGAGTTAATGTTTCGGGTCTAGTTACCCTTCTTCAGAACTTCCCTTACAAGACTGCATTTCAGAAAATGCAAACCTGACACCATGATTTATCGTATGGGTACACAAATCATGAAATCACAGGGACGTTTATCAGAATTTTCCAATCCATTTATGGTACTGGCTGCAAAATAATAGAAAGTGGTTATATAGGGAAGATATGGTTTATTGGATGGAATATTGCGAGATGAGTGTATGGCTCAATCAAAAGATCTGCTTTTTGCATTTGTTCTATCACACTGTTCTCCTGACATTACAGTCTGATCATGATGTTTTGTCTTTAAGTTGATGCTTTCTCTGCCATTAGATTAGACACATATAGATACACAAATAAAATAGATTTAACAACCTGCAAGCAACCATGGAATCATCAAATAGTTAAAATCTGGGAGGAGACCCTTTGGGCTATCGTATGCCCACCAGTTCTCTGCAGGTGCAATTCAGTTGGATTCACCACTGGGTCCTTTCATCATAGCCCTGTAGAATTTTTTCTCCTCACATAACTATCAAATCTCTTATTCATAAAGCCTGGTATTCCATATGCCTTTCTAAGCAATTTTTCACCCTGTCATGCAGCTTCCATTGATTTATGCACAAAATTCATAGAGCCCTCTGCTCCTGCACCCATTCAAACATCATATCCGCTATACCATATTTCCTCTCCTCAATTTTTTCTACCAAAACATAGCACTTCACACTTCTCTGCATTAGATTTCACCTGTCACATTTCTTCACATTTCAACAGCTTGTCAATGTCTGGTTGAAGACTATGGCTAACCTTTTCAGAGTTCACAATGGTTCTAAGTTGCTGTCATCAACAAAGCTTGAAACTCTATCCTATATGTCCAAGTCTAGGCCATTAATGTAAATCAAAAAAACCAGTGGAACAGTGCTCTTCAGTCTCTGCAGTGCCCCATACTGCACTATGCTCCAGACTGAAAAATTACCATTCCCCTCTATTGTGTTGCATGTCACTCAGCCAAGATTGTACTTTTTATTCCATGGGTATTCAATTTGTTGATAAGCCTGGTCTGTGGTAATTCATCAAACTTCTTTTGGAAATTCATGTACACCATTTTGTCCTCATCATCTGTCTCTGTTACTTCATCAAAAAAATCAATCAAAATTGGAGATGTAGTGAATAGCAGAGGTTACCTCAGAGTACAACAGGATCTTGATCAGATGGGCCAATGGGCCGAGGAGTGGCAGATGGAGTTTAATTCAGAAAAATGTGAGGTGCTGCATTTGGAAAGGCAAATCAGGACAGGACTTGTACCCTTAATGGTAAGGACGTGGGGAGTGTTGCTGAACAAAGATACCATGGAGTGCAGGTTCATAGTTCCTTTAAAGCGGAATTGCTTATAGATGGGAGAGTGAAGAAGGTGTTTGATACGCTTGCCTTTACTGGTCAGTGCATTGAGTATAGGAGTTGGGAGGTCATGTTGCAGCTGTACGGTACATTGGTTAGGCCACTGTTGGAATACCGCGTGCAATTCTTGTCTCCCTGCTATAAGAAAAATATTGTTAAACTTGAAAGGGTTCAGAAAAGATTTACTAGGGTGTTGCCAGGGTTAGATGGTTTGAGCTATAGAGAGAGGTTGAATAGGCAGGGGCTGTTTTCCCTGGAGTGTCAGAGGCTAAGGGGTGACCTTACAGGGGTTTATAAAATCATGAGGGGCACGGATAAGGTACATAGACAAGGCTTTTCCCTAGGGTGGGGGAGTCCAAAACTGGAGGGCATATGTTTAAGGTGAGAGAGGAAATACTTAAAAGGGATCTAAGGGACAACTTTTTCACAGAGAGAGTGGTGCACATATGGAATGTGCTGCCAGAGGAAGTGGTAGAGGCCGGTACAATGACAACATTTAAAAGGCATCTGGGTGGGTTCATGAATAGGAAGTAGTTAGATGGATATGGGCCAAATATGGGCAAATGAGACTAGATATATTTAGGATATCTGTTCGGCATGGATGAGTTGGACCAAAGGGTCTGTTTCCATGCTGCATATCTCCATGATGCTACAATTCCAGGTTAGTTAACATTAACAAAGGTATATGTGCCATTAACAAACCTATGATGGCATTCTGGCTGCATCACAGAATTAACAGGCATTAATTAATTGTTTCCGATGAAAAGCTATCAACCTGAAATGTGAATGGTCTTATCTTCATAAATGTTGCCAGCCTCCCTGAGTATTCAGGGAGCATTCTAAATCTGCAACATTTTACTCCAGTTGGATTCAACTCTCAGTTTTCTACAATGTGCCACACAAGCTTTAAATCTTTTATATATCCGTCAAAATACGTTTTTATACGCTGAATTTTTCAAACGCAAAAGGTAAGCAGGAAGGCAATAGTTATAGATTGATTTTTTTAAAATTAAACATGTCTGTCCAAATATTAAACCTTGGATCCGTGTCTTGTGCGCCTATAAAAGTACAGGTTTCACAAAACTAAAGAAAAAGAACCATAATATAACCATAATATGGTTAAAAGATTCTTTTGACACAGTACACGCAGTACCTTTGACATAGAAAAACTTCCTAAAATACTTTACTGAGCGTAATGAGTAAGAATTTGATGCACCAAAAGAGATATTAGGGCAGGTAACCGATTTGGAGGAAAGGGTAGTTTTTAAGGAGTGTGTGAAAGCCAGCGAATGTGAGAGGAATTAAGTGACAGATGTGTGTGTGTGTTTGTGTGTGTATGTGTGTTTGTGTGAGAGAGAGAGAGTGTGTGTGTGTGTGTTTATTTGTCTTTAGGGTAATGGGGCCTGGTGACATTTAGGGCTCAGGGTCAAGACAGATGGAAACATGGCTATCAAAGGTGGGACATAATCATGTGGTACACTAGAAACCTCTTCTACAGTTTTTTAGTTGTATTTCTAGTAAAGGGGACACCAACAGAGTGTGAGCTACACAGATATTTCCTGGTTTCTAATTAGTGTTCCATTTTCTTTCAGGGTTATGAGGATGCAAAACCCACGCTGGTGAGAATTGCTTCATCTGCCACCAAGATTCTGGTCAACATGTCAGTGCTTGTTTTAATTTTCTGTCCCTTAACCCTCTCCGAATTTCATACACAACGTCAGCCTGTTTTTATAAATATCTGAAACACTTAGAAGGCCAAGTTACATCGCTTCTGAAGAAAAGGTGCACAAAAGATATGGCATCATGTTGACCTAATTAAGGGAAAAAAAATTTATCTTGTGAAAAGCTTGCAGGCCTTATAAATGTTTATAAATCATTATGCCTGGCCTTTCCCCAGTTGGGAATTGCCTGGCAAGCAAAACTGTCATCAAAAGTTGGCTGTTTGAAGTTCATCCTGCCAACTAAACTCCACTGAGCATCACAAATGTCAAGTGTTTAAAGCAGCTATTCAGTTAGCTGTGATTGTGTTATTTCTGGTTAATCCTGCTCTTGTGCTTTTTTCCAAATGATTTTGAAAAAGTGTTTTTCACAATTCTGATTAACAATAATGTATACTTAATTTTTCGGCAGTTTTGCACAAGCAGAATGATAACCTGAATGCACAGTAAGTGAAGGATACAGTGCTTTCACAAAGAAAAAACATTTAGTGACTGATTAAAAATCCAGATAATTAAACTCAATCAGACCTATATTCATGCAATCAAATTTTGGTCTTGTACCAGATTTAGATGTGGATGTATACCAATGCATTAGTACACAGGTTATGTTCAATTCATAATTATGTCTAGCTATGTCAGCCCACACGCTTCTATAGATTAATGAGTTATGGTGGCTGTTAGTCTGAAATTGTTGAGTATTGGACTGTCATGTTTAATGTGCTTATTCTTTAGATAAACTGAAGAAATTTCAGTAACTTGTGGGGAGAAAATAGCCTGCTGCAACCAAATACTCAATTTTACACATTGATTGATTGTTCGCTGATCCAACATTCTCTGCTGCTTGTGTCCGACCTCTTAACACATCTTTCGACATGGTGACACGTTCCATGCTTGATATTTTAATCCAAACACTGCTAACTTTAACATTGATGAGATGCAGAACAGTACTTGGCATCAAAGTGCCCCTTTGTTTGCATAAATATTGCCATCTGGCCATTTTAATATTCTTCTGATTAGTAAAATATGGAACAGTGGTCATTTTCAAATTGGGTCACAGTTTTAATCACATTTTCTCAGTAATGCTAACAAGTTCACTTTCATTGGTCACCCCTGGTTATTCTGAAAAAGTAGCATCAGTTCATTCATGGCTGCAATTCTAGTGTGATTTGATGGGAAAATTGGAGGTCATGATTTTCCCATGGTTTTGCTGCTGTTAGTTTTTATCAGAGATAGATCAGTAAGCTACAAGTTTGTGATATTACTCTTTCCTGACTGGGAAACCAAAGCAAGATGCCTGCTGAGTTGGTGTGGGGCTTTCAGTTACCCACAAACTGGGGTGGATAGTGGGCAAGATGGTGGCTTCTGAAAGCCACTCCCCTGCCTTGCTTCTGAACCCTGCCCCCAGTAGCCCTTTGCCCACAATCCCTATCCATGGGATGAATTAAACGAAAAACTTACTGTCTCAACACTTGATCCTGAAAGGAATAGGCTTCAACTAGCTAACATTAGGACCCAGTAACTACTAGCCATTGATTGGTCAATATCAATCCCGTGATTGGGTGAGATACTTACTCTTATTGTCTGTCAGCTTCTAGTGAGCTGAATGGCAGGCAATCAGGTGAGTTATCTCACCTCTGGGTTAATATTTTAGTAGTGACCTGACGTGCTCACCTCCATATTTCAGAAAATTGTGGCAAATGTCTGCTCAGTATCTTCTGTAGTGATGCTACAACGACAGCATGCCCATGATAGTAGGAACTGGACATTGTGTCTAGTCAGGTATATAATGGTTGCAGTACAAAAGGAAGTCATTGGCCATCGCTATGAATGGCAGCTCTCTGCAAGAGAAATTTGTTGATTCCACTCCCTCCTTCTTTTCCCTTAGCCTTCAACTGTTTGTCTTCAAGTACTTATTCAAGTCTTTTTTGAAAACCATGATTGAATCCAATACCGTTACACTCTCAGTTGGTGCATTCCCAGTAGTAACCTCTTGCAGGATGAACATTATTTTTCTACTTGTCGTCTTTCGTTCTTTTGCCATTCATGTTTAAATCTGTGCCCTTTCATTCTCAATCTTTCTACCAATGAGAACAAATTCTCTCTGGTTATGCTGTGTGAACTGTACACAATTTTAACACTTCCATCAAAACTCTTCTCTAAGGAGAACTGTTCCAACCTGCCCAATTTATCTTGGTCACTGAAATGACTCATCTGTGAAATCATACTGTTAATATTTTCTGCAATCATTCTAAAGCCTTCATATCCTTCATAAAGTGTCATCCCAAAAGTAGAAGCTAAACCGTAACATCCTTTCTTTATACTCAATGCATTTATTTGTAAAGTCAAGGATTCTGTCCACTCTCTCAATGATTTTCCCACTTGCCCGACCACCTTCAAAAATTTATGTACATATGCTCCCAGTCACTGTCTTCCTGCACTCCCTTAATTTTTAGTTTTCCTTTTTCTTACCAAAACGTGTTAATTCACACTACTCAGCATTGAATTTCATCACCACATGTCCACCCATTCCACCAGTCTGTCCGTAATCGCTTGAAGTTCATAAATTTCATCCTCCCAGTTCACACGTTTTTGTGTAAGTTAAAATAATCAAAGTTTTGTATCATTTATAATTTTTGAAATTTTGCCCTGTGCATGAAATTCCAAGTTATGAATATATGTCAAGAAAAGGAGTGCTCCTCGTACTGAGCTCTGAGGAACCTCATTAAATAGATTCCACCAGTCCATAAAAAGCAGTTCACCATGACTCGCTGTTCTTTATCATGTAGCCAACTCCATCTCTGTGCTATCACTGATCCCTTTATTCCACAGGCTTCAATGTTTCTGGTAAACCTATTGTGTTTTAGCTTGTCAAATCGCTGCTGCAATTTCATACAGGTCCCACCGACTAGTTTCCTTATCAGCTCCCTGTGACTTCAAAGAACTTAAGCACACTGACTGAACACGATTGGCCTCGTTAAAGTCCATGCTTTCTTTTCCCAGTAGTGATGTTACTGGGCTACTAATGCAGGGGCCTAAGCTGCGAGGGCATGGGTATAGATCTCATCACATCAATCGGCTGGTGAAATTCACAAAAATTCTCAAGGAGTGCATTGTGTCCCCACAAAATACGACTTTAATTCAGATTTAAGATAACAAGGTGGAAAGCTGGATGAACACAGCGGGCCAGGCAGCATCAGAGGAGCAGGAAATTTGACGCCTCGGGTCTGAACCCTTCTTCAGAAAGCCTTTCTGAAGAAGTGTCCAGGCCCGAGACGTCAGCTTCCATGCTCCTCTGATGTTGCTTGGCCTGCTGTGTTCATCCCGCTCGACACTTTGTTACCTCAGATTCTCCAGCATTGGCAGTTCCAGCTTTCTCTTTAATTCAGACTTTTTATGTTTCCTTTAGAATTTGTTTCTTTGTTACAGTATGACTTTAAATGCTAGCCGTATAAATTGACTAGTTATTTAGTGTATTTGTTTACATGAGCATGCTAAAGAGAAAGAAAATAGACTGCAAGGACATTGGTGAGACTGGCTTGGCAGCTGGGAGGTGGAGATATTTAGTGTTGCATTCTGTGATTGTACCTATTAGCAAGAAAAGAATCTGTGTTTCAGATACTTCACAATGAGGCTTGGATCCAATTAACAATAACATAGAAACATAGAAGATAAGAGCAAGAGTAGGCCATTCAGTCTTTCGAGCCTTCTTTGTTATTCATTATGGTCATGGCTGATCATCGAGCACAATACCTTAACCCCGCCTCCCTCCACCCCAACCGCAATAATCCTTGAACAGTTTAGCCGCAGGAGCTATATTCCTCAGTCTCCAAAATGGTTTGGCCTCATCCACCTTTTGTGGTAACGAATTCCACAGGCCCACGACTCTGTGGGTGAAGAGGTTTCTCCTCCTCTCAGTCTAAAAAGGATTACCTCTTATCATTAAACAGTGACCCCAGTTCTGGACTTCCCCACAAATGGGAACGTTGTTCACCAGTCTAGTCCTGCTGGACTTTTATAGGTTTCTATGAGATCCCTTCCTCATTCTTCTAAACTCCAATTGATACAATTCTAACCAACTCAATTTCTCCTCATACATTAGTCTTGCCATCACAAGAGTCAGTTTGGTGAACCTTTGCAGTACTTCCTCTATAGTATGAACATCCTTTTTCGGGTAAGGAGACCAAAACCGCACATAACATTCCATGTGGGACTTTGCCAATGACCTGTATAATGGAAATGAAACATCCACGTTCCTGTACTTGAATCCCCTTGCAATGAAGACCAATGTACTGTTTACCTTCTTCCCTGCCTGATGTATATGCACACTTACTTTCAGCGGCTGATGCACAAGGAAACCAAGGTCTCATTGAACATTCCCATCTGTCAATTGACAACCATTCAAATAATAATCTATCTTATTATTTTTTGCAACTGCAGTGGATAACTTCACATTTATCCTCATTCTACTGCATCTGCCATGCATTTGCCCACTCACTCAGCCTGTCCAAATCACACTGTAACATCTCTGCATCCTGCTCATAGCGTACCCTTCCACCCAGCTTTGTGTCATTTGCAAATTTTGAAATATTATGTTTAGTTCTCTCATCTGAACAATTATATATATTGTAAACAACTGGGGTCCTCACACAAATCCCTGCAGAACCGTATTAGTTTGCTGTCTGTTTACCAATTTTCTATCCATCTCAGTACATTATCCCAATGCCACCTACTTTAATTTTACACATGAATCTCTTATATGGGACTTCGTCAAAAATCTTCTGGAAGCCCAAGATGACAGTCTTTAACCAAATCCACTTATCCCATTGATATCAAATGATGGTGAAATGCCCTGGATACCGCAAACTCTATGTATGTTGACAATAAGTTGTGCACCAGAACTTACTACGGTCGTAGCTAAATTGTTCCAGTATGGACATAACTTTAGCATGCTCCAAGCAATGTTGAAAATTACTCAGGTATTTCCTGCACACTAAAATCAGGACAATTCCAACTCACCCAAATCCCACTCCATCGACCTAATCTTAATTATCAGTAAAATGGTGGAAGGTGTCATCAACAATATTATCAAGCAGCACTTGCTTAGCAATGACCTGTTTATTGATACCCAGTTTGGATTCTGACAGGGCGACTCAACTCCTGACCTCATTTAGCCTTCCTTCAAACATGGATAGAAGAGCTGAAATGCAAAGTTGAGGTGAAAATGACTGCCCTTCACATCAAGGGTGCAACTGACTATGTGGCATCAAGGAGCCCTAGCAAAACTAGAGCCAATGGAAATCATGGGATAACTCTCCACTGATTGGACTCACACCTGGCACAAAGAAAGATGGCTGTGGTCGTTGGGGATCATTCATCTCAGCTCCACAACATCTCTGCTGGCATTCCTCAACAATCTTCAACTGCTTCATCAACGACTTTTCCTTCGTCACAAAGCCTAAAGTGATTGCTGATTAATGCATAATATTTAGGGCCATCCACAACATCTTAGGCATTGAAGTAGTCCAGGTCCAAGATCTGGATAATATTCAGGTTTATGTTGTCAAAGTTGCAAGTAACATTCGGGCCACACACTTGTGCCAGGTAGTAACCATCTGCAGCAAGACAGAATCCAACCATCACTCTCTGACATTCAATGATATTACCATCGCAGAAACAATCGACCAGAAACTGAGCCGGACTGGTTATATAAATTGTGTGTGTGTCTGTAAGAGCAGATCAGAGGCTATGAATCCTGCGAGTAATTCATCTCTTGGCTTCAAAAGCCTGTTCACTAGCTGTAAAGGCACAAGTCAAGAGAGTAATGGAATACTCCCCACTTGCCTAGATAAGTGCAGGTCCAAAACGCTCAAGAATCTTGACTCCATTCAAGACACAGCAACCTATTGAATAGCATTACATCTATGAACATTCACCATTGACCCACGTGGCAGTATTGCGTACCATCCACAAGGCGCACATCAGAAAATCAGCAAACCTCCTAAGACAGCGCCTTCCAGACCCGTGGTCACTACTATCTAGAAAGCCAAGGGCAGCAGAGCAGATACATGGGAGCTTTCCCTCCAAGGAACTCACAGTTTTGACTAGGAAATGTGTTGCTGTTCTTTCACTACTGCTGGATCAATATCCAGAAAATCCCTCCCAAATAGCATTGCGTGTGTATCTAGAACAAATGATACACAGCAGTTGAAAAAGGAAACTCACCATGACCTTCTCAAGAACAACTAAAGATGGGCAATAAATGCTGGCCCAGCCAGCGAATATTACACCCCTATATGAAAAAAAATTGAAAGGAAAATGTTTCCAGTGTTTGCTGGGTCATATAGAGAGGGTGCAGATTAAAGGTGACTGACAAGACAACCAGAGGTTTAATGAGGAAAAATTTTATTAAGCAAGAAATGGTGGAGATTCAGAAAGTACTGTCAGCAGGCTGGTGAAAATCAATTCAGTGCTAGCTTTCAAAGCACAATTGGAATTATTTTTTAAGGAGAAATATTTGCAAGGATATGGTGAAAGAGTGGGAAAGTGGGAATGACTGGACTGTATTTCAACAGAGCTAGCATAAGCTCAATGAGCCAAATATCCTTCTTCTAAGTTCCAATGTTCTCCAATGACTCTATAATGTCATTACGCTACATGGGAAGTTGTTTAATGGTTTAAAGCTTAAACTATAAAAAGTAAAGACAGCTAAATACTTAATGTCAATTCTCTAAATACCCATAATATCATGTAATTAAATGATTAAAAAAAGTCAGTTCGAGCAGTTATACAACCAGGGAACTCAGGAGACAGCCAAAATTGGAAGAATTCTGTGAAACAAGAGGTTAGAAGTATGATGCTTTTACTGTATATTAGTCACTGCGCTCACTGTATATTGAAGGATAATAAGTAAATCATAAGAAATCCATTATAAATGTTCTACTGTTGAAGTTTTACATTTCAGGCTCTTGATGCTCGAGTGATTGAAATTTATTTTAAATTTTCATTTGGAGTATTCAGTCACTTAAACACTCACTGATTGGAAACTACTGTCCGTCTGAAGAATGCAGTAACCAAATCTCACAAAGGACACTTGAACTGGACATTTTCCTTGTCAACTCCTCCTCTGTGGAAATTGTAACATTTTGAATAAAATGTTCTTTTTCATTTGTCTGTTTACAACTAAGACACCCCCCTTTTGTATATCACCTACTTTAATTACATATGGTGACTAATTAGACCAACAGTTCAAGATTCATGCAATTCTAATTTCATCAACATTAAGAAATATAGGGGAAGCCAAACAATCAAGTGCTTTGTCTTTCAAGATGACAAGTCCATTTCAACCTACCATGTCGATTCTTGTTTTTGAGTAACTTGTTTGAAGCAAATGCCAAAATGTGCTGGCATTTGTTAAACTTAAGCATGTGCGGAAAGCGAACTAACCTGTGGAAATGTAACAATTGTGCACAGTGAGCAAATAACAGGGCAGAAAATAAAAGCCATCTATAATATGTCTTTCTTGATATTGCAAAGCATTTTACAATTAAATACCTCTGAAGTGTTGCTATTTTGGTAATGTCAGGAATGCTTTTCCCAGATGATCATTCCTTGCACCTTGTGGCATTTGCTAACTCTACCAGTTTGTGGCAGGTAGTTCACTGTTATCAATTCTCCTTTGTCCTTAGTTTGTCTTGGACATATTTTGTGATTAGTAGCAGAGGATATATTATTGTTGAATAAGTACAAGGGAGGTACAGTTCTTACATAACATGTAGTTTTACTGCATGATAACAAGAAGTATAACTTGCCAGAGATAACTACGAGGACCTTAGGGAGCTGGTACAGTGACTTTTCCTTCCTCTTAAAACTGGAGTAGAACTCATCATCTCTATCCATAGACTGTGTGACATCAACAGAATCGATGGAGCAAATGTAACATGAACATTAACCCCTTCAGAACCATGGTCCTATTCAAGAATAACCATTTGGCTTGCAATAAACTCCCACAAAAAGGATGTAATCATTGCCAAATAGTCTGTTATTCTGATGTTGACTGAGGGGTTGATCTTAGCCAGGACACCAAGGATATCTCCCTTGTTAAGAGAGCCAGCTGAAGATGGAGAAAGGGGCTTGAGTTGAATGTCTTATGCAAAAAGAATCGCATCCTCAGTACTACTCTGGAGTGTGAAACTAGGTTGTTGTGCTCAAATGCGAATTAAACACAAAACCTTAGATGTAGAAGAAAAATGCTATCAACCGAACCATGCCAATCTCGGATGAACTTGAACAATTCACTTATTTAAATTAGTTGAATATGCAGCCTGTGCACATTGGTTTAGTTGCAGGGAAACCGACAGAATAACACTGATTAGATCCTCAAGGAGACAGGGATAAATATTTAGTGCATCTCTCAATATGTTCAAAACATTTTTGTTTAATGTTTCCTAGCCTTTGCCAAGGCAGACTGGAGGAAAAGGGTGGTAGACTAAAAGCAAGGGAAGGCACAAAGTGGAATCTATAGGCAAGGAGTGGAACGTTGAAGCCTGCTTTTTCACCAATCAGAACAAAATTACAAGAAAGCTTCCACCATCAAGGAAGTCATCAACTTGAAATATTGGGTAGAAATGTTTTGCCCCTTTGAGCAAATGGGCAATGTTGAGATACTCCTTTAAAAATAGAAAAATTAGATTTTTGTAGTCAACTTAAAAATTTCTGATTTTCCCCTTGACAATTGAACAGTAATTTCTGAATCTCGTTAATGAATGATCAAAACATGATCTGTATGCATTTTCAACACTCTGTTAGCTAATCTTGCCTCATTTTTATGCAGCTCCCCATTCACCTCTCCTTCCCTGAGAAACTAGATTGTACCAGTTCCCAACATATAATTCAGACTAGTTATCTGATGGCAGAAGCTCACAATTACTTCTTCTGTACAACGCTGGTCTTCAACATGACATTCCTAAATACCCATGGACACTGTCCCATTTTACCCTTCAAACACACAAGACAGCATCATCACCAGGTCATCATGGCTGCTTTCAGCTCACCCCATCCACCAGCTCTGCCCTTCAGGACCTTCCTGCGGAGCTCATGGACATCTATGACTTGCATTATTCTGCCAGGTCACATTGTGCACAGAGACACACATGAATCTCATGCAACCTCATGGGAGCATCTTATAGCTCTTAGCTTAATCTCTTAACACTTGGTGTGGGAACTTGGGGTGGAGTGAAAACTATGGAGTTCAAGGGAAGGGCTAACAGGAAAGGGACCTGGATATTTGGGGCCTCATCAATAACTAGACGTGGTGGCTGGAAATCACTGGCTACAGAATATTCACTGGCATCTTCCATTCTGCTGAAGTTCAAAAGTACACGCTGGGAAGGGAAGTGGTCATGATTCTACATAGAGTGGGTGGTGTAAGTACCTGGACATGTGAGGGAGGGGTTTAGGGTTGCAGGACCACCAATGCATCACCGTTTATAGGGAAGCAAAAACACACACATACATACCCTGCACAGGACACTGACCTGTGGAGTGCCCTGTCCCTCGTGATCCCAAGCCATTGGATCCCTGTGTGCTGCACATCTCCATGCCCCAGATATCATTGATCACCTCATTCACACGAATGTTGTGGATCATAGAGGCCAGGGAAAGAGTAAGGTCATTTTATAATCAGGAGAAATGATGTCAGTAGAACCCATTGTCCAATAAACGCCTTGTTCATCTTCCCACCACATGCTGCAGCAGGCTCTCACACAAACATATATCTGGGCATGAAGTTAGGTAATGTGTTTGTGCAGTTTCATTTTCAGTTACAAAGAGACTTAAACCATAAGACGTTAAGATATAGTAGCAGAATTAGACTATTAGGCCCATTGAGTCTGCTCCACCATTCAATAATGGCTGATATTTTTCTCAATGCCATTGTCCTCTCTTCTCTCCACAACCCTTAACTAATCAAGAACTATATGCCTCACCCTTAAATATACTCTATGACCTGGCTTCCACAGCCTTCTACAACAAGACGTTCTAGGGATTCACCATTCTCTGGCTGAAGAAATTCATCCTCATCTCAGTTCTAAAGGGTCACACCTTCATTCTGAGGCTGAGAGAGTAGTAGAAACTCTTCTCCATTTTACCCTTTCGGGACTTTTCAATAGTCTGTAAGTTTCAAACAGATCCCTCCTCACCCTTCTACAATCCATCGAGTACAGACCCAGACTGTTCAACTGTTCCTTTTAGGACAAGCCCTTCATCCCCAAGATCAGTCTTGTTAACCTCCACCGGACCCACTCCAATACCAACATATCCTTGCTTAGATAACAGGGCCCCATAGTGCTCACAATATTCCATATGACCTCTGACCAGAGCCTCATACAGTCTGATTAGAACACCTCTGCTTTTATTCAAAGTTTTGGCAAAGATCTGTAGCTTGGGTTATGGGTGAAGTTGTTGACTTACTCGCCGAGCTGGCTTGTTTTTGTTCAGATGTTTCTTCACCATGCTAGGTGACATCATCAGTGGAGCTTCTGATGAAGCGATGTTATTCTACTCCGCTTGGAATTTATACTGTTTGGTCTGTTATGGTGACTAGTGTCATTTCCAGTTTTGATCTATATGGGTTTGTAAATGGTGTACAATTCTATGTGTTTGTTGATTGAAGTATGGGCGGAGAGCCATGCCTCTAGGAATTCCTGTACGTGTCTATGTTTGGCTTGGGCTACTGTGGTTACCTTGTCTCAGTTAAACTGATAGCTTTCATTGTCTGAGTGTACCAATATTAAGGAGAATTTGTCGTGCCATTTTGCTGCTAGTTGATGTTCATGTATTCTGATGGCTAGTTGTCTTCCTGTCTGTCCAATGTAATGTTTGCGGCAGTCATTGCACGGTATTTTGTAAACCACGTTAGTTCTGCATGTTGTGGGAATGGGCTCTTTAATCCTTGTAAGTGTTTGTGGTAGAGAGGCTCTGAGCTTGTGGGCCACCATGATCCCTCATGGTCTTAGTAGTCTTGTCGTCAGTTCCGATATGTTCTTGATGTAGGGCAGTGTGGTCAGTGTGTTAGGGCGTACTGCGTCCTCCTGTTGTTGTCTGTTTAGTAGGCATCTCTGGATGGAGTTATGGGGATATCCATTTATAGCGAGGATTTTATTTAAGTTCTCTTCCTCTTTCCTGCGTAGTTATGGGGTGTTGCAGTGTGTCTTGGCCCATTTAAATAGTGTCTTAATGCAGCTTTGTTTGTGGGCGTTGTGAAAGTTGAGGATTTGATCAGTATGGGTTTCTTTTCTGTACACTGAGGCTTGGAACTCCCCGTTGGTCATACGCTCAACTTTAACATCCAGAAACGGAAGTTGATTGTTGCTTTCTTCTTCCCTCGTGAATTTAATCCCTGCAAATACACTGTTGATGAGCTGGCGGGCTCATTTGGTATGTTTAATAACAACAAATATGTCATCTACATACCGGATCCACAATTAAGGTTGAATGCGACCATCATTAAAGATAGTCAAGTGTACTAACAGCTCAACAATACAACAATGGGGTCACCCATCACAGGACTCATTGCAGAAGCAGTCATGCAAAGACAAACACACCACCCTCTTCTCCATTCAACCTAAATTCAATCCAATTAACTCAGGAGCTCCTCCCTCATATTTTTCTAGTTACCTAAACTGAATTGTAACACTGTCACATCTGATTCCATCTTCTCCTGCTCAAACAGCAGGGTGAATTCTATTAGAGATGACCACTTCCCTTAGGGTTCCTTCACCTTAAGCTCCCTAATCAAGTCTGTCTGATTACAGATCAGTAAATCTACAATTGCTTGTTCCCTCGTGGGCTCCGCCACAAGCTGCTCTAAGAATTCATCTCGTAAACATCCCACAAATCCTTTTTATTTGGATCCACTGCCAAACTCATTTTCCAACACCACCTGCATGTTGACGTTCCCCATGATTATGTTAACAGTACCTTTCTTACATGTTTTTCTTATCTCCTGATTTATTTTCTTCCTGACACCCTGACTACTACTAGGAGGCCTGTACATAACTCCCATCAGGGTCTTTTTACCTTACCTCAACTCTACCCACACAGATTCTATGCCTTCCAACTTTATATTACTTCTTGCTATCAACTTAATTTCATTTATTACTAACAAGGCAGCCTCCACCACTCTGCCCATCTGCCTGTCTTTTTGATATGATGTGAATCCTTGGATATTTAGTTCCCGGACCTGATCCCTTGCAGCCATGCCTCTGTGATATCCATAATATTGTACCTGTCAATTTCAGTCTATGCTATAAGCTCATTTACCTCGTTTCATTTTTCGTGTGCACTTAAGGACAACATCCTCAGTCCTTCATTCAGCATAGTTAGAACTGCTGCTTCACAACCCCAGAGACCTGGGGTCAATTCCAGCCTCAGGAGACTGTCTGTGTGAAGTCTGCTCATTCTCTGTGTGTCTGCGTGGGATTCCTCTGACTGTTCCAGTTTCTTCCCACAGTCTAAAGATGTGCAGGTCAGGTGGATTTGCCAAGTTAAATTGCCTGTAGTGTCCAGGATGTGGAGGTTAGGTGGACTAGCGATAGGAAACAGGGTAGGGGGACATGCCTGGATGGGATGCTCTTCAGAGAGTTGATATGGGCTTGTTGGGCTGAATGACCTGTTTCCACACTGTAGGGATTCGATGATTCTTGAGTGCCTTCCTTCTCATAAATGCCCCCTTTTCTGTTGTTCCTGAAGTTAGATTCCTGACCCTTTCCGTACTCTATATATTACTTGTTCTGAAAACTTTGACAATCTCTGCTGAGCTTCTCCCCCCATTAACTTTTTCCATAAATTTGCATGCAACTGAATCTACCACCCCTCACCATTTAGTTTAAAGCCCTATCCATAGCCGTTGTTATGAGATTCACCAGTACTCTGGCTACAGCAGAGTACTCTGGTTACATTCAGGTGGAGCCCATCCCATTGGAACAGCTCGCTCCTTTCCCAGCACCTGGTGCAAATGCTCCATGAATTCAAACCCATTTCTCTCACACCAATGTTTGAGCTACATGGTTACCTCATTAATCTGTTGACCCTGTGCCAATTTGTTAGTGGCTCAGGAAGTAATCCAGAGTTGATTACCCTTTTGTTTCTGCTTTCTAATTTAGCCCCTAGCTATTCATATTCTCTCAGCAGAACATCTTTTCTCTTTCTGCTTATATTGTTGATACTTATGTGGACCATAACAACTGGATCTTTCCCCTCCCACTCCAAGTTCCTTTGCAGCCCACATGAGATATCCTGAACCTAGGGACCAGAAGGCAACAGAGTCTTTGAGATCTTGATCCTAGCCATGAAGAACAATGCCCATTCCCCTAATTATATTATCCCCGATTACAACTACATTTTTCTTTTCTCCCCTCTCTTGAATGGCTCCCTGTACCATGGTGCTATGGTCAATTTTCTCATCCTCCCTACTGCCCCTGCTCTCATCCACACAGAGAGCAAGAATCTCAAACCTGTTAGACAAGCTCAAGGGCTGAGCTTCCTTCAGTAGTGGATCCCTCTACCAGCCTCATTCATAGTCACACCCTCCTGTCCCTGACCACTGACCAAATCTGAGGTATTTAACCTAAGGCGTGTCACTGCATCCTGAAAAACAGGATCCAGAAAATTCTTTTCCTTCCTGATTTGTTGCAGTGTTCAAAGCTCAGAGTCCAGCTTAAAGCTGATCCAGAATTCCTCAAGCAACCAACACTTGACACAGATATAGTCATTGTAAACTACAATGGGATCCACATCATGCAGGTACAACACATTGTCTGGCCCTGCAATTCTATATTAATTATTTCGTTCTGAGTATGATTTTTAAAACTTTCCTACTGGTCTTTTAGTTTGTAACCTGTAAATATTTCCCCTAAGTACCTTCAACCTGAAAGTAACCTATAACAGACACTCAAATTAGTAGCTATCACCGACCAATGAACTGCGGTGTACCTTTGATGTCACTATTTTGCACTGGGCACCAGATCCTGGGCTTCAATTTATTCTGTTAAAAGAAAACGTTACGAATGATAAACCAAAGAGCAAGCAAAAACCACCTCTTCCTCTCTACACCGAATCCCCAAGCCGCCTACAAATTCCCCAAACTATATACTCACTTGGACTATGTCTCAGTCCAGGAGTGATCTCTCCTTCCTGACCATGCGCAGCTTACTGGTATGAAAAAGAATAAAGCAACATTAATCAAATTCATACAAACATGAGACTTTGTTTACAATGCACTGTCAGAGCACCAGCAAAGGGCCCTCAACAGCTTTTCTTCTTTGCCCTCCTACTAAATTCTGCATCTGGGGTGGTGGGAGCATGCTCAGCAGTGGAGTCTATTGGATCTGATGGTTTGGCCAAGTGATCATGGAGGTATTTGTGTTTGGATGGCTTAGAAATGCTCACAGCCTCCTTGCCTGAGGCATAAACTTCCAAGGATCAGAGGAATATGCAGAGTGAAGGTGCAGGGGCTGACACCTTTGAAGTGTCTCCTGAGAGGAGAAACCTGAGGGCCCTGTGATACCTCCCCTGGCTGGTTTTCTCCTGGCATGCTCCTGTTTCCTTGTGAAGCAGGGACACTAGGAGTATGTGCGGGATCATGGTCTGGAGCATGTAGGTGACAGGGTGAGGTGTAAGTTCGGCGTGTGTGAAGTAAGTTGGAAGGTTTGTTGAACAGTTACTTAGCAGTTGACTAGATTTTTAATTGTTTAATGTTTCCTGAGCAACTATTTACTTAACTGTAGCAAAACACTCTAAATTCTTCGATTTAAATGGTTACATTCAGAGGGCTCCAGATTCTTCATTCTTCAGTTTCCCAGGCAATTCGTTCAGTGTGGTGTGATGGAGATAAGCAATTTCCATCTATACTGCAAAATCAATTATGTGGCCATCAGAAAATCCGAGCCAATGTTCCTACATCCCTGATGTAGAATGGCTAATTGTAGAATTTTCATCTTCAGTTCATATAGCTGCACATTTTGCTGTGGTGAGGATCATGAGAATTACTTTCAGTATGAAGTGAAAACTAAGTTAAACAATCCTTGCATCTGCCATAAAATGACACACAGAAATGATGGAGCAATCCTCCTCTATTCGTCTTTAAATAACCCCTAATAGAAAGTATAAAATAGATTTGTGGAATCATGAAACCGTGGCTGATAAAGAGGCAAGTTAACACATCGAGTGTGTAGTTTTTTTGAAAAGATGATCCTGATTATCGAAGTGCTTACTCTTTCCTCATATCCTGAATTTTTTTTTTATCTCCTTCAGGTGTTTATCTGATTTCATTTTCCTGGTTACTATCGAACATTTATCCATCAGTCTATCAGGTGGTTCATTCTGAATCCTAAACACTCATTCTTTAAATTACAATTTCATCTTGTTCTTGGTAGCTTGAGGTGATCACATTAAATCTGTGCGCTCAGGTTATCAACTTTACTGTCATTGGAAACAATTTCTCTTGTGTACTCCACTGAAATTGTCAAAATTCTAAACACCTCAACCAAACCTCCTCGAAACTAACAAGCACAATCTCAGCTTCTCCAGCCTATCCAGTGTATATTTTTGTAACCTGCCAGCCTCACTATCTGCCAGCATATCTACACCACTGCCTCTGGCAGCTTGAGCATCTGGTTTGTTAACCACCACACCATTGGTGGTTATGCCTTCTGCAGCCTAGCCCTAACCACTGGAATACTCTCACTGAACTTCTTTACTTCACCATTTCTCTTTCTTCCTTTAAAATTCTCTTTTGAACCAACCCAGCAGTTGGATTGAGGGGGAGCGTGGTGTTGAAATAATGATCAGATCCATTATGATGTTGTTGAATGCTAGAACAGGCTGAAGGAATTAGATAACATATTCTTGCTCCCACTTCATATGTTTCAATATTCATATGAACCTTTTTAACCAGGCTTTGTACCCTCTATACTAACAACTCCTTAAGTAGCTCTGGGTCAATTCTTGCTTTGAGATGTTATTTTATCAAAGGTGATTTATAAGTACAAGTTTTTACAGTAGAAGAAAACAAATGACTACTCTTGAATCTAATTAGTGACACTGGAAATAATTTGACAATCTTGAAAATTTAATGCCGTCAGGGAAAAATTTAGATCTCAACCCAAAGTTTGGTTTGCTGCGCAGTTTCCTGATCTTCTGGTTTTCCAGTTAAGAGATCACCTCTGCACTTGCAATCTAATTAAGGACAAGGGGTGGTCTCCTGAGGAGACCCAATCAGGGGGCCATGAATTAGGAGCAGGAATTCATCAACCTTAAGCCTGATCCATCACTGAATAAGATTATGGTAGATCTGATTGTGCTTCATCTATACATAGTCTCCTACTCACACCTATTAGATAGGTTGTCAG
This sequence comes from Ginglymostoma cirratum, assembly GCA_024137785.1. Taxonomy (NCBI): domain Eukaryota; kingdom Metazoa; phylum Chordata; class Chondrichthyes; order Orectolobiformes; family Ginglymostomatidae; genus Ginglymostoma; species Ginglymostoma cirratum. Next base: position 21,559,342 of record JAHRHZ010000009.1, on the reverse strand, counting down.
GAGTGTTTTAACGAAAGAAAGAGAATTGGACAGTCAAAAAAAAGTTTTTATTTTTTAATTGTGAGATGTGCGCTTCGCTGGTGAGGCAACAATTTATTACGCAGCCCTAGTTGTCCTTGAGAAGATGGTGATGAGTTGTTTTCTGCCTTCCTGAATCATAGCAGTTCCATTTGGTGGTCTACAATGCCATCAGGGGCAAGAGTTTGACCCACTGACAATGAAGGGATGTGTTCTAGACATCTGGCAGCCCCTCTAGGGAAAATAGACACTGCTGGAACTGATAGGCTCTGCATGGGTACTGGTTAAAAAAAAAATGAGGATTCCTTTGTGGCACTCTAAAAATTTTTAAATTAACTAAAGCCACAGCTATCAATCCTAATATTATAGTCTCGTGCTTGTGGGCTGTGTGAGACCATTTCACTCCTGTGGTTCAGAGTTGGGTGATTAAGAAATGGCTCTGATGGCCTCTTGGTTGAGTAAAGTAAGCTGTTTCTATTTACACGCTGTACTACACCCTCCATAGGGGGTGCTGTCTTGTCCTTGGAAAGATCCCTGTGGAGGCAAAACCATGCTCCTTGATAGGTCAAAGTGGCAACCAGCTCTTGTGGGTCTGGCAGCAGCTAGCAAGAAGCAAAGAGGCTTGGAGGCAGGAATACAATGTTCCCTCTGGTTCTGTTTAAGACTGTAAATTACACCCATTTTGCAGTTTCATGTACACTGAAATATCTCAATACTTCTTTTGTTCTTTTCTCAGATGTATATGGAATCTGGCTCTATTTGAAAGGTTTTTAATGGGAAATTACTGCAATTTATTTAGAAGAGAATGTTTCCAATTATAAAGGTGAAAGCCTGATTTCTAGGGATTCACTTTAGGCTTTTCTGGGAACACAGTTCATATAAATACAAGATTAAAGTGGGACAAATCAAACTGTTAAAGAATTAATCCAGGTACACAGATTTACACTATCAAATTCAATTGAAAAAATAAGTACCAAAAAGATCTTGAGCTTTGAAACAATAATTGAAATTAGTTCTAGATATAACTAATAACTTTTTTGGAATACATTGTGAGTGGGAGGGCCTTCAGGAGTGTAGTGGAACAGAGGGACCTTGGAGTTCAGGTGCATGGTTGTCTGAAAGTGGAGTCACAGGTAGACAGGGCAGTGAAGAATGCTTTGGCACACTGACCATCATCAATCAGGGCATTGAGTATAGAAGCTGGGAAGTTATGCTGCAGTTGCAGGGTGTTGGTGAGGCCGCACTTGGAGTATCATGTTCAGTTTTGGTAACCTTGCTATAGGAAGGATGTTATTAAACTGGAAAGACTGCAGAAGAAATTTACAAGGATGATACCAAGACTCAAGGGACTGAATTATAGGGAGAGGTTGGACAAGCTCGGACTTTTTGTGTTTAGAGCATAGGAGACTGAGAGGGGTTCTTATAGAAGTGTATGAGATGACGAAAGGCATGGATAGAGTGAATCCACTCAGTCCTTTTCCCAGGGTTGGGGAATCGAAAACTAGAGGGCATCAGTTTAAAGTAACAGGAGAAAGAATACATGCGAACCTGAGGGGCAAATTTTTTTACACAGGGGCTGGTACACATATAGAATGATCTGTCAGCAGAAGTGGTTGAGGTGGGTGCATTAATAATATTTAAAAGGTATTTGGAAAAATATATGGATATGAAAAGTTTAGAAGGATATGGTCCAAGCGCAAGGAAATGAGGTTAGCGTGAATGGACATTTTGGTCGGCATGGACCAGTTGGGCTGAAGGGCCTGTTTCTGTGCTACAGGACACTATGATTCTATGATTATAGAGTATTTTGGAGTAGCACATAAATTTTGAAATTAAAGACAAGATAATGGCATCAGTATTTGTGTTGCCACAGTCATACGAGCATTACTAGTATGAATATACCTTATATACTTTCATTCTTATGATATCTTGTTTTTCCTGGTACAAGTTTTCATACATTAAACAAGATGTCCTTTCACTGACCACTGCACCTTACTTTGTGACAACAAATGAAGCCAATTAGTCCTTTATAAGTTGTGACTAAAAGAAAAAGAGATAACTGTGTCTTTTTAAATTAGTTGCCTTTCAAGGAAAGGCACCCACCTCTTGATGTCGTTCCTATGTATCTCTCTTTCCAATTTGTACGATTAAGCAAAAATCCCCATATTCTGAACTACTGGACCAAAATCCTGGATTTTGCAAATAACTTTTAAAAGTTAAAAAAAAAAGGCAGCTGGGCTAAACGCTGGGAAAATTACACAGACAGAAATAACTGCTCGGAACCATTGCTCAGCCTGAAAATCCAATTCACACCTTGATTCTAAAAGAACAATTAGCCAAACCTAATGCTGTAGTCTAAAGGAGATAACAAGGTGTAGAGCTTGATGAACACAGCAGGCCAAGCAGCATCAGAGGAGCAGGAAAGCTGACGTTTCGGTTCTGGATCCTTCTTCAGAAAAGACTGAAACTAACTTTTACCATTCAGGCTACCCAACCCAGACATTATGGAGCCTATATAGATACCAAGACATTCAACTTCAATCAATATTCATTCAGAGAGATATCGGGCATTCAACCTCAAAGCACATTCACACCTGTTTTTAACTATTGGGAAGCCAATTGCCTCAAAGTGAACAGCAGTAACACAATGGCAAATGCAGATTTGGCACAAAGATATAATTGCAAGCCCTGACCTCACCTAAGAGAGCTATCCCTGCAGCTACACTGAGGACAGGGATCCGAAAGAGCTACCACCCTGAAAGGCATCTCCAGAAGAGGGATCCCAGACTGCTACTCTCCCCAGCTATCTTCCTGAAACCTACCGACACAGCCCTGTTCTGTAGCAGGGAAACCAATGGCAACCAATCACGACCAGCAGATCTGACAGCCGATAACCTCCGATAAAACACCAACCTGACTGACAAGGCCTCAGACACATTCTGAGGTGAAAACCTGCTCACAAAAACACCACAAAGTAAGTGAAACCAAGTACTCATCTGATAAATCCAAATGCGTCTTGTCGTATCATGTCCACTTTTCTGCACTTTCTCCATAATCCTTGATTCCCCTACTGATGACGAATCTATCTATCTCAGTCTTAAATATACATAAGGACGCTCCCCCCACAGCTCTCTGTGACATGGAGTTCCAACCATTCCCAAGCCTCTGAGAGAAGAAATTCACCGTCACCTCAGTCTTAAATTGGCGCTCCTTTATTCTGAGGTTCTGTACTCTGGTCCTAAACTATCCCATGAGAAGAAACATCCTCTCAGCATTTACCCTAACAAGATCCTCAAGGATCATACAAGTTTTAATGAGATTACCTCTCATTCTTCTAAACTACAGAGAGTGGAGTACCAATCTGTTTAGTCTTTGCTCATACGACCTTTGCTCATTCCCCTCAATACCAGGGATCATTCTAGACAAGCCTCACTGGACTGCCTCCAGTGAAAATTATTTCCTTAAATAGGGGACCAAGACTCTCACAGTACTCCAGATGTGATCTCACCAGCATCTTGTGCAGTTGCAATCAAACTTCCCCACTCTCATATTCCAACTCACACGAAATAAGGATCAACATTCCATGTGCTTCCTTGATTATCTGTTGTACCTATGTACTAGCTTTCTATGTTCTGTGTTTGAGTACCTCCAAGTCTCTTTTTGTTGCAGCTTTCTGCAGTTTTTCTCTCTGTAGATTCCTTTAACAGTAGCCCAATAGGTCGTGAACAACACTATTCTCTTCCAAGTGCCTAAGTTTGTCCACAAAAGGGAAAATGTTCCTTTCAGCTCCATTCACTTCCTCCAGATGAAAGGTTTCACAACGAGAACCCACATCCCCACCTGTAGTTTGGTAGAATATGCGAAGGGGTTTTTGTGATTCAGTTCCCTCCTTCCTTTCTTTTACCATTACGTGGAAGATTCTGTCTGTGCTGCTTCTTGCTATCATCATGATCTGCTGAACTAAGTTAAGGTTGTTTTAAATTTTCACTTCTCATTTACCTTCATGTCATCATTTCTGAGCCTTCTTGACCGAGCTCTTTTGCCATCTCACGCAATCACTGACACAATATTTTCCTACTTGGTCTCCCTTATGGATTTCATTGCCTTTCTCCAGTACCTTTGGCATATCTGCATTGATAATGCTACTTGCCTCCTCCATATGCACAGGGCTCTTATTCATTCTATCCCACTTCTCACAGTTTGACTTGCATCTCTTGTTGCCCTTTGCAGAACAATAATAGCCTCAGCTTCACATTTGGCAGGATGCCTTTTGCCATTTCCAAACATCACCCTACTATTCAACATGCCTATGCAGCCATTATCATCATATGCACCCTCTTCCATTTCCCATTGCCAGCAATTCCCATTTGAGTCTCAGCTCATTCATAGTCTACTGCTCATTTCCTCTCATGTCACCATTCAAGGCCCTAACTATTTCTAGCAGGAAAGGCAATTTACTTGTTCTTCCTTCATTTCACTACAGTTTGTTCACACAACATGGTGCAGTGTCTTTCATAATGGTCCCATTGTGTATTCAAATGTCTTCAATGAATTGTTGGTGACTGGAGGGCAGTGTGGTCGTGTTCACCACTGAATCATAGAATCAAACAGTGCAGCCTGATCTGTAGCAATTGGCTGCACACCACATCAAGTGTTTCTCACCAGTGTAAGCATGTTGTTTTTATCCCATTGTCGGCCTAATCTGAGTGCTTCCAGTAAAGTATGCATTTTGTTTTAATTTAAACAGAACACCAGCAGGACAAAACTGTACAAATCAGAAGGGAATATTGTAATGCTCTCTCACAGCAGAAATTGGCATAAATGCAAAGATTTGTGCCATACAACCTGAACACCAGATGAAGAAATATTGAGTTAAATACTTCTTTAAGTAAAGATATTTTTTCAAAATTATGGTGAATTTCACTTTAATAAAGTCAGCGGCTGAACTTTAAAGAGTGAAATCAGAACTAAATGCTTACTGACAGAATGCTTTCAGAGATATAAACAAGTCTGCTTTTTAGATTAACTTGTTCAATAATGATAACATATTAACATGGCCCTGCAATTAATCTGTAAGAACATTATAGAAATGCTGAACATTGGTGAAAGAAAAGGCTTCAATAATGAGGCACATTTGATGTTTGCAAACATTTCACTTCTGGTGACTTTTTCATACTTATCTTAGTTTTTTAACAAAGTTCCATTCATTAATTAATTTCTGTTCTACAAGAACAGCTTATCTGAAGCTCTGTAAGCGATGTAATCCTTTGTCATTTATTAAGTAGAAAAATATTGCATGCCTTGAGAAGCATTTTGATCTTACTTTTAAATTGCGTGAACTCAGTTGTAAAATCTGATTTGAAATTCATGCACATCACAGAAAGACCATCTGCAGCAGATGGTTAAGAATCCTAAAAGTTTTCCATTCTCATATCAAAGAAGGTATGATTTGTTGTTTGCAGATTGAAGACAGGCTAATGTCAAAGGAGCAAAAACAGAAATTGATGGTGAAACTCAGCAGGTTTGCAGCATCTGTGGAGAGAAAGCAGAGTCAACATTTTGGGTCCTGTGACACTTCTTCAGAACTGTTCAGTTCTGCCAGATTGCTGAGCTTGTCCAACTAGAGTTTCTCTGGTTTTGTTCCTGATTTCCAGTATCCAAGGTTATTTGCTTTCTGTTTAATGTCTAAAGAGATTTTTCTCCATGATACCACTGAAAGGTTTAAAGAACGCAAATGGTATTAACGATCAAGCCAAAAGTGTCCCTGCAATTAAAAATGCATGGACTAAAAGGAAATAAGCATTATATAACAAGGAGAAATCCATGGTAATGTGCACTAATAGTGATATCCTTCTAAATGTAAAATGGTGGACTCCAACAGATGTAGAAATAAACACAAGGTTCTTCAAAAAGCTTTTCTTGGTATAAAGCTCAAGGTAGATTGAATTCAAATGTTACTAAGCTGGGATAAAGCTAAGGGCTGCAACCCATGTCACTTCTCAATGTAACTGCTGATCAAGCTGTTTGAAAACAGCCAACTAATCGATAGCATAAATTGTGAGCAAAACCTTACAAAAGGTCTTTATTAATACCAACTTGGACTTGGATCCAGAGTATTGCTTCCTCAGCAAAACATTTCACTATCCAACTCAAAAACTGAGCTTTCATTGGCAATTACTCTGTCTGCTAAATTTCTTCCATATCCAACTCATGCCAGTGTACTTCCCCAGCAGTCACGTTCATGTGGCTACTACTTGTCAGATTGAATGGTAAACATTTGCTTTGACTATTTAGCTGCCAGCTTGGTTGCATCCTCATCTGATTTCATGATTTTACTAGGTGTTGTGAAATAACTGCTGTAAAGTTTTTGTCTGTCCTTTGGAAATGCTGGAGCTGCTGTAACACACAAACCGTCTACTACTTCTGTCACATTGCTCGGTTGAAATCAACATTTCTCAGGACATCACAGGACATTAAATCCAAGAGTTTTAATTTATTTTATGGCCAAAGTTACCACATAGATGTTAAAATTAAAGCAAAATACTGCAGATGCTGGAAATCTGAAACAAAAACAGGATGTGCTGGAGAAACTCAGCAGGTCTGGCAGTATCTGTGGTGAGAGAAACAGAGTTAATGTTTCAAATCCAGTCTGACTCTTCTTCTTCTGAAGAAGAAAAGTCGTATTAGGCTCAAAACTTTAATCCTGTTTCTCTTTCCTCAGATGCTACCAGACCTTCTGGGCTTCCCCAGTACTTTCTGTTTTTAGAGCAGGTGTTAAAGTTTTCGTTATAAGACAACTTGAGTTGACACAGTTAACAATTATACATTTTGCATCAGCAATTTCACTGCAGAGTTAAGGTGGAGTTTAAATGTGCTCATTTTGAATGATTTCCAGTCTGCAAAGAAAATTTATTTTTGAAAATGAAGAAGTGAATGGGGGTTTGTGTTAAAAATCCAGTTTACCTTCTGTACAAAGAGAGGAACAATTTCACAACCATGGCGGAAGAACAGAAAATCACGTGTGATTAAGAGCAGGACACTCAATGCCTTAATTTGAATGGTCTTTCTCTCACAATGTTGGAAGCATTCTGTCTGGCAGCAAGTAACTGTGGTGAAAGAAAAACAGGGCTATTATTTCAGCTCACTGATCTTTGGACAGAACCTAACATTCGCTTTATCTTTATCCCTCTGAGTTTTCAGATTCTTTTGAGATGTTTTCTAATTTTCGTTCAGATTTTCGGCATCTACAATATGTCTCTTTTTCTTTATTATCCCCAGGCCAGTTACATAGTAACTGCAGCCTGGTGCAAAGTGTTTGAAAAGTTTTAAAATCATTTGCAAGGGAGTTCAAGAATGCATGTGGAATGCGCTTTCCTGGTCTGAAAGTGATGTATGTCCAGCTGTTTAATTGTCATCTGTTGGTCCCAAATCACTCTGATGAAATTCTAATTTCAAATCAATACCTGCAATAAACTAACAGCTTTAAAATCTAAGATAACAAGCATGGGGCTGGATGAACACAGCAGGTCAAGCAGCATCATAGGAGCAGGAAAACTTGACGTTTTATCTCAGATTCTCGAGCATCTGCAGTACCTTTTATCTCAGCTTTAAAATCTATTTTCTATCAGCAACAAATACATTGCTATCAAAGCAAGAATAAACAATTTTCGTAACAGTAGATTTATATCTTATAATTACTTTCTTTTCCATGATTTTAACCCTCACAGCATTTGCCGAAATGTTAAAGCCTAAATCTTACCATATTTTCTTTTAAACAAATACCATATTTGGAATATGTTTTAATTTTTAGTATAAATGATATTTTTATCAAGTTCAGCATAATAGTATTTCTTTGAAGTTTCTCGGTTGTTGAGATAGTTTGCATTAGAATAAGTTTAACTGTGATATTTACAAGAAAATTAAGAGAATATATCCAGTAACACATTCAACACTGGCATTGTCCAAAGTTGCTGGAAAAGATCAGCAGGTTTGGCAGCACCTGTGAAGGAAAAAACAGAGTTAACATTTCAGATCTCGTGACCCTTCCGAAGAACGGAACAGCATGATTGGCAGGATTCAATGCAAACAATTGCAATTGGAACATTGTGACTGGAGCCACTATAACAGTGACAATGGTCCTGTCCTGCATCAGTGGAGCTCATGTGGAATTCCCAAGCGGTGGGATTTCCAATGTGTTCATCGAAGAACCAATTGACACCAATCACCTGAGCCAACCACAACTTAGTGGAGGCCATATGCTTTACCTTATGCTCAGAAGGTTACCTAACAAAACTTGTCAAGTTTCTCAAGGGTCCCAAAATTTATAAGGGAACTAGGGGCATTGAAATAGTCCCTTACCTTCAATCCCTCCTCTCCATATCACCCCACCACGACCTCCATCTGAAGATGATGCAGCGGCCACTTCTCTCACCAATGCTGCTGGCATGAGAAGCAGCTAACCTCTGGTTGATCAGTAGCTGTCAGTGGTTCGAACATCTCCACCAGGGATGTCAATCATGGAGAAGGCCCAACAATGGTTGTTTAGTGCCTAAAAGGTATTGGGATCCCCCAGGCCTTCCTAACAGGACTGATGGGTAATCCCTGCTCGTTCTCCAACTGGTGGCCAAGCAGTACAGAATTCCACTCAACTTCTACCTAATACGATTCATCAGTAAATCAGTATTATCTTGGACAGGGAAGGATAATGGAGGGGATGGGAATTTGGTTGAGACTGAGGGGGTGCTGGTAGTAATGTTCAGGCTCAAGATAATGATGCAAGAAATCATTCTGAGGTTTCAGAATAGGAGTGACATTAAGTCAATTTGGGTAGGCCTATGAAATTAAATTCAAATTTATCAAACTTGTCCTTTTCCAACTTTCACCATAGCTACAGAAGGATAACAACTATTATAAAATCTTAATTTTAAGGTTGCCATGGTACTCAGAGACAGCAAAAGAAGAGACAATTCAGCTATATTTCTGCATCACAACATTTGAAAATGCTAAAAATGTAGCATGACCACAGTGTCTTTGACTTTCAGTAAATATAACAATACAGACCAAATCACTATCTTTACCCTTTTACAGACTAATAGCCTTGAACAACACCCCTAAGATATCTCAAATGAGTTAGTCTCAGCCAAATTGGAAATAGGTGGATCTGTGTGAAAAATGGCACCAGTATTACTGAGGAAGCACATGAAAATTGGCAGAGAATATCCAGTAAGTTCCAGTCAAATTTCACTGCTATGTGAGAATTTCGTTAGGTAGAGCTGCGGCCAGCAGGCAGCCAATTCACCTTGGTAATGCATAGCATGTAACCTCACATAAAGACTGACTACTTGGATGAGGCTGCTATGTAAGGGGATTGGAATAAGTTGTCACAGTCAGCTAGGATGGATAAGAAGGTTAGCAGAGAGAAAATAAATAGAAATCATGCAACACATTTATTTACCACATTAACTAAAGGATTGCACTAAGAAGGAGTGATAGCAAAGGATTATAACTTGATTTCAATTTAATACTCTGGCTTCAATCAAGCTGTATGAAGGCTAGGGGCACAATAGCAGAACCAAAAATGAATGTGACTTGTTCTCAGAGGTAGGATAACTGACCACATTATAAGCATGCAGTGGCCAGGCAATTAGCAGTGCACAGCCAATTGTGCTGAAGGGGTTGGGAAGGGAATTGTTAACTGTTTTATTTCATGAAGGAGGTCAAATGTCAAAGTGCAATATTGAAAAGAGCACCTGGACATGCATCGGATAGACCCTACAATTGGGCAACCTCATCCTGCTTGTCTGTGAGGAGGATTTTGAACATGAACTGCTGCCAAAACTCCCCAACTGTCACACACCAATCCCTGGACATCAGCTTCAAGCAATCACCCTGCACTCTTGCACAGTCAACTTTGGCCTTTCCTCAAATACCCTGTCTCTTGACCCTTGACCTTTCCTCAGTTCACAGAATCACAGTTACATTGTTAGAAAGAGGCTATTTGGCCCATTGGCCTTAATTTCCTAGCCCTTGACTGCCATGGCACGAAAGTTGGGAAAATCAGATGAAATGTCTAACAAGAAATTTCTCCATGCCAAGGACAAAATGTTCCATTTTCCAGCCAAACGTTGTATGCTGAGACAAGATTCTCAGGTCTATTAGCTTGCGGTATTACCTTATTATTAATTAATTACTTAATTTCTTAATAACATAAAATTTCCTATTATCCTATCTACTGGATATAGAAAATTCCTGACATGCAAGTCAGACACTTACTTGGTGACTCCAGCTCACCACTGCTCTCCTGGCTCTGCATATTGAACACCAACATCTCTGGGAGCACTCCATAGGCAGTTACACATGTCCAAAGAACCTAGCATCGCGACACATATCAGCTTCACTGCACCATTTCGGCACATATCTATTCCACTTCCGATTCTGTGCTTTACATGAACTGGCTCCTCTTGAATGCAATAATGTAGTTGTAAGGACATTGTCTGCAGGTATAGACTTCAACCTTATGGATTGGACCAGGCTGCATCTCAGGGACTTTCACTTGGTCTCTTAGTGTTAACTCACCTTGTGCTTATTTTGATGCTCACAACCTCCCTTTTTATGCTTTGTCATTTCATTCGGAACTTAAAGGATCACAGTATTTCTATGTAGAATTGTCTTTTAATGCAGAGCCAAGCAGGTTATCAGCGTTATGAGTCAAGGCGGTAAACACCTTGATGTATGGAATTGTACTACTTCCCAGCCCCAAACACACTTGACCACATCATGTAGTGGGGTATCAACACTACTTAAAGCCTATGGTGCACAAGTAATATATTGCAGCCTGGAAATATTCACCTCACTGGCCAAAGTGTCAATTGCCTTCTGAGTTCCTGTATCATGCACACAGGAGCTACTCATTTTACATATTGAACGAAAACACCTCATGTAACTGTAAGGGTGGCAAGGGTCTGTACCTTCAATATTGTAGTTGTGGTAAAACAGACTTTCAGGGACACAGCTAATGATGAAAAGTCAACATATGTTAACAAGTGTGCAAATTTGTCATGGGTGCCATCCATGTGCACTTACTAGTTCTACTTTCTTTCTCTTCCATTATACCTTGGAGTTGTCCCGTGGATGACACCTGGGATAGAGGTAGCCTTCCCAGCTGTGGAACTTGTTGGCCTTGGACTTTTGCTTGGGTGACCCCAGGGTTTTGGTGACAAGAAGGCCCAGACAGCTGAGCATCTTGGCTTAACCTCCCACAGGACTGAGCATGGCAGATGCAGTCAAAGTGGAAGGTCCAGTCATCTCTGGAATGTTCTGACAGGAGACCTCTGAAGAGATCTGTATGTGGTTCTTCCTCTGACCAGGTACCTACTGGCACCAGCCTGTATCCTCGTGGGCTTGGGCTCCTGAAGTGAGGTCAGGGTCCTTTGTTCCCCTGGCACCTTGTCATTGGTGCCTAGCATGTCACACTGCATGGCATGAAGCCAATTTCCTTTTACTTGCCGTGTGTGGGGCAAATGACATAAACTGTGTATAGTGCTCTGGACTCCGAGATTTTAAATGTAGCACTGGGGCCAAGAATATTAGGAAATCCTGACATTGATGAATATTTCTGCCCACAATGAGTGGCAGGTTTGGATGAATGGGGCACCACACAAGTACATGGTGAATGAAATAAGTTTGAGATGATTATGTGAGAAAGCTCATTATCCATGAACCTTGACAATTCTAACGCTTAGTTAATTTAGAAGAAAAAAAAAACATCTTTGGTAAGTCTCAGACTATTGTGCCTGCATCTGCTGTCTGCGTATTTTAACTATAGTGCCAGTCTCTTGCCTTTTCTTCTTACCCTAACTGATCATCTAATACCCTCATAAATGCCTCAATTGACCCTGCCTCCACCACACCTCCAGGCAGTACATCCCCAACCCGAACAACCCTCTGTATGAAAAAGATTTTTCTCAACTTGCATTTGCTGCTTATGCAAAACACTTTAAATTTTGTCCTCTTATTCCTCATCTTCTTATGAGTGGAAACAGTTTCAGCTTATCTGCACTATTCAAACCCCTAGTCATTTTACAAACCTCCATCATATTTCCTTTCCAAGAAAAAAAATCCCAACTTCACCAATACTTTTACAAACTGAAGTTTCTTATATCTGAAATTATTTTTGTATGCTTCCTCTGAACTTTCTCCATTGCATTCAAATAATCCCTAGATTGTGTTGCCCACATGTGGAGACAATATTCTGACTGGCCTAATTAGAGTTCTATTTAAGTTCAGCATAAATTCCCAGCTCTTATACCTTAAGATCCACTGAATGAAGCCTGGAATTCTGTTTGCTTTAACTACTCTTTCTTTCTGTCTCGCCACCTTTAATGGCTTATGCATCTATACACCCAAGTCTCTCTAACCCTGAACAGTCTTTTGAATAGTATGTTTCATTTTGTACTGTCTCTCTATGTTCAATGTGTCACTTCTTCTGCCACTTATCTGCCCACTCCACCAACTTGTCAATGTCCCTTTGAAGTTCCTTATCCTGATCACTGTCCTCCTCACTGTTCACAATGCTCCCAATTTTTGTATCATCTCCAAAGTTTGAAATTGTCCTTTACATACTAAGATTTAGATCATTTCAAGAAAAGCAAAGATGGCAATATCAATGTCCTGAGCAACTCCACAACAAACCTTCCTCCTGCCCAAAAAAACCACATTAATGATTTCTCTATTTCCTATCCATCAGCCAATTTTGTATCCAAATTGCTACTGTCCACTTTATCCCATGACCTAGCACTTTCCTCACAAGTGATGCATTGTATTGTGCACTCTTTGGAATTCATGTACATCATATCAACAGCTCATCTCTCATCAACTCTCTGTTACCTCTTCAAAAAGGTCCAGCAAGTGAGACAAATCCTTAACAATCCATTTTGACTCTTCTGAATTCACCCATATTTTCCCATGTGATTGTTAATTTCACCTCAAATAATTGTTTCAAGAAATTTCCCACCACTGAAGTTAAACTGACTGGTCTTTCATCACTGGGTCTACATTTGCAACTTTTGTTTTTGAACAATCTTAGCAATTCTCCAGTCTTGCAAAATGATCCCTGAATTTGGGAAAGTTTGAAAGATAACGACTAGTGTTTCTGAAAATTCCATTTTCATTTCCTTCAATATCCATGGATGCATCTCATTCTAACCTAGTGCCTTGTCAACTTTAAATATCAAGACCCTATCCAATATCCTTTTCTTATCAATATTTAAGCTGACCAGTAACTGAGCTTCCTCCCTTTTCACCATGGATTGAGCAGCATCAGCCTCATAAATAGTGACAGGTGCAATATACTCATTTAACACCTCCATCATGTCTCCTGTCTGCTAGAGATAGCAAGAACTGTAGATGCTGAAGTCAGTGACAACACAGCGTGGAGCTGGAGGAACACAGCAGACCAGGCAGCATCAGAGGAGCAGGAAAGTTGATGTTTCGGGTTGGGACCCTTCTTCAGAACCGACCTGCCACTTTCAATCAGGAACCACGATCTATCTTTAAACAACCATCAACTTCATTCCCAAATTTCATGTCTCCAACTCGACACTTGCTTCCTGCGCTATTAAATGTTCCTATCTGCCTCATTTCCCACTCCTGCAAACTTTACTAAATTCCCACTTACTTTTTAAAAAATATTTCCCACTAACCTGATATTCAATGATCATTCAATATAGTTATTGAAAACAAAACCTGAAAAAAAATCTAATTGATATATCCTCAGCTTATTTTTAACCAGAGAGATGGTTCTAGCTTGTAAGTTAGCTCAAATATGATACAATCAAAAATGGATTAGAACAGCCTGATTACTGATAATGTGATGAGCAAATCACATGCTTGGGCAAGTCGTTTTCTCATTGTTTACAGGGCAAAATAAAGTGCAGCCCCTCAATCTGAATGTTTAAAGAAATTATTGCACGAGTTTTATGCAGACTTTATGTTGCTCCATCTAAATATAAAGATGCAGGCCTGTTTCGATATTAAGTTAGGAAATCTCTATTCTTAGAAACAACATAGAAAAACTAAAGTGCAATACGTCAGACTCATTCCAAAATTCCGATGGGGTGGACCATAACGAAATATCATAGAACCTCAAGTTTCATTGTTCAGAAAAAAAGGGTTAATGGTCACTGAGAACTATAAAATGTTAAATGTTATCGATCGAACAAATCCTGAATATTACTTCACAGCAAGTCAGGGTTGAAGGTTTAAAGGATGTACACTTAAATCAGTGAAAAGGAAATTTGGGAAGCTTACTTAATAGAACATTTTATTCAAAAGACGATAAATGTTTTAAATGATCCACAGAGCAATGTAGAAGAGACTGAGTCATTAGAATTTTAAAAATTACCGGTTGATACTGGGATGGAAGAGTTAAGATCACAGAGGATTTAGCATTGATGAACTGACTGGTCTATTCTTATCCTCAACTGTGATTATGTTCACATGACTTATTAGAATATGATGGATAAAGTGTTTTAAATAGTCTTGGTTTCCTTTGATATTGAAGTGATGCATCTGCAATTTTCTACCCAAGTTTATCTATATATCTATCCCTCAATATTGTGGAACAACTTGACAGTATGTATTTCCTGCTTAACATTGAAGGATCACGCTGCAACTCATGGAGATCTGAATCTTGCTTTTAGTTGATTAACTCATATTAAATACTTGTCAAACAGCAACAAATCACAACCTCAGGAGCAGAAAAACTTCCAATCAATAAACAGTAAACATGAATGGAAAGTACCAATTGAAAATCAGCTGTCAACATCAACCAATAACACTCTGCATCACTTCTTCAGTTTTCATTTCCAACTTCTCATAAAGTTAGTATAATAAAATCTATAATTTCTTAGTAAGAAAAATAAAATTAACTCATAACATTTGTTATTTAAAATTAAACCTGCCTCAGGTAAGTTGTCCTGAAAAAAAGACATTGATTCTACTTTGTTCCGTTTGATGTGGAGATTGAGACATCAACAGGGACATAGTTATTGTCATATTTGTTATCTAAGGGTACTGTGTCAATTATATAGGTGCAGGATTTTCCCAAACTGCATAATCAGAAAGCTGTTCATCAGTTTAAACACGTTTTCATGTCTGACATATCAATAGTAATTTATGAGAAAATTTCCGGGAGAGTTAATTTGAATGCTTAAGTGAATAGCCACTGTGATTCATAAAGGTGAATCTAGTGCAAAGTAACAGGACCAGCACAACAATAGAATTCTGAATGAGACATGTTGTACATTGCCTTTAAGGGAATTTGCATTTAAATATGGCATGTGTTGTTTGATTACAATATTGTGACTCTGCCTGACTGTTAGCCTGCAATAGGTCCGCAAGTTGCACAGACAGAAATCAGTTGCTTTCTTATAATGTCTGCATCACAACTTGGAATGAGTTTTACTGTTTCAAAATAAGCCAACCCACAGAGTAAATCAATCGCTTTTGAGCAATTGAACTTTAGGTTATTGTTATTGACATGACAAGGTGAACAGTAGGGGAGAACATCATGCTGATGAAGCCTATCATGGTAGAACTTGAAGCAAGCAAGCAGTTAATCCATGTGGAAACATATGATCAATGGTCTAAAATCATATGGAAGTGCATAACACAACACTTGACATCTTTGTTTGTTACAGCATCAGAGGGGTTTTGTTTATTAATTAAAGAAATATTAGCGTTGCTGGCTGTGTCTGCATTCAATTGTTCATCCCTAGTTGCCCTTCTTGAATTACTGCAGTCCATTTGCTGGAAGCAGACCCATAATGCATTACGGAGGAAACCCCAAGATTTTAGGCAGCAAAACAAGTTAATTTCAAGCCTGGATGGTGAATAGCTTAGAAGGGGATCGGTTTCAGGTGGTGGCGTTTGCATGTATCTGTTGCCCTTGTTCATTCTAAGTGATAGTGCTTATGAGCTTGGATAGTGCTGTCTAAGGTGCCTTGGTGAATTTCTGCAGTGAATAAAACCTCGCTTGCTTGTAAGCGGACAAATTCCTATCAACAAGCCGGCTTAACTCACTTCAGAAAAACAAATAATGAGGGTGTGTGCAGGAAAACGAAACGTCAAGTTTTCCTGCTCCTATGATGCTGCTTGACCTTCTGTGTTCATCCAGCCCCATGCTTGTTATCTCGGTTTCTCCAGCATCTGCAGTACCTTTTATCTCTGATACAATTTTAACTCCACTGCGAAGCTTCTTCTAAGGATGCCTACCCTGAAGAAGTTACCCTCCTCCCTCCGGACAAACCTCAGGGAATCTCTCTCCCACTGCAACTCTCTCATAACCTCTTCGGCCTTGAAACTACTCGACCACGTCCTGAAGCAAACCAGGTACTACAGCCACATCACCTTTCTTAGTACCTGCCTACAGAACCAGATCATCCCCAATGGACTACAATCCACATTCAAGCCTTCCCAATTTGGCCCCAACCGTGACAATATCTACATGGAGAACATTGAGACCCTCCAGAAGCGCTTCTCCCTGCGACTCCTGAAACACACACTTGCTGCAATGCGCAGGCATCTCCAGGCACTACAATCAAGACTCCCCCAGCTCAGAGCCTCCCTCTCCCAGACCTGCAAAGGACCTCTCCTGTTTTTTATTCTCCGTAGGATCCACAGCTTGAATTCACAATTCTACTCAGCTTTATTGGACACCAAAAACCGTAAGTACAGTAAACTTACTGATACCCACCACCCAAAACGGGCTTCCCCCACTCCCCAAATCCCCAGCCGTACCCAGGACCTCCCCCACAATGTACCCGCCGCCATTGGCCACGACGCCACTGTCGGAGAACCCACTGATGATGTCACATCCGCCACCACCGGGTACCCCACTTCCAGGACAGCGAACGCCGCCGCTGCTGAAACCACCGCCTCCATCACCGAAACCAACACCACAGACACTACCGTCATCGCTGTTGTCGCCGCCGCCGCCGCTCCACCCACCGCCAAAGCAGACACAACACCCACCGCCGACGTACCTCCGCCCACCGCCGACGCCAACGCAACTCCGCCCACTGCCGACGTACCTCCGCCCACCGCCGACGCTGACAACGCTCCGCCCACTGCCTCCACAGCCAGCAGCTCCAGAGGAGACAGCAACACTGAGGCCTGCCGAGTCTTCACCATCCCCCCAGACCTCCCCCTTACTGAGGACGAACGGTCAGTCCTCAGTAAAGGGCTCACCTTTGTCCCCCTCCACCCACATATCAACGAATACCGCTCACGCTTGGATATTGAGCAGTTTTTCCGCCGCCTCCGCCTCCACACTTACTTCTCCAACCGCGAATCTAACCCTCCCTCTACTGACCCCTTCTCCTGCCTCCAACACAAGACCTCCTCCTGGACACCACCCCAAGGTCTCCTACCCTCCCTCGACCTCTTCATCTCCAACTGCCATCGAGACATCAATCGCCTCAACCTCTCTACCCCTCTCAAACACTCCAACCTCTCCCCCGCAGAACGTGCAGCCCTCCGCTCCCTCCGCTCCAATCCCAACCTCACCATAAAACCCGCGGACAAGGGAGGGGCAGTCGTAGTACGGCGCACTGACCTCTACATTGCTGAGGCCAGGCGCCAACTCTCTGACACCTCCTCCTACCGCCCCCTAGATCATGACCCCACCCCCGAGCACCAAACCATCATCTCCCAAACCATCCACAACCTTATCACCTCAGGTGACCTCCTATCCACCACCTCCAACCTCATCGTTCCCCAACCCTGCACCGCCCGCTTCTATCTCCTCCCCAAAATCCACAAACCTGAATGCCCTGGTCGACCCATTGTCTCCGCCTGCTCCTGCCCCACCGAACTCATCTCCACCTACCTAGACTCTATTTTCACCCCCTTGGTCTAGGAACTCCCTACCTACGTCCGTGACACCACCCACGCCCTCCACCTCCTCCAGAACTTCCAATTCCCCGGTCCCCAACACCTCATTTTTACTATGGACGTCCAGTCCCTATACACCTGTATTCCCCATGCTGATGGCCTAAAGGCCCTCTGTTTCTTCCTGTCCCGCAGAACTGACCAATCCTCCTCCACCGACACCCTCATCCGCTTAGCCGAACTCGTCCTCAGATTTTCTGATGAAGGGTTTAGGCCCGAAACGTCAAGTTTTCCTGCTCCTATGATGCTGCTTGACCTGCTGTGTTCATCCAGCCCCATGCTTGTTATCTCGGATTCTCCAGCATCTGCAGTACCTTTTATCTCTAATGAGGGTGTGTGCCTGATTGATAGCAAGCAAGGGAAATCCAAAGGCACGTGATCAAAATGTATACAAAATGTCAAAAATTCTAACAACATTTTAAAAAGTTTCAATGTTTTTGAACAATGATTTCTAGATTTAGATGTGCCTAATGCAGACATATAACCGTTAGATTCGGTTAGTGATTGGGAATCAAAATCTACACAGCCTTAAGATATCAGGATTAACCCCAGAAGAGTTAAAAGATTCCCAAGGGTATGTATTCCATATTCATTAATGAGAATTCATGTAATTTAAACAGATGCTTACAGATTTGTAAGACCACCTTATGAGCAAATGCAAAGGAAAGCGATCATTTTGTGATTACTGCTAGGGGTGACAAATCTTGAGGTGGTACTGAGCAAGTTAGGCAAAGGAGAGCCAGTGAATCATAGAATCTCTACAGTGCAGAAAGGAAACATGATCTATTTGGATTTCCAGAAGGCCTTTGACAAGGTGCCACATACAAGGCTGCTAAATAAGATGAGAGCCTATGGTGTTAGGGGCAAGGTACTGGCATAGGTAGAGGATTGGCTGATTTGAAGAAGGCAGAGAGTAGGGATAACGGGGTCTTTTTCAGGATGGCAGCTGGTGACTATTGGAGTTCGATACGTGTCCATTTTGGAACCACATCTGTTCATGTTATAGATTAACAATCTGGATGAAGGAACTGACTGCCTTTGTAGCCAATTTTGCAGATGACACAAAGATAGATGGAGGGACAGATAGTGTTGAAGAAGTAGGGAGGCTTCAGAAGAACTTGGACAGGTTAGGAGGGAGGGCAAAGAAATAGCAGATGGAATATAATGTGGGAAAGTGAGAAGTTACATCCTTTGGCAGGAAGAATAGCGGTGGAGATTTTTTTTTTAAATGGGGAAAGACTTTGGAAATCTGAAGAACAAAGGGACTGGGAGTCCTAATTCAGGATCCTCTTCAGATTACTATGCAGCTTCAGTTGACCGTTAGAAAGGCAAATGCCATTTTAGTGCTTATTTCAAGGCGGCTAGAATACAAGAGCAGAGATACACTATATGAGGCTGTATAAAGCTCTGGTCAGTCTGCACTTGGACATTGTTAGCAGTTTTGTACCCTACGTCTACGGAAGGATGTATTGGCACTGGATGGGGGCCAGAGCAGATTTTCAAGAATGGTCACTGTCTGAAGGGCTTGTCATATAAGAAATGGTTAAGGACTCTGTGTCTATGCTCTTTAGAAGGATAGAGAGTAAGTAACCTAAACCTACAGAATCTGAATGGACTGGAGAGTATGGCCATGAAGATGTTTCTACTAGCAGAAAAGTCTAGAACCCAAGGGCACAGCTTCAGAATGAAGAGACAATCCTTTAAAACTGAAATGAGGAGGAATTTTTCAGCCAGCAGGTGGGTAATCTGTGGAACTCATAGCCACAGAGGCCTGTTGAAGCCAAGTCGCTGAGTGTATTTCAGACAGGGATAGATAGGTTCTTCATTGGTAAGGGGATCAAGGATTACAGAGAGAAGGCAGGAGTATGGGATCAAAAATATATTAGCCATGATCAAATGTTAGAGAAAATGTGATGGGCCGAATAGCCTAATCATGCTCCTGTGTTTTATTGTCTTATGGGAACAGAGTAACATAGGAAATGCTGGAGAAATTCAGCTGAACTGACAGCATCTGTGCAGAGACCAACTGAATTCAGAAGTTCTGAAGTTTTGAAGAAGATTCATATCAAACTCAAAACATTAACTCTGTCTCTTTATCCGCAGATGCTGCCAGACTTTCTGAATTTCACCAGTATTTTCCGTGTTCGTATCACATTTCTAGAAACGGTAAGAATTGACTTACAGTATTAAAGAGCCATTGAAGAATGGACGTAAGTATGAAGCCATCTTCACAGGTCAACAAAGCTTATAGGTCCCAAGTACAAGTGTGATGATTAATACAATCACAAGAACATCCAAACACAGCAAACATGTGGAAGGTATGGAGTTTTGCATGCATCAAGGAAGCGTGCAATCAAATGTGCAAAGCATGTGGCAGAAAAGGCCTTTGGCCAAAACAGTGCATTAGACCACAGATTGACACAGCAACAAAGAGCTAAGCACTGACTCAAATGCACCGCACAAGAGGAAAATCTTCAAGCTACATTACAGTCCATCTGGTATGCTGCCAGAGGCATACACATGAAGTATATTCATAATCTGCTGATGGACATGACAAAAGACTGTTGTACAGGTTTCACATCGACAATCTCATGGAAAACAAAGTATTTGCAAAATTTCAAGAAACCTAGAACTGAGAAAACTGGTGACTATTCATTATTCACTAAGATAGACACAGGAGCAAGTGCTGATATAGTATCCTTGCACTTTTTTTTTAAAGAACATACCCACTGACACGGGAAGTCATGATGAAACTTAACTGATGTGAAATTTTCAGCATACAATGTTTCAGCAATTCCGTGTGCAGGATGAATACACCTGGAGTACAAGTCCAATCATTTCATGCTGTAGGCATAGCTGGAACAGCTATTGCAGATATACCAGCATGCCATGACCTTGCACTAGTCATAATCCATGGATACAGTCCAACATCAGAGATACAGACATAGACATTGCTAAAAGGAAACAAGAAGTTGACTTGTAGTCATCAAACTTACAATATAAGAAACAGACTGGGAAAAAAGCATGACCTTTTTGTACAGCATGAGAAATGGATGCTGATTGGTTGGATCATCATTGGCATAGAAATTGAGCAGAAATTGGTTGTCTCCAGACCCTTTGCTAGGTATCTACAAATTCATTTTACCCGCATAAAATAGGGTCCTGTGGATTTAGAGATGTAATTTGTAACAGGGACAAACAGGTCACTCTGATGCCCATAGTAACAGTTGATCAGTCAACATCTATTTGCAGCAACTAAAGCTTCTTTAGCTGTGAGGATTCTCTGCTCCTCTAAACTTATTGCCAGTTTGTGGGTAGGCAATTTTTAAATGGCTCCAGCAAGATTAGTTCAAGTAAATCATCATAGGTATGCTGTATTTTTAATGAGTAGAACCACAGTTGGAAGCAATCATTTTTTGCCTGTTGAATTCTGACTATGTATGAGTTTCTTTCGAGCATGACCGAATTACTGGATGTATGTCTCTGGGACCAATTCTTATGCACTAAAATTGGCTACTTTTGTCTGATCACAATCAACAGATCTCTCAGGGGGTCAGCCTGGAATAGACATCTTGGGCACTTGTTGTTACCTGACCCTGAATCATGATGATCCATATTTCTTTTAACCATTAGCTGCCCTGCTACCTTTTCAAAAGAAATGAAGGGGAACGCGACATAACCCTCTTCAAAGTTAGGAATGAATCTAGAGTATTTGAGGGTTTCAAAGTTTGATTTCAAAGTTTATTTGTGCCCTAAAACTTTTTAAAAATATTTTGGAAAATAAAACAAAATAAGTAGCGAGAAAAGGCTTTTTCACCTGCAAAAAGTTAGGTTACCGAGTGTTTTGCCTGAAAATGGAGTGATGTCAGGTTCAGTTGAGGCATTCAGAGGGCATTGGATGATTATCAAAACAATATGCAGGGTTATGAGAGAAAAGCAGAAGAGTAGCACCAAATCAAAATGTTTGGATAAAAGATGAAAATATTGGGGTGTAACAGTGGCTCAGTGGTTAGCACCACTGCCTCACAGCACCAGGGACCCAAGTTTGATTCCAGCCTTGGGCATCTCTCTGTGTGGAACTTGCACATTTTCCCCAAGTCTGTGTGGGTTTCATCCTTGTCCACATTATGTTGATTGGCCATGGGAAATGCAGGGTTGTAGGGTATGGGAGTGGCTCTGGGTGGGATGTTCTTTGGAAGAACAGTGTGAGCTGAATGGCTTGCTTACAGACTTTAGGGATTCTATATGGTGGGACAGATCGCCGGCTTCAGCACTGCAATAATTTTATGTTATTATTTTGTTGGACGAAGGTTTGGCCTGTTCCTGGGTGGAGAGGAGTTTTCTTGTAGCTTCTGTCCATTTAGTTTCTTCTTCAAATTGTAAACCCATCCATAATTTTCACAGCTGAGAAACCTTATCCTTCTCTCTCTCTCAATCTCTCTCCACTTTTCTCTCTCTGTTCTCAAGAGTTTTGCCAGTTCCATGCTGATCATGTCTTGATTTATTCTCTCATCTACCTATTCTGAAGTAGACTTTGTCCTAGATGATCAGTCTGCACTGGGATTCCATTTCATTCCACTGGCAATATCCTACTTACAGCCTTTAACTGATCTGTACTCAAGATTGCAAGAATTTCAGTTGTTCAACTATACTGTTTGATAAATGCCTTTGAATGAAAATTTGCCATTTTCAAATGTTAATGCAAGGCAATTTTGTTGGGCTAATTTGCATTGTTCTACAAATCATTTTGGATGTCCAGTTTCCTGGTCATTGACAGCAGCACTGTTGACATAGCTGGTTGACTCCTAAAGGACATAGCTACTAGAATGTGACTGTCGCAGGCGGCGAGGGAACCAACAAGAGGGAAAACCATACTTGACTTCATCCTCAATAATTTGCCTGCCACAAATGCAATTGTCCATGACAATATTGGAAGCTAAGCCCTGCAGTTCTTGTGGAGACAAGTCCCAACTTCATTTTTTGGATGCCCTCCCTCATTAATGATGCTAAATAGTATAAGTTTTGAACAGAACGAGCACCTCAAGAGTGAGCAGTGGAATTGTACTCGAACATAATCTGCAACCACATGACTCAGCATATCCCCCATTCTATTGTCTAACAGTGAGCCAGCAGATGAACCCTCATTCCATGAAAAGTGCAAGAGATCTTGCCAGGAACATGAAGTGTACCTAAAAATGAGGTGGCAACCTGGTGAACCTACAACATGCAATTACTTGTGTTCCAAACAGCAAATGCAGCTATGAATAGACGAAGCTGAATGATTCTATATCAATGAATCTGATCTAAGCTCTACAATCCTGTTTCATCCAATCATGAATGATGATGGACAAATAAGCGACTCATTGGAGGAGGCAGTTCCATATATATTTCCCTACTTGAAGGCTGTCAGCCTCCCTCTGCACCATTATTTTTAATTATTTTTAAGCCCACATTAATATTGACACTAAGTTACAGGATGCCAGTCTTTGGTTTCCTTTGTTTCTTGGCATAGAGGGAGAGGTGGGCAGTTTGTGATATTAGGTACACTGAATAGTCATTCTAACGGTCAGACAGGAGTGAACACGTCAAATTATGACGCTGTGCTACAGTGCACTCCACCATTTCCCTCTATGCTGAAAAGAAAATGAAACAAAAAAGGCCGATAAACT
This sequence comes from Ginglymostoma cirratum, assembly GCA_024137785.1. Classification (NCBI taxonomy): domain Eukaryota; kingdom Metazoa; phylum Chordata; class Chondrichthyes; order Orectolobiformes; family Ginglymostomatidae; genus Ginglymostoma; species Ginglymostoma cirratum. The sequence goes on along the minus strand of JAHRHZ010000009.1, from coordinate 21,535,706 downwards.
GTAACTCAGTAAGTTGTTTATGTTGGTGTGGCATACTTCGCGGTCAGCAGGATAAATTATTGCCTCTGTCTTCTTTAGACTATCCATCAACACCTCTACATCCTTGTCCTCGAAGGTGAGAGCTAGCTTGCTTTCCTCTGACATTTTCAGGATATTTTCATGACATTTTGAGAGGTGGATCTTGCATTTCAGTGTCTGAAGAAGTATGTTGTTGGATATTAATTTATAAACCAGAATTGTGTAAGCTGGAAGGTCCCAATGGTGGCAAAAGCATCCACCTCTCAGGCTGTGAATCTCTGTTGCAAAATTGATTGAGTCAAAAGAGGTAGATCATTAAATTTACCCTGGGCCATGACAAACAAATGTCATGAGATTCATTCACCACTACAGTTTAACTGCAAATTGGAGAATTCAGCCCCATATTGTCCCCTTCTTAATACACAAAACACAAACTACTAATTAAACTTGAAGCTGTACATTGTTCTTGACACTCTTTTTGTGAGCTTTATAAAAATTGCAACAATAATACCATAATAAACCATAGAGGAGGGTTTATTTCTATACACTAGATGTAGGAGAGTTTTGCAATGCAGGCACACTTACAAATGAGGCAAAATCAA
>JAHRHZ010000009.1:21494984-21534686 GCA_024137785.1 Ginglymostoma cirratum | reverse complement strand
CTGCTGTGTTCATCCAGCCCCATGCTTGTTATCTCTGAAATTCTTTTATGGTTGATTAGCTAGCCAGGAGCTAATCCAGGAGCTGAGATAACAAGGTGTGGAGCTGGATGAACACAGCAGGCCAAGCAGCATCATAGGAGCAGGCATCACTTTCTTCTGTTTGAAAATAAAACTTTTCAAAACTCTTCAGAGGAAGTTTTGCTGAAATATGACTTCAGCTTCACTGTTTTGATGTAAAATGTTTTGAAAAAAAGTTTCTTCAGCAGGTTATAATACAATAATTAGCATTGTAGATGCATTTAGAAGTACACGGAGTGCTAACGTCTGGTTGGTGTTGACTTCCGAAACATTTCTAGAAGCTTATTGCAAAGTCACATATTACATATTTATCTTTGTTATCTCAGTTATTTTTGTTGGATTGTTAAATGTGCATTTAAATCATCCACTTAATAAATACATAGATATATCTTAAAATTTTACCGCTTTCATGACAATAGTATCCAGAAATTTTCAATTTTAACTAAACTTAATGACTGAGCTTCAACCACCCTCTGGGATTGCAAGCATTCACAGTCCTTAGTATGGAGAAATATTTGTTCTTTTCTCTATCCTAAATGAGGTACCCATTATTCTGAGACTTAGTCTTTTAGTCCTGGTCTCAGTAGCTGGGATGACATCCATTTTTAGCATCCAATTTGTCTAGGCATTTAAAGAATTTAACTTGTTTCAATGAAATTATTATTTTAAATTTCAAGAATACAGGCCTTATCTCTTCAATCTCTTCTTATCGATTCCTGGGATAATGGGTTTGTCCAGTCAGATGAATGACTGCTGCATTCTCTCTATGGAAAGTGTATCCTTTTCTGGGAAAGGGGATCAAAACATACCCAAGCTACCAGGTGCAATCTCACCAAGGATTAATGAAGAAAGATATTCTGTCAGTTGTAGTCAAATCTTCTTGAGATACAAAGATCATGAGGATTTCACTCATCTGACACAAGCCTTGACAAAAGCTTTTTCTGTGGATGTTGTCCACCAAGATCTTGAGGACACAAGCATTTTAATTGAATAAGACCTACATTTGAACAGACTTTTCCTAACTGGTGACAAATATAAGTATTAAGCTTATTGACTTGCAATATTGTTACTAAATAACAATCTAACAAAGCTTAATTGTGGAATGTTGTAAAAGTAAATCAGAGGGAAATTACGTAGGTTATCTTTCTGCAATTTGCAAAGTCTGTTTGTTCCCGGAGACGTAGAAAGAAATAAGACATTAGTTTGTAGAAAGCTCTGTACTGCTCCTCCCTTTTCAAACAATACCAAATTTTTCCTTTGCAGTGACAATGCCACTTATGACATTCCACTTGGCAGAAGTTAGCAGACACTCCAAATCAGTGCCTTCTTGCAGAACAGTAGATTTAATGAAAACAACTTTGGCTCATTTAACTCTCCCAATTCCCCTATACCTGTAATTCTCATAAACTCATACTCTTGCAGTGCTTATGTCCCAAGTGCATGATCGTCCTATACTAATGGTAACGTGCATTTATACAGGATAAATTACATAATAAGACATACTAAGTCACTTCTTCAGACCATTAAGATGATTGTCCGATAGAAAGGCCAAACTAATCATATCCTCACAACCACTTGCCAAATTAGCAATACTTGTTGGATAGGTTTGAAGACCAAGGCCATTAACGAGCAATACTTGTAAAGTAAGATCAATTTTCAGATTAAACAGCCAGAATTATTTGCAGAAATGCATGACAAGCTGAAGACTCTGGTTATTAAAATGTATAAAATGATCTAAAATACTCCTAAAATGAAAAACAAATCTTTCTAATCAATTAACTCAAATACTTAAAGTAAATATCACATGAAAACAAATGTGGGACATTTCCATTTTGTGCTCTGGATTCCGAGGATTCCTCATCTAAAATTTGTGATTGAAGTTGTATACTTTACTTCTGATTATTTCTCCCTATACATTCATCTTATTAAGTATAATAACCCCCCAATTTCCGCAGATGACCTTGTCTTTTCCCCTTTTGTCACCTGTGCCCATTTTCCATATCCAGCATTTAATATACACCCTTTTAACATTTCCTCTGGCATCCCAGTTCCCAATGCCCAGCCTCACCCTTAAACCACTACTGCTCATTCAGTTCCATGACTCTTTCTCCCTCCTTAGCACACTAAACAACACCACTTCTTAATATCCAGCTCCAAAAGCTCATTGTTACCATTGCCTCTATTAGTTTAAATCTCCACTTTCAATCCAAGTTTGCTGCCTCCATTCCCCAGGATCCTTTCACTGCCTCCTGACAATCAAGCCTTTTCTGTTGCTGTCCCTTCCTTTGTGCCGTTTCTGTGAACTTTTATATTACTATACCCTTTATAGGTTATTCCCCCGTTGAAGTAAATGCTCCATTTAAGTTTATCTCCCTTTTAAGATAAAACATATTTGTCTGCCCCAGGCAGGTTTGTTTTATTTTTCTGAGCTAGTATGACTGCGTCATTTGAGGAGGCTAGTGGGCCCATTCTGCCTTCAGTCTAACACTGTAATAATCCCATTGCAAGATGCATGATGGCATTTGATTGTGCCTTCTTATGACCAGCTGAATATGGAAAGCCTTGCCATTTACACTGGAAGTCTTTTTAAATACAAGAGCCCTCAGTGTGCGTGAATGTGCTCTTTTCATGACCAGCTGAATGTTAAAAGTCCTTGCCACTCACATTCGAAGCATTTGCGCAATGGAACAACTTGTTTCTGAAGGAGACAAGTTATAGAGTAATTTTACGCACTGGAGCTGGGAGGAAGCTATGTACCTTGCTGGAAAGTTGTACATGTATATGAGTTTGTGAAATATTGCCCACTTGTGGCTAACAAAATTGCCCCCATGAACATGATTTCAATGGGCTGGGACATTAATAAGGATTCAAGACAGTTGACTGAATGCAAACTGATTCCTGACCATGAAATTCAGGAACCTGACCCACTTAAAAGTTTCGGAGAACCTAATACTAAAGATCTCAGCATCACTAGCAAACAGAAATTTTGCCTTGTGCTCATTAAACTCCCCCACCCAGCCAACCTTTTAAAACCTTTGGTCAAGCCTTGAAAATTCGCCTCTATGTGTCAATTTACTTATTTTGGAGTTACAAATTATCAGTTTTCAGAGACCTTCCTAAAAAATGTGCAAAGTAAGTGAAGAAGGAGTGTGAATCAAGGTGGGGAAACAAGGCTTGCATTACTGCTCTTGCAAAGAAACAGCACAAGACATGACGGGCTGTATGGCCTCTTGTGCTGCAAGCACTCAATAATGCCAAACATTTTAGAAGTAGAACCATAAATCTCGGTTTTATGGGAAAAGCCTCTTAATTTAACAGCTATGTATAAATCATCTAAACAGATATTCATATTTGCACCCAACATTAATCTACAAGACAGAGCATATATTTATCTTGTTCCTCAATCTATCATAATTCAGATTCAATCAGATTTATGAATAGATGTTTCTTTGAAATATATGTATTATGTAGAATTTTGACCATTTTCTCATCTAGTTTATTACTTTGTAATATTTGGCATAATTTGGCTCTCAAAGTTGTGATAAGTGTTAGGTGTTCTGACCATCAGACCTTCTTTAATCAGCACCACAACAGATTATTTGTTTATTAATTTGTTACAATTCCTATGAACATTAATAATGATAAAGAAAAGAATTACCCCGCCCGCTCCAAAAAAGTTAGATGAATGGAATTAATGGAGAAAATTAAACTTTTCAAAACTTTTGCTGCAACCTACATCAATACTAAATTAGGTATGCTTTAACAGACAAATTGTATTCCACTCAAAAAGATTAATTCCACTTTAAACAGTCAATACAACTAGATATGCCTCACTAAATTACAAACACTTACATCATTCAATACACCAATGTGGCACAACTTGCAATCTCAATCTTTCCAACTCAGCCTTTGGTAAATGTGACTCACATTTTTCTTACTCAATGGATTTGCCCCTTAGACTCCTTTTGCCAGCTGTTCTGTTCTATCTGAGGACCCTGGTTATGGTTAACACTGAAAAAGGCACGTGTTTATGAAGCCTCTGTTACTCAGTTCATGTCAGTCCTGATGGTGCAGTGTCCAGGGCTCCTGTACAACTAACAAACCAGCAACACCAACATTTCAGAATTCCCTTCCCCTCCCCCAATTTTGAAGAAGGGTCTAAACCCAAAACGTCAGCTTTCCTGTTCCTCTGATGCTGCTTGGCCTGCTGCGTTCATCCAGCTCTACACTTGTTATCTCTACACTTGCTTGAGTATCTGGTCTTTTGGTATAAGCACTCGAGTCTTTAACATACCTGAGTTATTCACCCTGCTTTTAGGATTCACTCCCTTTTAGCTAACTTACACATTGCTTCACCCAAAACTTCTGGAGTTGTGTTTTCTTCTTTCTGAGAAGCCAAAAATTTAATTTCTTCTACAAAGCTGTGCTTTCTTCTTCACAAACACATTGAATCAAGCTATAGCCCAACAGGCTGTAATGTGACAATTCCCGACCCAATTAGTTTTAATTAGACTTTCTTTGAGATGTCATTCCCATAACAACCCCATCCAGAATCTTACTTCTCAAAAGTGATGTCATAACCAAGAAATCCAATTACTTCCCTCTCCCACATTACAGACTTAATTTTGCATTAGGATCTCTCGCAAATACAAGCCTTTACAAAGTATAATGTTCATCACACATTACATTTGAAAGCCTAATAACCAGAAGTCACAAATTAAAGATGACTTCCGAAAGAATCTGACGTGAGCAAGACAAAATGCAATATGTGGTAGGATTTAGAACTCTCATTCTATAATAGTGCTAACAAGGTTCAGCATTATCTTTCAAAGAGGAATTGGATAAATACCTGAAGGAGATAACATATGCAGGGATATGGCAAAAGAGCTGGGTTTTAGGACTAGCTGGACTGCTCTTTGAAAGACTCGGTGTAGACTGAATTGGCCGAATGTTCTCTTTCTGCAGCGTCCAATTCCTAGATTCTGTCTGCTGTTGTGGAACTTTGCCCTGAACAACTTCCTAACATGTCTGCTCACAGAACGATAACATTGTTTCAGAATGAACATCTGGTGGACTGGGTCTCGTATTGACATTTCCACCAAGAAAGTAGCAGATAGATTTGTTGCTTAGTGAAGTGCATTGAAAGATTCTGAGAAAATAATGGCTCTAAATATAAATGAAAGTTTATTCACTCAGTCTATAATCGGCAATGTTGCTATAGAAGGATCTGTTATTTTTCATAGTATTTTTCAGAAGGTGCCTAAGGATAAGCATATGTTCTACTGTGCCTTCGTTTTTAGTGAACTTGTTCTGTTCATTATCTAGCAGTGAATCAACTTTGTTAGTAATTTGATTTGTAAGACAGTCATGAATACTTTACAAGTACTACTCAGGAGACTAATTGCATGACAGATCTTGAACTTGCTATTACCTCTTTCATTTGTCCAAAAAACAGCAACACTATTACTTTTCCCAGTCCTCAGGGAACTGTTCAATCTTTCATATTTTATTGCAGTTTGTGAATAGATTCATCAGCAATTTCCCTGGATACTTCCTCTATTTCTGTTTAAACAATATCATTTTCAGGGACTTTTAATCATTTTCCAATTTATGGATGGCAGCTCTCATATCAAATTTCAAAGTTTTAGGAGCAGGAGCTGTTCAAGCTCTAGAATATCCTATTGTTACATCTGAAAGAATAGAAAGGACAAATTAAGTCATTTCAAGTATTATTTGACATGCTCATTCCACCTGGTCTCCATTTGTGTTCTCCAGGTTTTAGTACTTGTCTACTTTTGCACAGGATCACAAGTTGCCTAAATGAGCAGGTTTGTTTAGCCCTTTTTAGTTTCAACAACTTATAGCTGGAGAGTTTCTTGAACTAGGAGATGGAGGATCAATAGCCTTGATCTACTAGATACCAACAATATAGGCAGGGAAATGAAGGGTGTTCTGCTTGGACAGAGTGGGGGCGCTAAATGCCAAGTTAAGAAACAAAGTCTCAAATATCATAATCTCTGGATTATTAATTGAATCATCTGCAAATTGCTGTCGGGAAAATCAGAAAAAGGAAATAAATTCACGACCCAAGGACTGGTGTGGGAAAAGTGAGTTCCAGTTCACAGAGCACTGACATCAGTAGAAGGAAAGTGGGATCCATACTAATGGAGATAACAAGGTGTAGAGCTGGAGGAACACAGCAGGCCAGGCAGCATCAGAGGAGCAGGAAAGCTGACGTTTCGGGTCTGGACCCTTCTTCAGAAATGAGGGAGGGGAAGGGGTCTCTGAAATAAATGGAGAAGGAGGGGAGGCAGATGGAAGGTGGATAAAGGAGCAGATAGGTGGAAAGTAGATGGACACATCAAGGAGGTGGGGATGGAGCCAGTAAAACTTAAATCATGGTTGGCTAGTGTTCTTGTGAGCTGCATTTCTATTGTAGTATGGGGATTTTTAAACTAAATAGAGGGCACAAGAGTAGACGGTGTTCAATTAAAGATTAGAATTAAGGTTAAACTGAAAGGTATTGTTACAGGAAATGATAAGCAGACTGTGACAGAAAGGGATAGAGAGTATAACTCTAAGAAAAAAAACCAACAGATAGGACCAAAATTTACGAAAAGAATAAAACGGTAGGTTTTGAATCTGAATGCACACAGCATTCAAAATAAAACAGATGAACTGAGAAGGTCAACAGAAGTAAATAAGTGCAATCTGGGAGTTGTTACAGAGATGTGGCTGCAGAATTACATGTATTGGGGTCTTAATCTTGAATACAACAGATTTTTTAGTAAGGACAGGATGTTAGGGAAAGTGGAGGAGTGCCGCTGTTAGCTAATGACGGTGTTAGTCAAAAGGATAGGTTTGAATTAAGTTTAAGAACCCAGGATGTGAAAACAATTTGGGCACAGACAAGAAATAATAAAGGCACAAAATCACTTGGGGGTTGGTGGGGGTGAGGGGGGGCGGGCGATGGTGAACAAGCCCCTTAACAGTTACCACATATAGAGTTAAGTGTAAAGCAAGAATCAACAAAACCTTGAGACTTGTCAAAAAGGCGCAACAATAACCATGAGAAATTTTAGTCAACATGTCAACTGGGAAAGTCATATGGGCAAAGAGAACCAGTTGAGAAGCTCAGTATTTTCAGCATATATTGGCGATAATCAGAGAGCAGGTTATACAGACCTGGTATTGTACAATGAGATAGAATTAATTAATGATCTCATAGCAAAGGAAGCAACATTCATTCACAGGATGACTCCACTGCTGGCTAGCCCACATTGATTGCCCATTCCTAATTGCCCAGAGAGCAGTTAAGAGTCACATTTGTCATGTGTCCGGAGTCACATGCAGGCAAGACCCAGTAAGGATTGTTTTTTTTTTCCTGACAATTGGTAATGGTTCATAGTCATCATTAGACTCCTAGTTCCAGATTTATTTTCAAATCAAATTTAAACTCCATCATTTGCCATTGTTGGATTCAAACCCAAGTCCCTGGAAAATTACCCGGGTCTCGGGATTAACAATACAGCGATAATACCCCTCGACAACTCCCTCCCAATACACTGAAGTCTGATTGAATTTTACATTCAGTTTGAAAGAGAAGTGGTTTATTCAAAACTTATTTTTTAAAAGATGATAATTATGAAAGCAGAGGGCATGAAAGCAGAGTCGGCTAAAATGAATTCTCAATCTCAGTTAAGGAGAAGGTCAATAGAGATGCAATGGCAAATCTTTAAGGGGATATTTCAGAATACACAGGATAGGTATATTCTAACTTCTAAGGTAAATTTCCAAAGGAGAGATCCATCAGCTGTGGTTAAGCAGAAAAGACAGAGATAATTAAATGAAAAACATATAATTGCACAAAGGCAAGTGGCAGGTCAGAGGATTGGACAGAATATAAAACAGAGCAGAGAATGGCCAATAAATGAGAAGATTTAGACTATGAGAGAAAGCAAGTTAGAAACATAAAACTAGACGGTGAGAGTTTCTATGAATATTTAAAAAGAACAAATGAACAAAGTAAACATTGTTCCTACGAAAAGTGAGTCTGAATCATTAATAATGAAAAATCAGGAGCTGCCAGATGGATTAAACAGGTATTTTGCATCAGTCTTCACTATAGAGGATATAAGTAATGTCCTAGAAATCAACGATGTGTCAGGAAATCTAAGGGAGGGAGGAAATCCAGTAAATCATAATCAATACTGATGTGGTAAGGACTGAATTGTTGGAGTTGCTAAGTGCCAGAGTCCTAGTGGACTTTCTTCCCATATTCTTCAGTGAAGTGACTCATGAGACTGTTAACCCCATTGGATTTAATTTCCAAAATTCCCTTGATTCAGGTAAGATCCCAGTGGATTGGAAGAGAGTAAATGTAAATCTTTATTCAAAAAAAAAGGGAGACTGAAAATAGGAAATCACACTGGAGTTAGCTTAACATCTGTCATTGGGACATATTAGTACCTGTTAATAAATACTTTAAGGTAAGGCAGTAGGAAAAATTGAAGATATTCAGACTAAGTCAACATGGTTTTGAATGGAATGGAGTGAATGGAATGGTTTATTTATTGTCACATATATCTTTAAGATATGGTGAAAAATGTTTTGTTACCACCATATGGGGAATAATGTTTGACCAATCTACTGGAGGTCATTGAAGAGGTAACACATGCTATGAATAAAGGAAAACTAGTGGATGTATTGTACTTAAGTGTCCAGAAGGGATTTTATATAATGTTACAACACAGGTTGTTGTGAAAAATGAAAGCTCAAGGTATAAGAGGTAACATATTGAAATGGATAGAAAGTTGGTTGATTATCAGGAAGTAGAAATGAAGCTTGAATGGATCTTTTTCAGGTTGGCAATATGTAAAATGGGGTGTGCCATAATAATTGATGCTAGGAACCTAAACTACTCAAAATTTTTATAAATTTCTTAAAAATTATAAAGGAACCAAGGTATGTTTGCCAGATTTGCTAATGACATAAAAATAGGTGTGAAAGTAAGTTGCAAAGACAATGCTGCAGAAGGATATAGATAGGTTAGGCGAGTGGGAAAAGATGTGTTAAACAGAGTATAATGTGGAAAACTTTGAAATTGTCCATTTTAGCAAGAAGAGTAAGAAAAAAACATACTTTATATAAATGGTGAGAGATTGCAGAGATCTGTGATGCTAAGGAATCAGTGTGTTCCAATGCATGCATCACAATGGTTACAATGCCATTAAAGAAAGTAATTAAGAAACCTAACAGTATGTTATCATTTAATGCAAGGGAAATGCATAAGTACAGAGATTATTTTTCATTCGTAAAGGACACTGGTGAGACCACATCTTGAGTGCTGTGTACACTACTGGTCACTTTATTTAAGGAAAGATGTAAATGCACTGGAGGTAGTTTAGAGAAATTTTACCAGATGATTACTTGGAATGAGTGAGTTGTCTTATGAGGAATGGTTGAGCAAGCTAGAGTTGTATACACTGGAGACTGGAAGAGCAAGAGATGATTTGATTGAAACAGATATGACCCTTATGATACATGATGATATAAGGGTCTTGACAATATAAATTTGTTAGTTGTTTCTTTGTGTGGGAGAAACTGGAACTAGAGGTCACTGACGAAAAGTTGTGTGTCACGCATTTAAAGCAGCAATGAGGTTTTTTTTTCATCGTGAGTCTTTGGAATTCATTTCCTGAAAAGATGGAGAAGGCAGAATCCTGGAATGGATTCAGGTAGAGGCAGATAGATTCATGTTTAGCAAGGGAATGAAAGGTTAACAGAACGGTGGGAATATGGATTGAGATTACATTCAGATCTGACTGAATGGCAGAGCAGGCTCAAGCAGTTGAGTGGCCTAGTACTGCTCCTTGTATGTACGTACGTACCTTCATATTTGGAAAGACACCAAAGCTTCATCCACACTTCCTAATCGTCCAAATAATTTATGTGAGTCCTGAACGGTTGTAAGTCCAGTACCAATCCCTGTGGAAATACACTTCTCACATTTTGCCAACTTCAGTAGCTACACTTTGCCTTTACTCCCAATTTTCAACACAAGCATAGAAGTTTTAAAGTCGATCTGCTCGCCAACTATAACTCAATTTCTTTCAGCAATCATAAGTGACACAAAATGGGACAGCCAGATTGATGTTTGAAGAGAGACTAGATCTGTTAAGACTATATTCACTGGAGTTTCGATGAATGAGTGGGTATCTCAGGAAAATCTATAAATTTCTAACAGCACTAGACAGGGCAAGCTTAGGAAGGATGTTCTTGATGACCAGGAACCTAGAACCAGGGGTCACAGTCTAAGGATACTGGGTCAGCTATTTAAGACTAAAATGAGATTTTCTTCACCCAAAGAACAGTGAGTCTATAGAATTCTCTGTCACAGGTTGTTGAGGCCAAAACATTGATTGTTTCCAAGACGGAATTGACATAGTGCTTTAGTCTAAAGGGATCAAAGAGAATGAGAGGAAAGGGGAACATGTTATTGAGTTGGATGAACACCCATAATCATTTTGAATGACAGAACCAGGCTTGAAGGGCCAAATGCCCTATTTCTGTTCATATTTTCTATGTTTCTATGTTTGAGTAGCTCTCAGTGTCTTGGTGAGCAGTACTGGACAGAATATACAGAAAGTAATAGAATGGTTCAAAAACAGTTTGTCTTGTGAAAGTCCCTACTTGTTTGATGATCTGACGACTATTGTGCCAAAAAACCGAGTTAAGACTTACAGGTTAACCTATTTTTTAACCAAAGCTTCAAAGCTATTGTCTTAATTTGTAAGTTTGACATCTTCATTGCAAGTTTTTTTTTTGCGGAATACTTTGAATTTGTTTAATATGGACCAAAATCCACAATGACAACACTGAATGTTTTCTCAACAGTGATTGCGAGTCCTTCCTTGAATATTGAGTTTCCTTAGATAAAGCACTCTTTCCTGTTTCTTACAAATATACATATCAAAAAAGAAACTCTTTCAATCTTCTTTCATCTTTCTATCTCGCTTATCCTCATATTTCTTCTTTCCCCCGACTCAGTATTTCTTTTTTTAGTTGTCCTCTGCTGTTTTTTAAAGGCTTCCCATTAATCTACATCACATTGTATGTGTTTTCTTTGGCTTTTATGTTGTCGCTGACTTCTCTCATCAGCCATTGTTGCCTCGTCCTCCTGTTAGTATGCTTTTTCTTCCAAGGGATGAATCTCTGCTTTTTATTATACAGACAGTAACTTAATTACAGGGAACAATGAAAACAAATACTACTCCTGTCAATCTTGGTCATGTAAAAATGATTAATAATTCTGTTCAGACCACAAGGTTTCCTTCTTGCTGTAGCCTTTGGTAATATTATTGTATGATTATTTGTGTGGGTGCATTCCTGAATAAAAGATGTTTTAGCTACTTACAGATTAATTAACAGGTGGCACTCGAAAGAAAATCAAAGACAGACTACAACTTTTGGTTTTAAGAAATCTTGCATTCTTTCATCAAATTGAATTTTAACAACAATGGTATTCCTGCATTTTAAAAAATGCTGATTTTACCTGGCATTTTGGATGCATTTATCAAGCACTGTGGGAGATGTACCAATATCAGCTGGTGGTCAGATTCTATGGAAGCATTAGGAAAACTAAATAATTGGTAATATATTCGTTCCTACCTTGGGTTCTTAAGCTGCTAGAGTAACAACAATTAAGAGGTACTTAATTGGCACGAAAGTACTTTGAGTCACTCTGAGTTTACAAAAGGTGCTATCTAATGCAAAATTATTATAATTTTCTATCTTCTACTGAACAGAATAAAGTACGTTTACATTTTAATTAATCTTGTCTACTGATGACCCTGTATCATTGATAGATAAATTTTTACTAAGCAAAGATATTAAGGGATACGGACCAAATGGAGTGAAACCATAGATCAGCCATGATCTCGTTGAAAGGTGAAACAGAGACTATGGGCTGAATGGCCTACTCCGTTCTTGCTAGTAATCTAGTTAATCGCCGTTTGGATAAAGTTGTGAGAAAACACAACATGTTTTGTTTCATTATAACTATGGAGACCTCATAACAGCTGCCTATTTGCACTTAAAGGCACAGACCTTAGTTTGATTTCATATATTTAGATATTTTTAACACTTGAAGTGAATCTTACATTCATTGTTTTTATTTATTGCCAATTCCTTTTGAATACTTTGACTAAAGTTTAAACCAGTCAAATGGCTTGCAATTTGAAATATTGTTGCTAATCCTTTGCTATGGACCAGACCAAACTCACTCAAAACATATCAAGGAGATATTCTAGACCCAAACTTTTTCTTGTTTTAAAGGCTAGTGTCAGGCGTTGCATTCAGGATACAATTCAACCGGTCAAACGACCGGGCTTGAGGCAAAACACACTTTATTCATACACTTTTGTTAAAATATAGACAAAACAAAAATAGAAGAATTGGCTTAACTGTAAACTCTATTGAAATGCTTAACAAAATAATAAACTACTCATAAACAGTTCCAATATAGTAACATCTCATAAGCACACCCATGACAAAGGCAAATTCAATAAAATAGATTGTCTCACATATAATTCTTATAGCAAGAGAACCCAAGCTTTTTGTTGTAACAAAGAGAGGGAGAGAGAGAGGGAAAGAGAGAGAGATGTAGCAGCTTTCACAGTCCTAACGGTTACTGAAAGCTAAAATTAAAATCTTTGTTCTGTGGGAGTTTGGCCTCATCCATTCAGGCTGCTTCTACTGTTCCAACTTAGAAAACTTTCCACATCAAGCAGATGTTCACCTGCACATCTGCTAATGTGGTATACTGCATCCGCTGTTCCCATTGTGGCCTCCTCTACGTCAGGGAAACCAAGCAGAGGCTTAGGGACCGCTTGGTTCTCACTAAACAACTGCACCTCGCTGTCACGAACCATTTCAACTCCCCCTCCCATTCCGCAGACGACATGTCCATCCTGTAGTGCCACAACGATGCTACCCAAACGTTGCAGGAACAGCAACTCATATTCCACTTGGGAACCCTGCAGCCCAATGGTATCAATGTGGACTTCACAAGCTTCAAAATCTCCCCTCCCCCTACCACATCCCAAAACCAGCCCAGCTTGTCCCGGCCTCCCTAACCTGTCCTTCCTCCCACCCATCCCCGCCTCCCACATCAAGCCCCACCCCCACCTCCTATCTACTAACCTCACCCCGCCCCCTTGACCTGTCCGTCCTCCCTGGACTGACCTATCTCCTCCCTACTCCCCACCTACACTCACCTTTATTGCCTCCGTTTCCACCTCTTTGACTTGTCTATCTCCTCTCCACCTATCTTCTCCTGTATCCATCTTCTATCCGCCTCCCCCTCTCTCCCTATTTATTTCAGAAGCCCCTTCCCCTCCCCCATTTCTGAAGAAGGGTCTAGGCCCGAGCTTTCCTGCTTCTATGATGCTGCTTGGTCTGCTGTGTTCATCCAGCTCTACATCTTGTTGCCTCATAAACTATTTACTTTATTGGATTTGTACCTCTGTCTCAACCACCGTTCATAAAAAAAAGGACACGTCTCAAAACCACAGCACCGTCAAAGCTTCGCAATGTGACATGCAGTTTCCTGCTATTTCACCTCAAGCCAACATCATGGGAGATTGGAATACGACATGAATAAAAGCTGACAGCAAGTAAAAAAGGCTATCTTTTTGTAAGAAATTCAGTGTAGAAATGGAAAGGAAGAATCTCCAATCCGTTGAAAGTAATATTTGACTATAATCAGTCTATAATCAGTTCCAGGAAATTCTTTTGGTCACTAAATTAACCGGTTTCTCAAGACTTCACCTCGCACATAATTCCTCTGAAAAATCCCCTCATGTTAAAATACTTACATATCAGATAGAGCCAAGATAATACCGAGATATATGCTTTGTACTTCGGATAGCTTCTTAGTTATTGACATGACAATATTGCATCTCACATAGATCACATTCACTTGAGTTTTGGCCTTATAATAACGTAAAAGAAAGTTTCTGTTCTGTGCACTTTGTACAAAATTTTGTCAAACAGATACTGCAACTGCTCCACAAAAGGCAGAGTTAGGACTTCCCACAATGGAAAGGAATCTACCTACAGTCACTTTAAAATTAAGTAGGTAATTTCATGAGTTGGATGTCACCAGAAGTGTAGCAGTTACAAATTTGTCATAGGAAGGTCTTATGGTGCTGTCGTAGTGTCCGGGACTTGTTTGAATTCCACTTTGAGACTTGATGACCTCAGAAAATTCATTCATAAGATACCAAAATAAGTCTGCTGCAAACCAACAGATCCTTCCAATGAGAGCGTGACAGTTTTATGAGCTGGAGGGTCTCCTGGTCAACCATTGGTAGTGATAGAGTAACAGCTTCCTCATATTAAAATACTCTCCTCATAGATTCTTGCTATGGGCTGTGTGCTGTGGCGAGTGCCCTCCTTGATTTGACAGGCAACCAGAGAGGGATTAGAATAGTTATTTCCAGCTGCAAATACTGATCTAAATGCTGAAGGGAAATAGAGGCCAAAGAATAAATTATTTCTACTACTTCAGTGGCTGATTTCATGATTCATGACTCATTATTCCGACTAATAATGGTAGTAAATCATTTTGAGGAAGTCAGGATGCTTAATTGAACAGATATTGATTAGTTAAACAAATCATTGAACTGTTCCAGCTAGTTTACAGCATGAGATTCAGATGTAAATTATGCAGATGTAAATATGACGTGCAGTCAATTATAAAAATGTGATAGATTGAAAGTGTCATGCATGCGAAATGTAACACTGCAATCAGATAAGCAAATCTCCTGAGTCAGATACTGTAAGGGTCAATGGTTATGTAAGTAACAGAAAACGTGATACTTTTGGGAAGGGAGATGCATATAAAACGATTTGCTGGGCCTTTGGTCGGGTCATGGACATGACTGAAAGGACTTGGCAAGATGTTTAAGAGAGATAATTTAGCATGCACAGCCTGTTTTAGATCAAGAAATTGAGTGTATTCTCTTTCACTCAGGCAAATAAGGCAATCAATGTTCCTTGCACGTCAACAAAGTTATAGAAATGAATAATTAAATCAGTAAACTTTACCATCCTACAGTTCCATGAGCAAGGAATTTTTTTTTAGTATTGTTACTTACATTAGTTAATCTACCAAAGTTTTTCAGTTAAATGATTAAAATTTCATGTTCATCTCATTTTGACATTTTTGCACAAATTTCCAGTTGTCCTGTTTCAGATGCCTTGAAACGCTAGCATTCCTCAATTT
Organism: Ginglymostoma cirratum; assembly: GCA_024137785.1. NCBI lineage: Eukaryota > Metazoa > Chordata > Chondrichthyes > Orectolobiformes > Ginglymostomatidae > Ginglymostoma > Ginglymostoma cirratum. The sequence goes on along the minus strand of JAHRHZ010000009.1, from coordinate 21,519,319 downwards.
TTGTCCATTCAGTGTATGGAACTTCTAATCAGTTGAGTTTCCGTGTGCTTTCCAAATGGTCAGCCAAATTCCTAAAAATCTGTCGTATATATTTTGCATGCCCTTCCAAAAATATTGTTTTTCAAAGTGAAAAAGTTTTAAGTCTATTTTAGATATTTCAAATGTTAGTTTGGCAGGAATTCTTAAATAAATGTAATCTTTCTTTACATTGTCATGATTGTCCATTATTTCTTCCTCAAATTGTCTGCAATTCTGCTCTCCTTAAAGAGAGTTTCTCTCTCGGGGAATGATCCCATTAACTGGAGTATTGCCAATTGCTACATCTACTATGTTTAGATTAAAATACAATAATATACAAACGTCCTTCCTAGACTGCCTTAGTCATGTGATCTTTACCATGGGGCACACGCCAGTAGGCAGACATCCTAAGCCTCACTTCAACAAATTTCATCATGGTTGAACACACTGTAATGTGGTATACTTGAAACACGGTCTTAAAAGAGTTACTGAGCGAGTTTCCAGAGCTGAAATTAAAATCATTGCTACAGAAATGTGAACCGCCACCGAAAAAAAAAATGAAGATCACTGTGAAACACTGCTCAAGGGAAAATGACTGCAGCCTTTCCCCAGCCTGCTTCTGTTCAAATAACAAGATATGAGGTGAAACTAGAAATGCTTCTATGAATAATGACACGGATATACAGTAGCTACATATTTGTTGAGCAAACCAGAACAAATACAAGTCATGACACTTTTAATACTGTTTGCAAGTGACTCTTTCAAAATATATTTCAACCTAAAGATCTCTGAAGAGCAGAAGTAAAACACAACAATTTTTTTTTAAATTTGAAGGCATACTTCCAGTCCTGAGCAAACGTTAGGTATGGCTGGTATGTATTCAAAAGACAGGAGCAAAGTAAAAAAAAATTCAGTTGATCAATTCATAACATCATTTACCCAGCTTGCAGAAACCTGTGAATTTGCATAATTAAAGGATGAACTAATTAGTGACAGAAATGTATTAGGAGTAAGGGAACCAAAAGAGAAAGTGTTCCTTCTGAGAGAAGACAAACGTACACTCAGGAGAGTAATTGACCTGTGCAGAAGTGCAAATGTTGCGAATCAGCAACTAAAGCATACCTATAGCTGAACAGACCAAGTTTTGCAATATACTGACAGATACTGCAGGCACACAGGACAGAGCGATTACAGACAAAGGGCAGGATGCAAATACTGCAGAAAACATCATGCATAACAGAAGGTACGTTCAGCATGGGGAAACTAGTCTTCTCAAGGCTCTGGCAAAATTCAGCGCACGTTGAAAATCGAACCTTTCTCTCTATGTCTTAGCGGACTTCACCAGTAAGTTTTTGAGTTAGGCTTTCCTTTGATTATTTCTGGCAGACATTTTCCCTGTTTGCAAGGCAGCAATGTGGCCAGAATCAAATGTTTATTGGAGTGTCTCGAAGATAACTGCCTGGAGCATATGTGCCTTATGTTTGAAGTCACATGACTATGACAGAAAGGCATGACATTTGTTCCTGATTGCATTTCAATCCAAACATGGTCCAATTTATACAAAAAGATTTTTTAAAAAACTGCACTATTAAAATGTACATTTTAAATTATACCCAAGGGTTAACTGTCAGGCATTAGCAATTTGTTTTTTTTTAATCAGTCTCTACTTTTGTATTATAGTCTTTAAATTGCAGTGATCTCTTAAAGGCACATACATGTGTTTTGTTGGCTGTTTAAATCTGGATGAGGTTCCTTCCTTGAGGATGATTGTTCCCAGGCAATTTATTGCTGCTATGATACCTATCGGTGTTAAGTTTCTTGTTATTGGATTTTTTGGATATCTGGGTTTGAAAGTTAATCAATGGATTCTTTCGGAATTCATGTCTTCCTGATCATCCTTTAAGGAATAGCTTCTCCAGTTGCATAAATTTGCTTATTGTTGCAGTAGTATTTCTGGTCATTCATTTCCACCACGTACAATCAAAGTGAAAATTGTACTATGCTGGTCAGAAGGTACAACTTGGCCTGACGTTTCTTGACAGATTTGAAGATTTCTACTCTGGCTCTCCAATGCTCAAATCCGGTAATGACTTTTCAGGAATAAAAGCAGAACTTTGTGGTAGGGTCTCTGGACCCAAAATGTTAACTCTGATTTCTCTCTGCAGATGCTGTCAGACCTGCTGAGTTCTTCTGGCAATTTCTGTTTTTGTTTCTGATTTCCAGCATTTGTGGTTATTTTGGTTTTTTAACGATTTTTCAGTCTTGTCAAAATGAAAAATAACTTCCTGCCATTTAACCTTGATTTTGTTACTCATGTCTGCCACTAATTCTGGCTTCAGTTTTTTCTTGTTATTCGAAGACTGGTTAGGATCAAATTTGCTTGATTTCTTTATGACTTTTTGACATTTTTCACTGCCACTTCATCTTTTCCATCTAACTGGAGATGTGGTAGAGATGATGTATGGTGTTGATTTCTTGACTCGTGAACTAAGAGCCATTGTTCTTCATCACAACATGGAGAATGCCAGCATTGCCGAAGACTACTTTAAGACATTCAGACATCTTAGCAGCAGTTTTCAAAGCCAGCTGATCCATCTCTGAGTAGTCATAGTGGTTGTCTATGGTGACAGGATAATCATTTCCTGTGAAAATGAAAAGGTCTACTCCCAGCATCATCCATGGTCCACCTCTGATATCATGACTGGCTCTCTAGCTTGCTTAGCTTGGTACTCATTACAAGCAGTGGTCTTTGAATTTGTTGCTCATGTTTGTCCGGCACAGCATATCTCTTGTCTTCCTCAGACTTGACTCAATTCCTTAATGGTTTGAATAGATGCATTTTACCATCTTGCTTCTCAACTTCTTCAGGAGAATGACTCTATTTTCTTTGCACTGTATGCCATCTTGGACTGAAATTCATCTCTTTCTTTCCAATGCAATCCTACCATAATAGGCATGTTCTTGATGCTTTCAGGCCATCTTTTCACACGACTTCTTGCAACATTTGGAGTGTTGCATCTTGTTGAATGGTTTGCTTGATTTGAACAAGTCTCTTAACTGCTATTTTCAATATCTCTTCTGGGTTGATGACTTTCAAGACATGACAAAAAGTCTCTTCATGTCGGATTTGGAAGATTTCTCACTATGTTGTTGCATCCTTCACTTTCATTATTGGGAGGGCTGCTCTCAGCAGTATGTAGACAATGTGTATCTGCTTCCTTTGCTTACGTGTTGCATGGAGATGGTATCTCTGAAACCAGAATAACATTTGTTGAAGACACTTGGGACAGGTGGTAGTGGTTGAGGAAAATGCTTTGAAGTTGCTTGTGGTTCGACTTTACTGTCACTTTGTCTCTTCTAAATAAATATCGATGTAAATGTTTACAAGCAAAGACAATGGCCACACACTCTTTCTTGATACGATCAAGAGTCATTTAAATTGTGATAATGTCTCAGATGCAAAAGCAACAATTGTCCTTGCTGCGTTAAGGTTTCCCTAAGTCCTGTCTTACTGACATCACAATTCAGGGTGATTATCATTTTACATAATACTTTTTCAACACAGGTATTGCTGCCACTAGCTGCTTGATTTTGTGATTGCTGCGTCTTCTTCTTCCATGTTTCACAATCAATGCAGGTCCTTGGTTGTAAATTGGTATAATTGTTCACATGCCAAGGATAATTCAGGCAAGGATTTTGCCAAATCATTGATGAATTCACTAAATCATAGCACTGCCTTTACATCTGCTTGTCTCTATGTCACTACTAAAGGTCTTACCCGTGCAAAGACTTTTTTGTTGTTAGTACATAGTGAATGGACTTGACTTTGGGCATTTTTATCTGCATTTTAACTTTGTTTCATTAAGGTTTGGGTTCATCTAGTGAACTCAGTCTAGTAGTTATACATCATATTGATCATGAAGAGTAACGGCTTCTTCCATGGTGTCTACACATTCATAAACGATCCAATCATCCATTATAACTTTCAGTCTAAGAAAATCTCTAAGTATCTTATGTTGTTCTTGTTGATATTCTTCTGGAGCCACATGCCAGATGACATATGCAACCATCTATATTTCCTGAACAGCATTCAGAATATAGTTAGAAATCATACACTTGCAACCAAATTCACTTGCCAAAAACATTTTTCACATCTCACGATCATGAAGATTTTTACCTTGGCACTTTGGTCAAAATTCTTTCGCTTGCTGCCATTGGATTGGGAGACCTCTTCAGAGTTTTATTTATACATATATTCTCCACTTTCTAGATAGTTTCATGAATACAATGCTGGTAATCCAGTCTGTAGGAGTTGTCATGTTGATTTTCTAATTTTTCTATCTTGTCTTTCAGGCTGACCTTGAGGAGAGCTGGAACTTTCCTCAGCTGATTTGGTCCCATGCTTTGATTTGGTAGTTGCCAGAAAGATATCCCAAACCTTGTAAATATATTATTGCATTCTCTAGACCTGGTCTGTGGAGAGTAGTTCAGTGAGCTGCAATACATTGCCAATCCCACCTTTCAACTAGTCTGGCTGAGATTTTGCTTACCATATATGCTCTGAAACTCCATAACATCGTTCATGTGATTGCATTGGACTTACAGAGAAATCTGTCTTCTTGACAGGAGTATAAGACCATCATTTAGAATCAACCTTACTTTCAAGGACTTCATTTTTGGATCAACATATTGACCCTGAAGAAGGGTCCCGACCCAAAATGTCAGCTTTCCTGCTCCTCTGATGCTGCTGTGTTCCGGCAGCTCCACTCTGTGTTATCTCTGACTCCAGCATCAACAGTTCTTACTGTATCTCTTTGAAAACCATGATGTTGCACAACGCTCTGGTGTCAATCTGACACTTTATCTTAAGCTGATGATCTCCTTCTGCAATGATCATTCAAACAGTGATGATTATACATCACTCTGACTGAACCTGTTGAACTGATTCATCAGAATCTTCAAATTTAGTAATCCCATGTACATACTTGTTCTGCTTCCTTCTAGCCATTCACTTACGTACAAAGTAAATAGTGAGAACTCTGCTTTCAGCTTTCTCGAAACATTTGGTTTCCCTTTGCATGATGTCATCTGCATTATTTCCTATCTGCCCTTTGTCTATGATTGTTCTGTCCTTTGGCCCTGCAGTATCAGTCAGCAGGATGCAAGACTCTTTCTATTTTGTCATGAATATGCTCTAGTTGTTGATTAGCTACCTCAGTACTTCTGTACTGCAGGATCTCTACTCCAATCTTGACTTTAACTGAATAATTGATAGTGCTAGTTCATGGGATGCTGCAAGCTCAGCTACTCAGATCAGTAGCTTTTTTTCTCAAGACCTTTTTTCTCTTTAAACCCTGAGTTGAACAAGTAACCTACAGGGGTGGCACACTGTCTCAGTGGTTAGCACTGCTGCCTCACAGCAACAGGGGCCCAGGTTCAATTCCACCCTCAGGTGACTGTCTGTGTGGATTTTGCACATTTTCCCTGTGTCTGTGTGGGTTTCCTCCCACAGTCCAAAGATGTGCAGGTTAGGTGGATTAGCTAAGCTAAATTGCCTGCAGTGTTCAGGGGTCTGTAGATTAGGTGGGTTATAAGGGGATGGGTCTAGGTGGGATGCTCCAAGGGTCAGTGTGGGCTTATTGGGTCAAAGGGCCTATTTCCACACTGCAGGGATTCTATGATAAGTGATATTTACTTGGGGTTTAAGACATGTTTCAAGGTGTTTAAAATTTCTTTTCTTCGAAGAGAAACAGGACAGGATACATGTGAAACAGTCTTTTTCCAATAATGATAGGCGTATAACAATTCATAGCTGCTCTCCTGGTTAAACAGACCTGTTGCTATTCCATACTTTTGCAACTGCTAGTTTTGCTTCGTATCATATTTCATTTTGACCACAGCTGGGAAGACAAAGCTATGGCCATTTCCTTTTGGTGGTGTTTTGACTGCAGCCCATTTCTTTGAATTTTCTTTAGAGTTTACTTCCATTTGTTACAGCTGCTCAGAATATACTTGAGTCATTGTGTCAATAGCTGGGTCTTTTTACAATTCTTCCGTAGTCAATTTCAGCTTCACTTTTGAGACCATGTTTTGTGTTTGTAAGGTAGTAGTCTGGTCAGAGTGGAGACTTCAAAGTGCTTCTCAGAGTCTGCCAGTCCTGGGTGTGCCTCATGATGGAGTCAATGACTATGGTAAACTAGGAAAGACATTTGAATATCAAGAGATCATAAGAACTGTAGATGCTGGAGCCAGAGATGGCGCAGTGTTGAGCTGGAGGAACACAGCAGGCCAGGCAGCATCAAAGGAGCAGGAAAAGGCCCCGAACCGAAACATCAACTTTCCTGCTCCTCTGATGCGGCAAGACATTCATACATGACTGTATTTCAATCGAAACAGACGTCACCCTTCAAAATGAAGTTCAAATTATCACATAGTGTTCAGCAAAATATAATTGACACCAAAATCCATTGACTAGTACATGGCTACATTGTACAATTAGAACATGCTACCAAGCACACAGCGGGGGTCAATGTCTGAAAGAGAAAGACGAAAGAATGTGTTATGTGTGTTTCTCCATCCCAGCCATAAATCTGTTTTGCTCTTTCGAGACAGGATTGCATTTCTGGTTAATAGTAATGACTTCTATGACTGCTGGGGAATTAATTTGCATTTCTTTTTCATAATGTGCTTCATTTGACCAATGTTTGCACAGAAGAAACCACCTAGCTGACACACTTAATGGTGGGACTTCAGATTGGTCAAAACCCTATAGGTCGTCAGTCAAAAAAAACGTTAATGGGCATGTTCCAGAAAGATGTGATCCATTGATTGAGAAGAGTGTACGAATTAGCAGAACTAAGGGAGCAGCAGAGGCCATGTTCTATTCCTCAGCTTTTGCTGTATCTGTACATAACCTGTAGCTCCTGTCTTAAACCTGGGAATGTACCCTATGTGAAACAGAATGACTCTTAAGCATCTTGTTGGTTAACACTTTAAAGAGTGAAGCCTGTATGATAAATTTTGCAGTGTTCTGGATTTTAAACCAATTTCAATCACAGAATATCATCTCACAAGATGGAATGGAATTGATTTTTTAAAATTTATTTTAATACAATTTCTTCTGCAGTAACTCAACAAACAGCATCTGGTTTTGACTAAAGGTGTTACAGAAGCTGAATGAATCCTTGTGATATTTGCATAGCAACAGGATCCTTATCTACAGATGCTTCATTAAAGCCATTAGGCCATAAAGTGAATAATTAAGAAGAGTCACCAGAGGGTCACAAGTTTGATTTTCCTTTCATTAAGACGAGATTTTCCCATAAGCAAAATGAAACAACTATAATGCAATAAATGTAACATAAAAGGGTAGATGTTATCGACAATGGATTCCTGTACATACTAAGGACCTCATTATCCTTTCAGTGTCCAGGCACAATTATCTGAATATACTTACGATATTGTTCTACAAAAAAATGTGAAGAAAAGTGTATCATCTGATCTTGATTGCAGCCGGCATTGATGTTCATCTCATAATGGCCATTGTGGTTGCTTGCTACACTTTATAGTTCAGTTCATTTAATCTGTGCCACCTCCTCTGACTAGCAATCACTAGGGTTGAATAATTCAGACTGCACTGGTATCTTAAAATTATGCTCAATTGCCTTCAGGCTGTAAGGAGTAATCTTCTTCAGTTTTTTCTTAAAAGATTTGTCTGTTCAGCTCTTTCAATGGATAAATAGGAGACAAAGTTGACACTCTTGTGCAGTACTGAGAGAGTGCTACATTGTCGGAGACATTATATTTTTGATAAGGCATTAAACTGAGGCCCCATCTCTCTGCTTGAAAGGGTGTAAAAGAAACTCAGTATTTGTCAGTATTTTGAAGAAGACCAGGGGATTTAACAATGAATACAACCAGTTACCCATCATCAATACTTGTTCCCCACTCAACATTAAAGAAATAGATTATCTGGCTATTACCACATTGCTGATGTGGGAGTATGCTAAATGCAAATTGATCATCATGCTTCCTACACTACAACAATGATTACACCTCAACAAGTATTTTAATGGCTGATAGGTGCTTTGAGATAACTGGTGGTTATGAAAAGCCTTGTACAGATATTCATCTTTCTTTATTCCTTTTCCATTATTTAATACTTAAAACTTAATTGTTAATCATACTCTTTAATTTACACTGAATATTTCACTCAAATAAATTTGGTTTGTTGTTTTTAATTTATTTTAAGAACTTAAACAATTCTGCATGTGCTTACTAATTAACAACATGAAATAGATAATCCATTTTGGAGCATACGCCATTTGGGAATCTTAGCAGTGAAATTGATGGAACTACTGGAGTTGGTGCAAGACAGCGGTCAGTGAAATAATAAGAAGCCCTATCTTTGATCAAATCTTGCCATTTAATGTAGACCTAATGTTTCCACATTTGGAAAGTTCAAAACTAGAGGTCATAAATATAAAAGTAGCATCACAATAGAATATTCAGTAAATCTTGTTTGCTCAGAAAATGGTGAGGTCATAGAACTGATTGTTGAGGTAAATGGTGTTAATATATCTTAGAAAAGTCTAGATAAATACATGAGTGAGGAAGTGATAGAAAGATTTTTCAATAGGGTGTCATTAAGTAGAAGGTTCATGCTGTGTAAAAACGCAGACCATTTAGGGTGGAAGTCCTGATTATGTAATTCCTATGGGAGAATTTTCGGGTTTTTTTGATTGAATACAGGAGACTGACTCAGAAGTCCATTAACTCTTGCTCTCACTTTTTGCAAAATGTGTTGCAGCCTAGCAACATGTGGAGATGTGGTAAATTATTGTGTCATTGGATGCTAGCTTCAATACAACAGAACCTATCTCTTTATGTCTTCTGACAGTTAGTACCAGGGTCAGTTTCTCATGCTTGATTTTAAATGCTAACACCCGTAAGCTCTTGTGATTTTAGTTAATATAATAAACTGTATCGTGCTGACTTTCTTCGTTGTAGATCCATTCACATCGCCATATGAATAAAACTTGAGTGTGAGAAGCCTGAGAATCAGCACTGTAGAATGATATGTCATGTGACTGTTTGGCTGTCATGTGACTGTTGGGCGGTCATGGGTAGAATTGAGAAGTGAATTGAGAAGTCCTTGGCATTAGAATCAATGTTTTATTAATTGTTTCAAAGGTGTAGAAAAGATTTTAAATGTGTCATTGAAGGTCTTACAGACACTGCCACCTTTCCCATCAGAACCTGCGTTTACATTCAGCCTGCATCCATGTAGTAGGCCTTCGCCATTGCCTTTACACCATCTTGTTTTAGCTACCATAAATATCACAAGCAATTCTAGTTTTTGATGCCCAAAAAGCCAATGGGCAAAGTGTATCCCTGTGGATTTTTTTTTGTTGTACACTGACTAATGCCAACAATATTAAATCAATGCGGATACTAAAAATCCTATCAACAAGACTTTCTCTGATGTCTAGCCTTTAGCCATATTAATTGGTGGAGATAATGCACACAAGTGATGTCAAAATTGTATTAAAAACTAAATACCCCTCATTATGGCTGATCAAATTTTGTCAATAATATGCCCAGGTGTTTCCTAATTCAATCCAGATTGCCTCATTAAAAGGTGGCACAAAAGCATGTACACTGTGCCATGTTTCACATACTGTCAGCTGCCCAAATACTGGCAAGTAGCAAGCAGGCATCTGGTGTTTGTTGTTAGATTCAAAAATACAATGTTACTTTATTAAAAAAAAACACTTTGGTTTAAATTAGTTCTCCGAATTCTGATGGAAAATGCATCAAACACCTCATAATCTCAGTGTATTTGAGATAATTGAAGTGTCAAATCTTCCCTTAAAACGTATTTTTCTGGCAAAATAGCCAATGTGAGTACATTTCAGATGAGGCACCACTTTACTTTATTCCTTCATGGGATGTATGTGCCTCTGGCACAGCTAGCATTTGTTATTCAGCGTTAATTGCTCTTGAACTGAGTGGCTTATCAGAGTTAACCACATAACTTTGGGCCTGGAATCACATGCCAGCCTAACTCGAACTGTGGATCAATGCCCATCAGATTTTATCGCTAGGTCGAAAAAAATGATCAAAATGCAGAGTGGGTTCAGCTAAACATTCTTAGGTGGAATTTACTTACGAAATAAATGCACAAAGGCAATACATGTAGCAAAGAGTTGAAACAGAAAGTAAATTAAAAGCGAGAAAAAGTTTGGATATGGAAGAAGCAATTCCTGTTTGAACTAAATCGTTTGAAATCCATGACTAAATAATTCATATCATAAATTTGGCATACAGAAAGACATTATTTTGAAGAAAGCAAACAAAACATATCACATTTTGTATGTATAGATTTGAATGCTTAGTTCGAGGCAACTTCCTCTCAACTTTTCTTTTCACAGCTCAATGTCTGGCGAGGTTGAAATCCGTTCCATCTGTAACTCTAAATATTAATATTTCACACATACTGTTCTAACAATGAACATTGTTTTGTTTGAACCCTTTGATTCATTTGCTTAGAAAGCAATGCAGCAACACTGAGCTCAGTAACTTCCTATTGTGCGCACTATTACACTATTACAATCAGTTATGTTTATGAGTGAGGCAGTATGGTGAGAAAACATTGGATTCTTTCCAGAAACAAGTCAGTTGAAGCCAATTTTTAAGATACACATGACCTGCCCACCCGACAGCTTTCTGCTCTGGTGTAGCCGTCACATTCCCAGGAATCCAGATAAACGATAGAAGATGTCTCATGGTTGTCACTCACTAATATCTATAACGATTTCTGTGCAGGTGGACAAAATCCTTTTGATACTTTTGTTATGTGTCAATTATTCTCAGAACAAGCACATTAGGTCCAATAATGCATCAGCAGTTTCCTTCTGTAATAACAGGACACACACTTATTTTTCTATCCATATATTCACCATATTTTTAGTAATTCTGAATATGACCATGAATGTGTGTCAACTTATGACCAGATGTTGCTGTGTTGTTGTGCTCTGTGGATTTGATCGTAACCACCAAAATATTAATCTCTCAACTTTAACAATTTATTTTACCGTTACTTGTAAAGTTTCGATATAATTACATAAGTCCTTCACGTTAGCTGATATTGTACCTGATAAAGCATAGTTTGCAAATGCAAAGAAAATGAATTCCTTATACCATGCAAGTGAAGCAAAAAAGGTCAGGAAAATTCTACCTTATCTAAACTCCTTGAAAGTGTACATCGCATTTCCATATCTTTGTATGATTATCATGGTATTCTTTGGGTTATTATCGTCAGAGTTAATAAAACAGATCTCATTAACTTTGCTCAGATATAATTGTTAATATGCTAATTCCATGCAGTATAAATGGGAGATCAACTTTCACTTACATTAATAAATAAATCAAATGCAGAACATTTAAGTTGTTAAGTTTCGTTGAGAATCTAGAAAGGATTTCTTGAGCACAAGTACGGATTTGTTTTTAAATAGGGAACTAACATCATGCAATAATTGTTCAGAACTTCTCACCAGTGCTACTTAAAAACGAACAATATTGTAATATAGTTGATAATAGCTAAGATCAGATTTGTGTATCATTTTCATTATTCTGCACACAAAAGTTGATACAAATCCTCCACTGATAAACTTTACTTGGAGAAGCTGATGAAACATAACTATCATCATAGCAAGGTAAAAGATTCACCTGTCTGCTTATGGAGATGTTTGGTTGACCCTCATATTCCTCAAGATGACCTTCAGTTTATGGTCTCAACTGTTCCATCTGGTGGAGGAAACCCATTCTCTGAGAGAAGACAACACCAAAAATCCAGCCACAAAATTGTCGAACCCCTTTGCCTGCTTGAAAAGTTAACAAAATCATCGGCACATTATCCTTATTAGAAATGGTAAATAGTGTCACTAGACTGCTAAGAATGAGCTGCATGATTCACAAGAGTAAAATTAGCTGTGCCATAATGTGGTAAATTGTGCATTCATGCCTGTAATAGCCTACAAATTGCTCTCCAATTCTCAATGTTGCCATTGAAAGAATACAGAATAGAAGCTTGACACTTTTCCACAAAATGAAGACAGAATTAGAGACTCAGTAAAAGTATGAATGAATCAAATGTAAATGATCATATTTAGTTGGACTCCTTGCTGAACACTGAACTGTTAAACTTTATGACACTATTTCCAATTCTGATTTGAACTAACAAATAACCACTTATCCCTAGATCAGTTTTGCACTACAGTCCTAGACAGAATCCTTCTGTTACAAAATGGCAATGATCCGCCCAGGCAAGACCAGAGCCAGTAGGGGAGCGAATCATTGTTGAAACCACTTTTCCTGCAGTAATTGTGCTATATTCTGAAGTTTATTCATCTAGCACAATCAGCCACTTTGACAACTACTTTGAAAATGTAAGTGTGTAAAATAAATGTGGGCATTTGAGTAATATTGTGTTCAAGTGCCACATGAGTGAGTGAGTAGGCTTCAAGTCCATGGATGAATGCTTAGGATAGGTTGAAAGCTTGGGTCGTGGTGGCATGAGGACCAGCAGGTACTGGGAGATTAATGGTGCAGGTTGGGATAGAGTTGAGGTATATTGGCTTGGATCAGTGAAGGTGGGGGGTGGTGTATTTTGATTTGGACTTGGGAGGTTGGCGGTATATTGGGTCTGGTCCAAAGAGGACAGGATTATCAGGTCATTATGGAGTCATAGTGTTGTTTCAGGAAATGTATCAGGTCTGGTGAAGGGATAGCATTTCATATTTGGAAGAGATGTTGCATCAGGTTGAGGTGGGGGTGGGAATCAGACTAAGACTGTCAGGGATTGGTGGGGCCCATGAATTCAGAGTTCAGTTGAATAGTTTTCAAAGAGTTAATTTAGGTTTATAATCCTCGAACTTTTTGTGGATATGAGGTGACAGGCAGTTGGCAGAGTCTTACCAATTGTGCAAGCTACATAAGAACAAACCCACTTTGTCATTGTGTTCATCCCAGACGCAACAGAATGATGCCTTAAATAATCCTTAATTTGTCATGGCAGCAGCAAAGCTGTTAGCAGTTTGATCATGCAATGACCAACAAACACAGGCTGGAACCGGGAGTTGGCAGTCTACAAGCCACATACTGAAGTCTGGATAGGCTGCATTTATTCTTTGCAAACCAGGAGTATCACTCTGATACCAGGTGTGGATAGAAATAGTTTTTGTAAGATCAAGGTATCAGCTCTGGAGGGTGGAGCAGAAAGAGTTACTGATATTTGGCCTCTTCAGACTTTAAAAATTATTTGCAAGTGAATATAGTGCAGTGGCCAGCTATGCTTCATGACAAGGATTCACCATGCTGTGAGGGTAAATATAATGAGGAGACATGGATAAATCCTACAAAAACCCATGGCTGTGAACAGATAGCACACGCAGCAACACGTTCAGTACAAACTGTACAGCAACTTTGAGAATATTGGACACTTGTAGTTGAAACAACATTCGTATCTACTCGTTCAGTCTTAAAATATCATTGAGATGCATACAGAACTTTCTGAAAAATATATCTTGCAAGGATATGATTACCATACAACCACAGAAAAAGTAAATTTTATTTTTTAAATACTAAAACAAGGTGCAACCTTCTCTTTGCTTGAAAGCATTAAACATTTGGATTATTGATCTCATTGACAGAAAAAAAGATTTGCATCAGGAAAAATGACACGATATTCTGAATCAGAAACCATGATCAGAGGTATTAACCATTATTGGATCAGTTAAGCACATTGATGCTAAATGTAACATCCATGCAGCCACAGTCAGAATTAGGCGGTGTGATCGACTTGGTCAGAGAGAAATAAAAACTTTATCCTGAAGAAAACAAAAAGGTAAAGAATTCCAAAAAAAAATCTTACGTAAACGTACACATGGCAAACTTCATGGTTTACAAGAATCTCCCTCCAACTTCATGAAGCTGAAGTGGTTAACAGTAGAAGGCAAAAAGAGGCGGGTCTCTCAATAGGCAATGGCAAGTTGCCAATGAAGATGGATTATGGAAGATAAAATACTTTTTAACAGCATAGCTTAAAATGACCAGGTTCTTATCTTACCAAACATAACAAACAAGCTAGATCCTGTGAATTCTCAATGTAGAAGTCACAGCAGATACCCAGTGACTTCAGTTCACCATCGGCAGTAAGGAACCTTCATGTTGCTCAGAAGCAAACAGCGCACAATTTGTCGGCAGCAGCTGAACACACCTTTCATCCACAGGTATTGATAGCCAACTTTTGCTAACCCCTCTGATCTCCATGACATCTCAGCAATCTGAGTGCAGGGTGCTAAGGAAGCATACGTCGATTTGCATTGCAGGACACTCTGGCATCTGGCAGTCGTTTGTCGCAAACTGAGCGTAGGTACTCCCCCCCTCACCCCCATCCCAGGCCCAAGAAAACCTTCCACATCAAACAGATGTTCACCTGCACATCTGCTAATGTGGTATGCTGTATCCGCTGTTCCCAATGTAGCCTCCTTTACATCAGGGAAACCAAACGGAGGCTTGGAGACCTCTTTGTGGAATACCTATGCTCAGTTCACGACAAACGACTGTACCTCCCAGTCACGAACCACTTCAACACCCCTCCCACTCCTTGGAGGACATGTCCATCCTGGGCCTCCTTCAGTGCCACAATGATGCCACCCGAAGGTTGCAGGAACAGCACCTCATATTTTGCTGGGCAACCCTGCAGCCCAATGGTATCAATATGGACGTCACAAGCTTAAAAATCTCCCCTCCCCTGACTGCATCCCAAAACGAACCCATCTCGTCCCCACTTGCCTAACCTGTCCGTCTTTTCTCCCACCTATCCACTCCTCCCACCTCAACCCCAACGCCTACCTCCTACCTACCAGCCTCATCCCTGCCTCCTTGACCTGTCCGTCTTCCCTTGGTTGACTAACCCCCACCCTAACTCCCCACCTACACTCACCTTTACTGGCTCCATCCCCGCCTCCTTGACCTATCCGTCTCCTCTCCACCTATCTGCTCCTTTATCCATCTTCCATCCGCCTCCCCCTCTCTCCCTATTTATTTCAGAATCCCCTTCCCGTCCCCCATTTCTGAAGAAGTGTCCAGACCCGAAACATCAGCTTTCCTGCTCCTCTGATGCTGCTTGGCCTGCTGCGTTCATCCAGCTCTACACCTTATGCTCTATCGTGATCTTTCTTGCCACTTCATGCCAGTTAATGCAGTCACACAAGCAGGCAACTTGCCTTGCTGATCACGGATTCTCAGTAAGTGGGGTAGTACAACCTGCTGTATGGCAGTGTGATACATCAGTCTCACACCAGCACCATGTGCCAGCAGCTTACACAGCAAACACACAGCATTTGCTCCAAGCAAACAGCCAAGTCTCTAAACTGTCATCAATGTCCATGGAGATACCCATCAGTCAGGGGTTCTGGCACATTAAGTCAAGGGCAGTATCCAATATCAGTCTAGCGAATTGAACAGGGTATTCTTGGTCAGGGCTGTCCATGCCTCTGCAGTCCAGGGAATGGGTCACAATCAGACCAGTAGCTTCATAGCATCCAATCTGTAGGATAGGGCTCATACAGTTGGTGAGGCATACTGACACCAGTGGGTTATCTCCTTCCCCGGGAGCAATCCACTGAATGTCAGTAATCTGGGGAGATTTGTTCTTCTGAGGTACTATCACAGTAAGGTGTCCACCAGCTTGTGCCTGCAAAGATTCAAAGGCCGACATTTCCACTGACCTGGTAGGGAGTACAGGAGGCAACCCTGCTGATGCTTCCTCTGAGGCCTCGGTACTTTCAACCTCAGGGGCCAAAGAGGCGGCTTCTGGTGGGGCAGGCTGTTTCTCCACTAATGCTGTGGACACCCAACTGGTACCTGCATGACACAGGAAAGAAGGCATCATAGCCAATGGTTAGAAGTGATGTGCAATGAATGACACCAATGGTAGGGTTACTGTAAGAGTAGAATGAAGAATGGTACTTACTTGGTTGGTGGGACATAGATGTCTCAGCATCACTTCAGAAAACATTCCAGTCTTCCCCCGTGAAGGAAAGGGTTTTCTCCTTGTAGGGAGAGAGAAGTCTGATGCCCGGCACCCCTCGACACAGCCAGGCCCTTTCTGCCCTTTCGTAGGCTATCTTCTCATGGAATGAAGGAAGGGGAGCCATTGAGAGAGATGGAAGTGGGTAGCATGGCTGTTAGTGCTGGCACAGGTGATTGAAAGGTGGTGACATGTTTCGAGTGAGTGAGTAAACAGAGCAGTGTCCAAGCAGTGTTAGTGGTGTGGGATGTTGCAAAAGATCGGGTTGAGAGCAAGTGAGGGATGATGCTGCAGGCAGTCGGGAAGGTATCAGAGCCTGAGGTCTGTTAGGAGCTTGGTGCAGTGGCAGAGATCAAGTGAGTGTGGTGTAGCAGAGAAGAGTGTGGCACTTACTCTGGTGGAGTGGAAAAGAATATTGACTGTCTTGTGGAACTGCTTGCTATTTCTCTGCATAGAGGCTGGATGGCCCAGATAGTGACAGTGGGCCATCCTGTGCTGGTCCTCTTCTCTACTACTTCTCCAACAGGAGCTCCAGATCCCTGCAAGAGAATCTTGGTACCATCATTCCTGGGGGGTCTGACATTTTCAGACTGTATTTCCGTCACTATGTTTGATATGCCAGTGCTTATCTGGGTGCACAGCATCTTTTTAAATATGGAGTGTGCACCAGTAATGCCACTCTTTTGGCAGATATCTGCCATGTGGCAAATTGATCCAGGAAGGAAGCATAGTACCATGAGTCTAGAATTGGACAAGAGGGATGTCATGGGACCACGTAGGTATTTGATGAGGTCAGTTTAGAAAGATATGACAAAAAAATCTCATTACACTTTGCAGCAAAAAGTGCTGCAACAACTCAATGCAACTGGCTCTTCGCCAAAATAGGCATAAGTTTCAGCCCCGACTAAGAATGTTTTCCCGTCAGAGTATTTGACATAAAGGACTTACCGCTCCTGATGAATACTCAGATGACTTTGCTTGGAATAATCACATAAAATTTTCTGTTTTTGAAGGTGCAATCAATTAAACAAAAAGGAACTTGCATTTACTTGGCACCTTTCATAGCCGCATATTTCCCAAATGAAGTGCTTTTGAAGTCTCATAAACTTTGTGATATAGGAAATATTAGGTACTGTTTGTAATTTGTTGAGGTTTAGATATATTCTCTATGTGCTTGGAAATGAACTGTTGTCATGGCGATGGGGAATTATCAGATAGTTGCCACATGTTGTCCTCTGGTTAAAAGAACATGTAAAGCTTCCCTGAGACAGCAATGTGATATTATACTTTTTTGATGTTGATTGACAGGAAAGTATTGGTGAGGGCAGCAGGATAATTTTCAAAACAATGCTGTGTGATCCTTTACCTCCACCTTAAAGGGCATAAAGCCCATTTGTGCGGTATCTTATTCATGAGACGGTACCTCTAACAATGCAGCACTCCCTCAGTTCCCTAGTGGAGTGTTAGGCAAGGTTTTTGCTCTCTGGTTCCGGAATTAGTACTTGAACCTGAACTCACAGATGAGACTGCTACTCACCAACTGAGTCACCTCAGTCGACTTAGTAGGCCATAAACCAAAGCAAGTGCACAATAATCAGAGAATTACCAGAAGGAAAAACAAAGCCCTTTAGCTGGAGCTCAAAAAGGGTGAAATTATCTGATAATTTCCCATTGCTATGACAACTGTTAATTTCCAGGTGCTCAAGATAAAAGCCCTCAGCAAATTATAAATAATGCCTCAAAATTTGGTTAAAGCTACTTGAAGTGTTTTATTTCTGCATTCATTTCAAGCCTTGCTTTTCTGTTTATTGACTTTCTCCCAAAATGTTTTGCAGTTAACAAAATACTTTCGTATTATCACACTGTTGCAATTTGGGAAATGATGATGCAAAATAATACCACAAAACTACCTCACTCAGGATAAAGCAATTGTCCAGTTTATTACAAATTAGATACCTCGTCGAAGTATCCAGACTGCATACGACTAGATGAATTGTATGACTATGGTTTACCATTTTTTTTCTGTAGACTGCTGAAAAGATACAATCCTAAAATTCACCTTTGGTGCAAGAATCAATTTAATGGGGTTATGTTCAAAAATAGACTCATCTATCTTCAAAGGCCATACTCCTGTGATTTGAGTGCATCACCCAGATTAATGTTCTGGTACATGACTGTAAGTATTCTGCACTGTCAAAGATGCCATTTTCCAGATAAGGTTCTACATTAACGCTCCATTGGGTGCTTACAAAAGAAAATTCATGGGACCACTTTAAAGAGAATGGGCAAGCTCACTGATACCCTGAGCGATATTTGACCTTTTATCTCAGAATAAGAATAGGCCAATTAAAACTGAAATGGGGAGGAATTTCCTTACTCAGAGACTGATGAATCTTTGCAATTCTCCAACATATGACTGATGATGCTCGATACTTGAACGTGTTCAAGACAGAGATCATTAGATTTCTGGACAGTAAAGACACACAGGGATATTGGGATGGCATGTGGCAATGACATTGAGATAAATAATGAATGACAGCGCAAGCTCAATACTTCTATTCATATGTTCCTGTGATAACCATCACTAAAAACAGATGATTCAGTTGCATTGCTATTTGTAGGAGTTTGATGTGTGTAACTTGATGATCACGTTTTTGACATTACAATAATGGTAATACTTTTCAAGAGTATTTCACTGACAGCAAAAATTGTTGGAGTGTCCCAAGATTGTGATAGGTGCTATATAAATGCCAGTTCACTATGACACATTTGTACAGATACCTTAATGTCAGAAAGTTTAGTTCCTTTTAGTAAATCATTAGTGAACACTCTGAGTATTACTCTGGAGGATATAAAACACTTTATGTGTTAGTTTCCAAGATGTTGGAGATGAAGAAGTTTTTCAACAGGTCAACTGACAGACAAACAGTAAGTTACTCATTCATAGAATATACTCAGCACCAAGATCAGTGGAGTTGATACAAGTTAGGCTACTGTGTCTAAGAATGATATCACATCTAGCAATCACTGCAAAAGTGTCAGTAAATGAACATTAAATCAAGAAGCATAACAGAACACAACATAGCAGACTCTCAGTCAACTCGAAGCCTAGTATCACAACAGTTATCTAGTTGAGGGTATTGTTCATCTGGAATAGATTAGGGGGAAGACAGCCTTGGATAAAAGTCATGAACAATTGAATAGATATTTGAGAAAGTAGACAATTGAGCTGTACTCATTTTTTGGGGGACTGGCTGTCTTTTATTAGTTTGGTACTTTCCAGTGTCCCTGGGGATATAGATAGCTGTGAAGGAAGTCGTAGTATCAAGACAGAAGGTAAACAAATATCCAAGATTGAAGAAGTGGACAATAAATCTAGAGATGCTCTTTTATATTCCCAATGAGTGAAAAGCAACAAGTAAGGTCAGTATACTTCAAAATATTTCAAGAGTTGATACTGGTACAAATGCATTTTCGAATAGCTCAAAATGATCTGGTAGTTAAAAAAAAATTGCAACCTTTAAGACCATAGAAATTTTAATATAATTGGGCAGTTTCAATTCAAGGAACATCAGCATTTTTAATTTCATAAATATGACCATGTAATGCCAAACAAACCTTGAAAGGAGCTTTGTGAATATGCAAATTGAAAGGAAGAATAGATTGGTTTAAGTACAACGAGCAATTTTGAAGCACTGAAAGTTGACAGAAATAATAACCCAACTGATTTTAGACCATGTGTCAAGTCTAAAATGTGTGCAGGCAGTTCCCTTCTTTGAAGTACTTAAAAAGTACATCATCATTAGTTTAAAGTCCACTTATCAGAAAAATCAATATTCCCATCTTCAAAACATGAACATTTTGAAGAAAACGTTGTTACAGGATATGGGGAATTGCATGAGAGCCCTGATTGATGATGTAAATTGCATTCCTTATTTGACAGTTCAGAATTAATGCATTTGTTACTTTTGTTAAATAAGTCAGTGATTATCTCCGCACTGTCACACAATTGCAAATACGGTGGATATTGGAAATTAAAAACGAAAATGGAAAATCCTACAAATGCTCCTGCAAATCAGGCAGAATCTGTGCAGAGAAAAACAGTGGTAATGTTTTAAGTCCAGTCTTCTTTTCTTCTGTACTACCAAACTATAAGCTTGTTGTAAATATTTCCAATTAACCTATTCAGTCATTTTAAAACACGTGAACGAGGGCCTTTTATACCTAGAGGTAGGGGCACTACCACTGTGCCACAAGAACTCTAAACCTGTGCTATATGCACATTGTTGCTGGAGCCAAAGGGTATATAATTATTTTATCCAACTGTAGCTGACTAACATCCTTGAAGTTTGTTTACTGGAAGAAGAAAAGCTACAATTGATGAGAACACCATTGCAAATTTTAATTGGAGCTTACTGGGTCACAAGCAAAGCTCATATTAAGCCCAAGAGCAATTGGATATCATGGGCTGTGCTAAATACTTTTCACTATTAAATACAAATGCACAGAGCCAAGAAAAGAAGCTATAAGGGGAAAAACATAACTATGAATGTGAGTACATGTGATTTTATAGTATTTTATACAGAACTATATTAAATTAAATGCCTTTATTTATTTATTCATATTTTTCTATCTGACTTATCCATTCCTGTGTACTGCTTTAAACCAATGTACTTATTTCTATATGGAGTGAGTATCTTCTCCAATGTTGATTTCGATGACATACCCATCTCCAGGACATTCCAAGTATTTACCAATTGCTGTAACAATTGTGTTGACAATAACAGAAACAGCACGACTTTTTAGTTCTTCAGCAGTTACATCAATTAGGGCAGCACGGTAGCTCAGTGGTTAGCACTGCTGCCTCACAGCGCCAGGAACTCAGGTTCAATTCCACCCTCACGCGACTGTCTGTGTGGAGATTGCCATTCCCACCATGGCTACGTGGGTTTCTTCCAGGTGTGCCAGTTTCCTGCCACAGACCAAAGATGTGCAGTAGATTGGCCATGCTAAATTTCCCACAGTGCCCAGGAATGTGCAGGCTAGGTGAATTAGCTATGGAAAATACAGGGATAGGTAGGGCAGTGAGTCTGGGTGGGTCGCTCTTCAGAGGGTTGGTATGGGCTGAATGGCTTGCTTCCACACTGTAGGGACTCTATGAATATGATGGAAGAATTAACACTCATTACCACAGCAAACAGGATGGCCATGATGGGATTTTCAGCATTCAAGAGTTCACTCCATGCTGCTTTGATTCCTCACTTATGATCGGACAACATCAGGTTTATTTCAGCACATTGGTTTGAAAAGCATTCCAATATCAATGCAGAATTATAATCTAGGCAATGTGATCAAGCCATTGAAGTGATGACTGACAGTGACTCCAAAGGAAAGGGTGGTTTGATAGGATTTACTGTCAATGGGACAGTTGTACAAAGATGGACCTTGTCACAACATTAGAGAGCTGCTATGAGCAAAAACTGTCAAAGGATGGCTGGTCGCAGAACATCAACAGAATCTCACATTGACTTGAACAAGACAAGAAGAGAATGTGACTTAAAGGACATGTGGAATGTCATGGACATCATTCCAAAAATGATTAGTTCTTTTCATCCCTTCCTTGGAGACAGATCAGTTGAATCATATCACATCAGGCTGAGTTGCATCAGCGCCTACTGTCAAGGGCCTTACAGAGAACAAGGAACAGGGAAAGAAAGCATTCATGACTTATTGTCAGAAGCGACTATAACACCATGATCTGAGCTTTCATAATCCTGTCAAGAAGATGAAATGGAAGACTTTCAAGGACACAGAAAAATGTGTGACACGCAAGATAAGAGGTAAGGAGATAGTGTAGAAAGCAGACCAGAACATATTTCCTAAAAATTTGGTGGGGTGACAAAATTGAACATCATTGAGTTGTTGGCTCATACATTGGTGAAATTAAGATTGTCGGCAACTAATTACAATGAATTCTCACCAAGACAAACAAAGCAAAGCTCTTATACCTTCTTTAGGGATCAGTCAACCTACTACTTGGCTACTCCAATTGTTTAAAAAGAAAGTTATGCCATTCTACAGCCTTGATTCAAGCCATTAATCTTGTTATGAGCAGGTGAGGAGGGCTGAAACAGCTCCCCACTTTTCAACCTCCCTTATACGTCACATCAAAGATTTTTGTTACTTTTAGCATGAGGCTATACTTTTCTCCAATTGAAATATGTTTAACTAATTTTTATTGCAACAGTAAAGGGCAATTATAAGGATGACTTGTGCTAGAAAAGAAAGGAAATTTTATTACCAGCTAACTCTGAAAAAAAGATAGAATGTCGAGCATGCTGCCTTTGTGCAGTGACACACACACACACACACACACACACACACACACACACACAAACACACGCAGGGGCATAAGGTTTAATCAGAGACAACAATCAGTTAGTTGGATTCATAGATCATCAACAGATGTGAACAATGCAGTTATCTGTATGGTTTTCAATTTCCATATGATTCTTTCCAGTCAAGGCTAGAAGTAAGCACTTTACTACTTGAGAGACAGAGAAAGAGCCTTCAGGGAGTTTTACAGTCTAAAGTCCATCTTTTCTGCACTCCCAGACAGGGAGCTTCTTGTTTGTATATTCCATCTGATTAGCTCATTGTGTCCAGACTTGATAATTATAGATGATTTTTCATCTTCAACGTGTGAAGATTTTCATAAGGGTGTAAATTGAATCAGAGATTAGCAGATTTTTGAACCTCTCAGAGAGATCTGCTGACTGGTTTTAATATTGTTGTGAATAATGTTACTTTCAGCTTTTCAAAAACTTGGTTTACCTGTGTGGGTCAGCTGATTTCTTTAGCCATTTTAATTCAGCATTTTGGTCTCCTCATAGACCCATTTCAATTCATGAGTGCCCCAAGTATTAAATTGGATAATGGACTTGAAAGATCTGCAGTTCATATCTGATATCATCATAACAAATTACAATCTACGTTTGAACACTTTTTTTTAGCCAGAAGAAGACAGTCTTTTTTTATGAATCAAGCACAGCTGCACAAGTCAAGAATGAGTCTGGACTACTAAAGCTCTCCCTGATTTTCCATTAGTTTTTTGTTAGTCAATTTTAGTTTTGAGCTGGAAACTGAGAATTATGAGCTGAAGATGACTTGTGGACTTTGGGAAACAGCATGTGATGAAAGGGACAGATTAGACAAGCTTTTGTTCACTTGTGAGGTCAGGCCTGGAGGTTAATTGTAGGTTGATTTTTCATTTTAAAAAAAAGCTCCAATAGGCACAGCAACACTGGGACAATCATTCTGTTTAAACAGAAAGCGAAGTCATATATTAATAAATTCACTGGTTCCTTGGTTCTGGCAAGTCTGGAAGAGACCCAACATTCAAAAAGATGACAGATGTTGAATGGTTCTTGAGGCCATGAGAAAAGAGATCAGTTTATCAGGGTGGAACAAGGGATGAAGTTGCTTTTTTTGAACTGTGTTTTCTGGGGAGAAGAGTTTGGTTGCTGATGACATAGCATGAAGATTTTGAAGCTCCCTACCTAGTCTCCTTCACCAGATTTTGGAAACCAAGAGAGTAGAAAGCTGAGATAGAAGTGTACTGACTGTACCAAGTTCAGCAAGGTCGGCATAAAAGAATATGAGTTCCCTGATTGGGGCTGTTAATTGTGTCTAATTAGGGAGCACTGGCTGACAGATAAGAACAGAAGTATCAAGCTTCCTGTTCACTCTGAGAATTGAATC
This sequence comes from Ginglymostoma cirratum, assembly GCA_024137785.1. Taxonomy (NCBI): domain Eukaryota; kingdom Metazoa; phylum Chordata; class Chondrichthyes; order Orectolobiformes; family Ginglymostomatidae; genus Ginglymostoma; species Ginglymostoma cirratum. The sequence continues at coordinate 21,495,444 of JAHRHZ010000009.1, read as the reverse complement.
AAAGTCAAGGACTCTCCACGTGTAAATAAAAGGTGACTTGGTGATGGGGTGTTGGCCTCTATGAACTTATTTCAGTAGTGATGAGAGAAAAACATGTTCATGAAGGAATTTGCTCACAACAGTTGCTTTTAATTTGGGGTAAGCATCTCTGACATCATGTCATTATTTGGGAAGTATGACCTTTTGATCCTGCCACCGAAAACTAGGCTGAGTATATGCAAAGGAAGCATTATTTTTTTCTGGACAAATAACATTGGGGCAGATGGAAAGCAACAAATAATTCTCCTGACAGCTTGTGGATTCATGGTTTTTCTGGTTATTAGGAGCCTGTCTTTTCCTGAGGCACCAGATACTAAAACATTTCAAGAGTTAATAGATTTAGTTGAGGAATATTACAACACAAGCCTCCTCTAATTCTGAGATGCAATTGGTTTTACTTGTCAATTCGAGAAACAAGACA
>JAHRHZ010000009.1:21477460-21488592 GCA_024137785.1 Ginglymostoma cirratum | reverse complement strand
GGAGGGAAAGTGAGTCCCGGGTGGAGGCGGGGAGGGGAAGTGAGTCCTGGAGTGGAGGCGGGGAGGGGAAGTGAGTCCCGGGAGGAGGCGGGGAGGGGCTGTGATTCCTGGAGCAGGGGCGGGGAGGGGATGTGAGTCCTGGAGCAGAGGCGGGGAGGGGATGTGAGTCCTGGAGAGGAGGCTGGGAGGGGAAGCAGTCCTGTTGAAAACGTGCCTTGCAGCAGCTGAGAGCCAGTGCGGAGCCGACTGGAATCTTAGAGCAGAGAGCAGGGGAAGGGTGTTTGACTGGAGCCTGGTGCTTGCGGTGACACCACGTGTGGAAGCCCCTGTACCCAGCTACTGCAACATCATATTTATTTGAAATTTCTTTTTATGTGACTGTAATGTCAATCTTTTAACATTGTCTTATTTCTAAATTATCCTTTAAACACTGTAAAGTAATGCGACTACTTATTTTTATTCCCCTCTTTGTACCTCGGTACTTGTACCTGTGATGGCACTGTAAGAGGCGGTATTGTAAAACATCTGCACTGGCGACAATAAATGATATTCTATTCTGTTCTAACCAGCCCGAGGGTTGTGCATTGGAGAAGTTTTATAAGCTAAGAATATCTACTCTACACGCTTACTACCAATCTCTACCATTCATTCTTTTCTTTAAAACATAAAAACTAACTACAGCTGAATAGGTAAATATTTTCATGTTGGATAATAAACAACTGCAAATGTCCCTCTGAATCTTGAATAATATTGCAGAGGATAAATGATTGCTCTGTTAGCTTTCTTCTTCAGCAACAGGTTTGAAAAATAACATTTTGAGGAAGGGTCACCAGACCCGAAATGTTAACTCTGATTTTTTTCTCCACAGATGCTGCCAGACCTGCTGAGCTTTTCCAGCAAGTTCTGTTTCTGTTCCTGATTTACAGTATCTGCACTTCCTTCGTTTTTTTTATGAAAAGTAACTTAGGTGCTTCTTCTGACCATTTCTTCTCCTATCAATTTTCAAACCTCAGCAGTGATACATCACCAGAGCTAGTGAGAAGAAACTCCATAGAACTTTCGTTTTTCTCTGTTTCTAGAAATTCTTGATACATTCAATTTTCAGATTTGTCCACGTTACCATTATAAAATACGTATAAATCATCTACTCTCTGTGTCCGAGAACAGTACTATGTGCTATGAAATTCAAAATCTAAGTAAGAAAGCAAATTTTATTTGCATGATCTATTTGAATTTGACAGCAAAAGCTATGTTGCGGGGTACTGATTAATACATAAATATTACCGGGAATATTGGAATTTAGCTAAAAATAAAATCATCATTCACTGTTACTATAGAGTAAATCAGATGGTATTTAAGTATAGAAACTTGCAAGTTGCTGTTGGCATCAGCCTGTTCTCTGGCACTGGTATTTCATAGCTGAAACATATATAAGGGCATAAAATTATACTATTAACCCTTTGGATAAAAGTTAAAATATCAGTTGTAAGGATTTTTTTTAACAGAATAGCAAGTCTTAAGTACTGCCAATAACCTCTGTATTATGTAAAAAATGCAACACCTCATTTTTTTAACAATTTTAGATATTCTTTCAGCATCAGATTTAGAGACTTTTCTTGATGTAAGTGTCAATTTAATCTCTCTGTGAATCTATTCTTTCCTTTCTTTATTCACAGTTGTCTCAATGTGTTTATGTTGAATTAAATATTATCATTCCGTCTTAGTTCAGCTTCTACAAACTGAATTTTAACTAGAAAATGAATGGAGATGTCAACGTCTAAAAAATCTGTTTGCTGACCAAAACCATCTCAATTTACATTTCTATTCTTTTCTCCCTCGTGTGCATCTATAGCTTACCTTAAATCCCTATTGGTTATTTGTCTCGAATGGTAGCAATTTCATGTCCTTATCACTCCATGGATCCAACAGTGACCACCTTATTCTTATGGCCTTTAATTTTGAATTTCTTCATGTGATAACATTTATTCTGTGTCCAACCTATCAAAAACATTTAACTTTGAAGACCTCAGACATGTTTCATTCAAGATAAGAACAGAGCTGCTTTGTCCTTTCCTGATAAGTATATCTTCAGCTACAGCCGAGTATAGAGGAGTAAGTAAGTCTCTTTTTTAACTCCTGGTGTTGGTAAAATAGAGATTGATTTTTTTTTAAGTAGATCCATTTTTTTATTTCAAGTTTTTTTTTACTTAAAGATATGTAATGATAGGAGAAAACAAGGCCAGCAGATCTTTAAGTTAATGATTAAGTAGGTTCTCTTTAAAGACCCAGTTAGTTAAAACTAGAAACAGTATTAAAAGGTAAAACCAATTCTGATTCCCTTGGCATGCACATACACACATGTACACAAACAAACAGCGGAGAGAGGTGGAATTTAAAAGTTAAAGTCCAGGAAAGAAAAAAGAATTATATGTTCCTACATTCCTTTAGCTCTGCAGTGGTTTTGCAGCCAACGCAAGTTGATTGTTCTTCTGGTAAGGGTTTCTTTTAAACTGTAATCAGCCTTTTTTCAGAAAAAAACCTATGCCTCTTGAAGACCATTTTATGTTTAAATTCTGCACCACTGTGATGCATTCCAGCTTGTAACAGAGATAGCATCTGAATTTGACAAAAGTGTTGAGAAAACTGCTGAACCATTATTCCACCCTGCAGGCATTCTTGATGTTACTGCCTTTCAGTAACAAACCATTTTATAATGTTATAAAAACATATGCTGCTTATAAAATATGCCATGTATACTATATAAAAGCAGACATTGGTGATCTGAAATAAAAACAGAATGTACCAGAAAGCGACAGCTGTTCTGGTAGATTCTGTGAAGACAAAAATGATGTTAATGTCTTGAGTCCAATAACACTTCTTCAGAACTGTAGGAACCTTCCGAAGCTTATGATGCTAGTTTTTCTGAGCTAGAGTTGTCAGCATGTTTCCTGGCTATTAAAGTGGCCATTGGCATACAATGGCAACAGCCCATATTGACGAATGTGTTTCAATCTCACATTGCCAAGGTCATCAAAATACTATCGAAACAGAAACATAAAAGATAGGAGCAGGAGGAGGCCATTTGGTCCTTCGAGCCTGCTCCACTATTCTTCACAATCATGGCTGATCACTCAACTCAATAGCTTAATCCTGCTTTCTCCTCATAACTTTTGATCCCAATTGTCCCAAGTGCTATATCTAATCGCCCCTTGAATATTTTGGCATCAACTACATCCTGTGGTAATGAATTCCACAGGCTCGCCACTCTTTGAGTGAAGAAATATCTCTTCATCTCCGTCCAAATGGTCTACCCCATATCCTCATACTGTGACCCTCGCTCCGAAAATACGCACCAAGAGAAACATCCTCCCTGCGTCCACCCTGTCCAGTCCTGTTAGAATTTTATAAGTCTCTCATTCGTCTGAACTCCAGCAAATACAATCCCAACCTAGTCACTCTGTGACATCTTCAGCAGTACCCTTTCCCTGCAGCCTTGAGTAATATGAATAATGTAAGAAAGCAGGAAATAGGCAATGAAAATGATAAAATCAGATTCTCAATCTCGAGAAAAAAATTCTGATTTTTCCCTTGAAGGTATTTATGGTGAGTTCTGAATCTCACTAATGAGGAACAACTACCTTATTTCCATGCATTTGCATCTTGCTATTAGCCCAAGGTTCTCCGCTCCTTCCCTGAGAAACTTGAAAGTTAGTGCTTGTTACCTGGTTGCAGCAGCTCACTGTCTGCTTCTCTGGGTTTTTCAGACAACTCTGTCTTCACCATCTTTCCACCACATGATCCATGGACACTGTCATTTTCCACCTTTCAACCACACAGATCAGCAACAGCCATCCACCAGCCTCATCACATCATTCATGACTGTTTTCAAACCAACTCACACACCACTTCAGCCCAACTGCACATCACTTTGGAGCTCAGGACGATTATGACTTGCCTGCTTCTGCAAGTCACTTTGAATATGGAAACACTGTGATGAGACTATGAGTTTAAGAGATGTATTTTGTCCTGATATTTTTTAAGAAGAAGGATTGAGACAGGGGTATCATGCAGTCTTCTCCAAAGCCAATAAAGTAAACAGCTTTGACCCAAAATGTCAACTTTCCTGCCCCTCTGATGCTGCCTAGCCTGCTGTGTTCCTCCAGCTCCACACTGTGTTATCTTTGACTCCGGTTTAGGCCCGAAACGTCGAGTTTTCCTGCTCCTATGATGCTGCTTGACCTGCTGTGTTCATCCAGCCCCATGCTTGTTATCTCGGCAGTTCTTACTTTCTCTATTTGTGAGGCCTTGTTTTTTTTTTAAAGTTGGAACAATAGAATCAGCCTTAATTGGTGCGGTCAAGCTCCCATAGAAATGGGACTTTTAGTTTTAGCCTTCAGTAGCAGTTGCTGAGAACTTGAAACTGGATGTGGAAGCTCTTATTTCTCTCTCTGTTCGAGCTAAAAGCTGGGTTCTCGTCCTGCTGCTCAAATTGCACATTAGATTGTATTTACCAAAGTGTGTATGTGGGATGTTACTACATTGGAACATTTAATTAGCAATAGTTTATATGTAATTTTGTTAAGCTTTTCAATAGAATAACAGTTACGCTAATTCTTTTCATTTTGTCTGTACTTTAATTACAGTGCATGAATAAAGTGTGTTTTGCTTCAAGCCTGATAGTTTGACCAATTGGAACAGAACACCTTCCACTTACCTTTAAAATAAGAAAAAAGTAAGATCTAGACTGCTTAATGTACTTTGAGGGTATTTGGTCTGGTCCATAACAGCACACATGCACTTTGTGAATCTAGACACAATGAATCACAAGGCTGTGATTTTATTTTCTTTAGCACTCAATTACTTTGCGCTGACTTAGGAACGACAGGCTCTTCGGCTTAATTTTTTTTATCACAGTCTCCTCAGTGCTATATTACAGGCTGCCAGCTCTGTGAGTATATTGCTGTTCACTACAAAAGTGAGGCAATCTCTGAGCAGTCAAGTGAGGGACCTGTCACTTCATGGTATCAAACTATGACAATGTTAAACCTGAAATAGGTACAACTGCTTATGTGTTAAACACACTGCATACATTTCGGACAAATGGTCCTGTCTAAAAGCCAAACGGGATCAGTTCTGAATGGATTCAAGGAGGACTATGGCCAGTCAGATAAGGGAATGTCTGATCCCCGTTTCAGGGATGGCCAAGATAAGTCAGGCAGTTGTTCCTAACCGACTCTGGAAAACAGTTACTTTGCAGTCCAGGGATTGGGCCACAGTTATCCCTGCAGGTCAAGAGGTTGGAAGCTGAAAAAAAAACTGAAATCATTGTATTTACTAAGTGAGCATGTTTTTCATCAATAAAAATCATTACAGTGGATTACAGAAAAGCTCATCTAAATCAAGTTAAGATTTGAAAAAGAAACTGGCTCTATAATTCCTCTAATGAGAATGTAATATTTGAAGGCAGAAGATTTAATTAATAAACATGATTTATAATTTGAAACACATCTTTGCTGTACATCCAAATACATTAAAAGGCTTAAAAAAAGTTAAATGTCTTTTCTCTCAATTAAAGACTTGCTCATGAAACATGGTAAAATGATAGCAATCCTCCATCTTAGTTATTTATATCAAAATCTCAAATTGATTAAGAAATTACAATTTTAAAAGATCTTAGAGTCTACAATAAATTGAAAATAGCTATAATGTCAAAAAACTTTTTAAAGTGGGAAATCCTGCACAGTTTTTACAGGAATTTATTTTACAACACAATTCAAACTTAAAGACTTACCCAACTTGCAGATGCAAAGAATGTACATAATTTTAAGAAGCTTTCAGACTTTAAAATGAGTAATTTAAGTTAAACAAGGAAATGAAACAAGTTATTCCACCTTCGGGAAAATTCAACATGAGCGATTCATATTTCCTAATTACCAAATTTAAAGACACTTCAGACAGAAAATTACATTGATTAACGCAGAAGAAACAATCTACAAAATACTGAATTGTTTTGGGTATACAACAAAATCACAAGCAGAAAATGTTAACACTGCCCTATTCTGTTGGACCATTTACAGACCATGCTATTAACTAAACAAAACTGTTAAAGAAGATTTTGATACCTTTAATAATGTGCTAAAATTATTTTAACATTATTTTACTTTCAAAGCCAATCACACTATGCAACGAACAAGATTCATTATAAGAGTATAGTTTCCAGGAGAACCGTTTGACGATTCCATTAGACCATATGATATAGGAGCAGATTTGGACCATTCAGCCCATCGAGTTTTCTGTATCATTCGATCATGCATTCATTAATAATTTTTGTACATTGTCTAAATCTTGTACGTGAGGAACATTACAACCAGAACTAATTAGAAATAGAATTGTCATCATAATTTCTGATATATCTCTTTTTGATCTTTCATAATTCAGCAAAAATATTACACTGGAAAAAGCTATCTAGATTGTGTTGGAAACCTATTCTGAAAGACCACAGAAAGATCTAAGGATTGGAAGGACAAACATGCTCCAAAAGATCACCAGAATCTATCAACTTCATTAGCTACAAACATTCCAAATAGTCACATGACAAACAAACTCAAATCTTTTGATAGGAATCACTGTCATATATGGGAAGCACAAGCAAATTTTTGCATTTGGGACATTTTCAACAAATTTGCTAAAAAAAAAAGCAGATACAATCCTTATACAACAGGAAATAATGTTGGTTGTATATGCAAAGATGTCAATATTTTATACCAAACGCCATTCGAAAGAAAACCTCTGTACACAAGGTACACTTCTTCCAGAATACGCATCTTGAAATTATGAAAAACTCCTACAGCTACTCCTCAGGCAAACAAATGATTGATCTGAACCAGTCAGGACCAAGCTCATTTTTGTTAATGGACATCCAACTCAATTTAAGTTTGATACAAGAGGGAACATCAGAGTATTATCCAACAAAGCTCCAGTTGGAAAACATAAAATCACACCCTACCAATCTGACATGTGCATAATTATTTGAAGTTTGCATAACATATAGATGGGATGGTTAAGAAGGCATTTAGAACTCTTGCCTTCGTTGCTCAGACATTTGAGTATAGCAGTTGGGGTGTTATGTTGAGGTTGTACAGGACATTAGTGAGGCCTTTTCTGGAATTCTGTGTCCAGTTCTGGTCACCCTGTTATAGGAAGGATATTAATAATCGGGACAGTATTCAGAAGCGATCTACCAGGGTGTTTCTGAGAATAGAAGGTTTGAGTTATGGGCAAAGGCTGGATAGACTGGGACTTTTGTCACTGGAGTGTAGGAGATTGAGGGGTGACCTTATAGAGGTTTATAAAATAATGAGTGGTATAGATAAGGTGAACAGCAGGTGTCTTTTCCCTTGGATGGAGGATTTCAAGACCATGGAGCATATTTTTAAGGTGAGAAGAGAAAGATTTTAAAAAAGGGTAATTTTTTTACACTGAGAGTGGTTCACGATTAGAATGAACTTCCAGGTGAAATGGTGGATGTGGGTACAGTTACTACGTTTTGAAGACATTTAGATAAGGATATCTAAATAATATAATGTTTGGAGTGATATGGGCAAAGTTCAGGCAGGTGGGACTAGTTTAGTTTGGGATTATTGTCAGCATGGACTGGTTGGACCAAAGGGTCTGTTTGCTGAATGACTCTATGACTCTATGACATTAGGTGCGTCAGGGACAACAACCCCTAAGATTAATAGAATGCTAAAGACTTAAATAAGTTTGCAAGTATGCTAATATTATCAAGAATCAGAAAACTTCAGCTTTGAGCAGGAAGGCATCTTTGCTGTAAAAATCTTGAAATTTGAGGATTGGTTCCAACAATCCAAGAAGGCATGCACCATTGAGTAACTTGTCATATGACAGCTTCAAGAAGAATTTACACAAAAAAAAATGCTGGTAGAATCCAGAAAAAAAACATATACATACACTAGTTACAATCACTTATGTTGGCATTATACAACTATTCCACATACCAACATTGAACAAGCTGTCAATTTCACTGGGCTGATAAAGCTGTTTTCTTGTTCCTTAGCTACTGAAAAATCTTCAGCACTTAACTTCCAGAAAATTCTAGTAGAACTCCATCTGAAATGATTGCTCAATTCTTCAAACAATTCAGCCAGAGAACATAAACATTAAGAAGAGAGATTGTCAATACTGCAAGGTCAGTTTCACTAACAATGATAAACCAAGCCAAAATAATGATATTGACTGAAAAAATAGATATTATAGTAAAAGATCATTGCTTTAATTTGCCTCATGACAAAGTAAAAGCAGATTGCTTCTTCACCAGCTAATTGTCTTTCATTACAGGCTTTGATGAAATTAAAGAACCTCCAAAAGGGACAACAGTCAATTTGCGAAGCCAACACCAGAAAAAAATCTTCAATGAAATACATGTAACAACAAAAAGACCAATGATTGACATAGAATGACAAAGGAAAGCATATGTGAATGGTCATCTACTTATCAGAGTCAAAAAGAATTCACAAAGTCAGAGAATTGGATTGGGTCCATCTGTGAGCATCATTTTTCAGGATGAGTACAAATCAGAAAAGATTTGCAAAAATGTCTCCAGGGAGGGGACCATAGTTATCTGACTAGATTGGCGAAAATAGATCTGTTGTGCACTAAGGAAGAGAAAGTTAAGGGGTTATTTGATCGAGATGATCAAAACTACATGGACAAGGTAGATACGGAGAAACTGTTGCCACTTACAGGAGGGTTAAGTTCAAGTTATATAGAGAAAAAAAAATTAGAAACAGGATAAGGAAAAACATTTTTACACTAGGTTGCTGCATTTTCAATGATGGTTTTCAAAAGGGATTTGGATAATGATCAGAAAAGGATAAAAATACGGGGCTGTGGGGAAAGAGCAAGAAGATGGGATTAGCTGGGAGCTCTTACAGAGAGCTGACACAAATAAAAAGGGTTCAGTGGATGTCTCTGTGCTGTAACTTCTGATGATATGACAATTCAATATTGACTACATTACCCCTGTCCACACATTCTCTTACATCTTTGAAGGATTTCACAAAGCTGTTCAAGCAGACTTTCATTTCTCCAAAATATCCTTTTCCTTGGCCCAGATAGGCAACCAACCCTCATGCACACTCAATCACAGCAGCAATGGATGCTATCTATCCTCCTAATGATCAAATTCCCTAGTCCTACAACAATTCTATTATGCTTGAAGTTCCTGCTGCTTCAGGGTACTAATATATGAGCTGAAGTATGAATTATATTTAATAGCAGAAAGAAATAAAGTGGTTGACAGTATTGTTCCCATCTATTATAAAGTTGCTCCTTAGGTACCAAACCAAGCCATGTATGCCACACAGTTCATTTGGCCGGTTGATTTATGCTAATATTCACAGAAATAACTCTTGCATCTGGAGGCAATGCCAATTTGCAGGTATGGTTACTCGCTCTCTCAGCAGTCTCTTGTGGAGCTCTTGTGCCTGCGTCGCTCTCCAATCATAAAAGATAAATTGACGTTAACAACAAACTAATTTATCATGAATTCTGTTAACAATTTCTTATTTTGGTTTGCAGACATAGTGCTTTCTCATTTTTGTAAATCAAACAAGAGTTGCTTTGTCACTAAAGACTGAGCCACCACCTAATAGATGCTTATCTTTTTACGTGTTGGATTGTCAGGGGAATCAGAAAAGAGAAAAACGGGAAAAAAATAGTGGAAATTAGACTTTGTAAGGAAGCTCACAAATCAAAGAAAAGTGGAAAATGAAGAGAGAGATAGAGTATTTTAGATTTCTTTCTCAGCTCAGAGCCAAACAATATGTTACAGTATTCCCATCTGTTTTCACAGCATGCTTCCAAGGTATAATCTCAGGTACAGTATGCTGCAAAATCAAAACATGAGGCTGGTTCACAAATTTATTACTTCAGTAAAGTATGTTTTAAATTTTAATTAATGGTTTTTAATCCTTCTGGGTCATGATCAGCCTAATTAACAGTCGGGTTCAATTTTAACTATATAAGCGAGTGGGTTAAAAATCCAGCCACATATAGTATATATAGAGTGAGAGAGAGTAAGAGAGAGAGAGAAAGGAAGAGGTGGACAGCAATGAGATATAGCAAGTGGCTATTACCAGAACAGATATTTTTTATCAGAGTAGGATTGTTGAATTGGCCCCAGTTTAAAAAATAATGGAATGGTTCTTGTAACTTTGTGACCCTTATTGAATGTGTGTTGACGGAGAGCAGGATGAGATCAATTCTGCTCCTCACTATCAAGGTGTTAAAATGGTTGAATGTAACTTTAAGCATTTGTGCACTTTCAGGGGAGTTGGTGTCATACACAACCTCACTGTGTGAGTAACCCAATGACTCAAATTAATGCCCTGGGGATATGAGTTCAAGTTCCATCCTGGCAGCTGTTAGAATTTAGAATTTAAATTCTATTTCTCAATCTGGAGCATAAAACTAATCGTAGTAATGGTGACCATGATAACTACCATTAGTATTGTGAAAACCCATCTGGTTCACATATGCCCCTCTTTGAAAGGGCAATCGGTTGTCCGTACCGAAATAAAAACAAATTACTGCCGATGCTCACCTTCATTTACACTCACTTGCACCTCTATGGCTTCTTTAACACTGTTATCTTTTCCTTTGCTTTTTGCTGTAGGCACGCTCCCAAAATAATAGAATAGAATAGAATAGCATTGCTTTATTGTCATGTATATTCAAATACAGAAGTACAGTGAAAAGTTTACAATGTTGTCCCACATGGTGCCATCTTAGGTACAAAGAACCTAGGTACTAATCTTAGATGCAAAATAGAGAAATCAAGAAGTAAAGTTACGTTACCTCACAGTCATTCGTAGCATAAGTTAGTAAAATAAGAAATAAAGTTAAAACAATAACCATTACTCGCTTTCTATGAAAGGCCTGCGATAGATCAGCACAGGGGGCTTCTACACACAGTCTGACTAGGTTTGGAAGCCACTGACCACCTGCACTGGTCCTCAGAACAACAACTGTCCCCACTCTGGGCACACTAGCCATCCCTGCTCTGCTCTGCTCCAGGCACACTAGCCATCCCTGCTCCACTCTGCTCCAGG